>OX465094.1:50083264-50572784 GCA_949987625.1 Chalcis sispes | reverse complement strand
CTTTATGCGAGTCTACGCTGAAACATTAATTTTTTATGATCAACGTTGGACTCCATCTGAAATAACAATTTACTGTCTGTCAAAAAAGTACCGGGAATTTTAAATTAAAACAACATTTTTACGTTAAGTAATCATAATTTATTGGGTCGCCTTAAAAATAGGCTCCATTTGCTCCGATACATCTATGCCAACGGCACTTCCAATCATCAAAACATTAATAGGCGCTTTCCGGGATGGCCTTCAGCTCGCGCGCCGAATTTTGTTTTATGGCTTTAATCGACTGAAAACGGGTGCCACGGAGCGGCAATTTAAGTTTTGGGAAGAGGAATAAGTCACAGGGAGCCAAATCCGGTGAATACGATGGTTGTTCAAGCGTGTTCGTTGAGTTTTTGGCGAAAAAGTCGGTCACAATCGTAGCTCAGTGAGACGGCGCGTTATCGTCGTGCAAAATCCACGAGTTGTTCGCCCACAAATTTGGCCGCTTCTTACGAATACGCTCACGCAAACATTTTATTACGCCTAGGTAATACTCTTTGTTTACTGTCTGACCCTCTGGAACGAATTTGTAGTGCACCACGCCACGGATATCCAAGAAAACAATGAGCATCACCGTCACCAGTTATGATGCATTCCATGAATGCGGGATCGGAGTTGGCGCGATCCAGCATGTCCAAAGCGACCTGTTCGCGATAGGATTTTTGAAGAAAATTAAGCTCTTTTGGAACGAGTCTTGCGGCCACCTTTCTCATGCCCAAAATATCAATTAAAATCGTACGTGTGGACTCGTGGGATATCTCAAGTTCATGTGCTGTCTCTCTCAAGCTGGTATGACGGTTTTTAAGCACCATTTCCTTAATTTTATCGACGTTATCTGCGGTCGAAGCCGTCGATGGGCGTTCGGAACAAGGCAAGTCTTCGACGACTTCACGACCTTCCTTGAAGGCTTTGTACCACTCATACGCACGGGTTTTCGATAGTGCTTTATCACCAAAAGCCTTTTGCAACATTTTCAATGCATCGGCACACGAAATTTCATTCGCAACACAAAATTTTAGACAAATTCTTTGTTCAACGTAATCACCCATTGTAAAAAATCGGCACGCACTATTGACATCGATTGACTTAACCAGCTACTGTAAACACACTCGTTGACAGGTTCCGCTCAAACTTGGCATAGTCATTAAGGACAGTTGTACCAACCTAGAAAAAAAAATTTTACCTGCCTAAATTGCCCCGCCAGATTTAAATCGACAATTTCCGGTACTTTTTTGACATAAAGTATTTGCGTGCCTGGTTTGGAGTTTTTGGAGGTTAGTTTTAAGCTACAAGTATTATTAGCGCAAATTTTAATTTAAGTGTGTAGCTACACTGCCACGCTAACCTTCCTCTACGCCAATGACCATCTTAAGCAATCAACCGCAGCGCGCGAAAAATTTTAAATTTAAATTTGAGGAGGAGAGAAATTTAATTTTATTTAAACTTATTACTTTTTTTATTGAATTTATAATTTTTAAAATTAGTCTATGCATGTTTTGTTATTAATTTATAAATTATATTTTATTCTAAAATTTTAATTAATTTATTTTTTGGTATGACCTATTATAGGGCTACTCTACTGATTGTCCGTTGAGTCGCATCACTGCCTGACTATAATCGGACCTTACTGACTGACTATACGTACGCCACATCTTGACTATTGACATAGCTCCAATTGCCTGCATTAAATGTAACAAAATTAATACGAAAAATGGCGTTTTAAATACCTGTGCGAAATGTAATAAAAAATATCATGACATTTGCCATAATTTTACTTTCGGTGGTATAGGCAGTAATAAAAACACAATATTACTTTGTGGAAATTGTATAATCACTATTAATAATCGGAAAAGCGGACACTCAGCATCAATCAGTAGTAGCCTAAACAGTAGTGCGATTAGTAATATACCGATGACCGTCTCAACGCCAGTTGCTGGAATAAATACCGATCACGTATTAAATAATACACCAACGCAGCGAAAGAGTACCACCCCGATGGCTGCATCATCTTTTCGAAATACTAATTCTTTCATGCAGCTAAACACAGCTCTGATTGATTCTAGAACAGGAATAATTAAAAAATGGAGCATTTACTAGATCCAATTAAAAAACTGATTTACTTTGAAACATATTTTAAATTAATCACAGAAGATCTCCAAAATGTTGCTGCACTCATCCGAAATCAAACCACTGTGCTATCTGAAGTTCATTTGAGTCAATCAGAGCTGTTAAAAATGAATAGTAATCTGCATGAAAGAATAACAAAACTTGAAAATATCATTAATCTTAATTTCTCCAAGACCGAAAAACATATCGCGGATACTATCAAATCTCAACATGTCGACTTCCTGAACCATACAATCTCTGAATTTGATTCTATTCAAAACAATTTTAGTGAACTGACAGTTGGTGTAGCGACCGTGGCGCAGATCGTCTCTGATTTAACGCATATTGAAACTGGCGTGGACTCAGAATTAAATGTAACAGGAATAGGTAAAGATAGTACTCCAGTAACTGCGACTACCTGTAATAAGCCTGATGTACATATTGTGAGCAAATGCGGTGCTTAGAATAGCCGGATCATGATCTCGGGTGCAATTGACTGCTCTGCTGCTAATATTGCTCCTCAGACTATTGCTCTGGCCGTCCTCAGCGCGGTTTTGCCCAATATCACAACGGATAATATACTGTCTACCGAATTGATCTCGCGAGCAAAAATTGGAGACAGTTCGAGGGATGTCTCTTCTCTATTAGTTACGCTCTCCAGCAGTCACCTTGTATCGCAAGTCTTACAGAGAATGCGAAAACAGCGTTTTACCATAACAGATTGTGGGGCTTATACCTAAACATGAGGAGGGGTTGAGTGGCTTCTCACCCGATGACATTAATAAGCATTTTGTTGATGTGTCAGTATCTCCCTGGGATAACGAGGTGGAGCGTGAGGATATCATTAAAAAGTCAGTTGCAGAGGGCTTTTATTTAAAGCAAGTCAATATTAACGACGTTATTCTCGCGATCTCCCACTTCTCGTCACAGGCGCGGGGGACTGACGGCATTCCATTGAGTGTTGTTGTTGACGCACTACCGGTCATCGGCAATTTTCTGGTGCGGCTGTTTGATCTCTCCTTTACTAGTGGTAGCTTTCCCAGCGTCTGAAAGAAAGCGCATGTCATTCCATTAAAAAAATGTAAAGCGCCATCTTCAACGTCAGATTTCAGACCAATCGCGATCTTATGCGCTCTTTCTAAGGTGCTGGAGAAGCTAGCCTATAAGCAATTGCAGGAGTATCTGACAGCGTCTCGTATTCTCGACCCCTTCCAGACTGGTTTTAGACCCTTTCACTCCACACAAACCGCCTTACTCAAACTTACAGATGATATAAGACATGGTATTGACAAAAAAATGATGACGCTACAATTGTTGTTTGACTTTAGTAAGGCTTTTGATACGATACGTCTTGTGCGGTTACTAAAACAATTACGGACTATGGGGAATTCCAGGACAGCTCTCAAGTGGATTAATTCTTATCTTTCTGATAGATTACAGTCAACTGTAACTTCTTCGGCCGGTAACTCTGGTTGGCTGAGTACAAATCTCGGCGTGCTACAGGGATCTGTCCTGGGACCACTTCTGTTCTGTCTGTACATTAATGACTTACGTGAAGTACTTGACTCGAAAAGCGTTCAGCATATTCTGTATGCTGATGACCTACAAATTTATACGCAATTTTCTATTGAGTGTCTGAATCAGGGCACGGAGGCGATTCGGCGAGCCGCTAAAGCAGTGTCGGACTAGGCTACGGATGCATCTCTAAGACTCAACACTACAGTCTGTCAAGTAAGAGCGTGGTCGTGTTAATTTATAAAAAAATTTATTTCATGAAACTTTCATATTTATATATACATTGTACACATTACAAACAATGATGCAATTCGGTCAATAATGTGTCCAGTCACCACCGGTGTCGATAATTGCCTGGCATCTCCGAGGCATGCTTTCTACTAATTTGACGGCGTATTCTAGTGTCAAGGATCTCCAGATCCGACGAATTTCGTAAGACAACTGCTTCAAAGTGTATGTGCGTCTTCCACGAAGCTTCCGTTTAATATATTCCCACACATTTTCAATAGGGTTTGCATCGGGCGACTGCGACGGCCAATCCAATGTAACAATGCCAGATTGAGTCTTCCACTGAGTACAGAGCTTGCTGCGGTGTTTAGGATCGTTGTCCTCCTGCAGAATCCAATCTTCATTTTTTGTGATGAACCATCGTTTGGCAGATGGCAGTAAAGCCTTTTTGTAGATTTTTATCATTTTCTCGGCATTTAGGTTGTCAGTAAAGAGGTGCAAAGTGCTGAATCTCTGCTTTGAGAAGCAGCCCCAAAGATGCACCTTTATTCCATGTTTTACGGTCCGCTGAACAAGCCTATTGGTGGAAGTTGACCAGGCTCGCGTGAGGACAGAACGTGCCCATATAGAACATTCATCAGTAAAAATGACATTTTCAAAATCTCTATCAATATTCTCATGTGCCCAAGCGAGTCGCTTTGTCACATGTTTTTCAGTCAACAGAGGCTTCTTCATTGTGTTGCGCGATTTCGGATGATGAGTATAAAGATGGGTTCGGATAGTTTTGTAGGATATATCTAAACCTTTTGCCATTAATTTTGCTTGTCCTTGCCGCAGTGTTAAAGCAGGATTCCGCGAAAACAGATTCACTATTCTTTTTTCATCTTATTTGTTCACTTTTCGTATCGAGCCACGTTCTGGTAAATCATCGACATTTTTAGCCACTTTATATCGCTGTATCCACTTCTGTACAAATGCCTTCGACTTTCTCATATATTTAGCAGCCGCTGATTGCGACATTTTGTGACCTTTCGGGTGGATGCAAAGGAACACAGCCTCGTAGCGCGACGCGTACTTAGCACTCATGGCGTTTAACGTGATTCTTTTTCAAAAGATCAACGACAACTGAATCTTTGTTGACAATGCATCAAGGACAAAGCTTCCCTCTATCGGCTCGCGAAGAAATTAGAGCGAAATCTTTCATTACCTGTCAGTGAAGTCGACCACGCTCTTACTTGACAGACTGTAATATACAAGTTAAGAAAAAGCGGATAAATTGCAAGAGAAAGCGTCATAAAATCTAAAAATAAAAATAAAATTCATTACGATAAAATGGTTAAACCGTTTAAATACAATGTCGGAGATAAAGTATATTTAAAAATAGAACAGTTTACAAAATCAAAAAAATTAAGCCCTCAATATAAAGGCCCATACGAAATAATAAAAATCGTTTCACCCTCTAACGTTACAATAAAACAAAATCGTACACAAATGATAGTGCATGTAGATAAACTAAAACAGGAGGAGACAGTATTTTTTGGCGGTACTTATGTACAAAATTGTGCGTATGCATGTAGCGGGCTATTTAGAGGGTCTCTTCTCTAAATATGTGCCCAGGGGTTCTCAATGTCCCCTTGATGCGCACCAAGACGTAAACACTCGTTCCATGTTCAAGGTGCGCATCTATGGAACTCCCTACCTTCTGAGTTACACAATTTATCGTCGCTCAGTGGGTTTAAAAAACCAGTTAAGAGGCACCTCCTCGAACTCGAATAGCGTTGGTAAAACTATTATATTTTGTGTTTATTTATTTATTTATTACTGTATTGTCCCTTTTACACCTTTTTAACACTATTGCTACCGACACTTCACGTATACTTATTCCTACCGCGGCCGGTCAAATGACCGGTCTTTCACAACTTATATTTTTCAATATTAATGCAGACCAATAGCCAGCTTACCAATATAAAAATATATTTTTTTTTATTCAAGAGTACATAATCTACATTTTATTCTTTTTCGTCGCATTTTTTACAAATGGGCTTCTCAACTGTACATTTTCCGCATACGTACTTCTTACATTTTAGACAGATTTTGTTCGTCTTATTATCTTTACAATACCTTATTTGACATGTTTTCCGTTCACGGGAACCTGTACTTGTACTTGCGATGGGTATTAGTTGATTTTCTTTGCCGAGCTCTTGTTGGTATTCGATGGCAAGTTCTTCTGCCAATTGGAATAGAAATTCTTGTCTTGTAATTTCTCCTCCCGTAGTTTCTTTGTATAAAACTCGTGCATTTATCCCGGCTATACCAAGATATTAAAAAATACTTGCAAAGGCCATCTCCGAGATTTAGATTTAACTGAATAATTTCTGGCCATTTGGTCGGTCACATTTATGCCAAATTTGATGCTATTATACAATTGAATTGTCTTCGGTGTTCGGGTGTCATTTTCTTCAACTTGTACGGAGTTGTGCATTAAACTGAGAATTAGAGCTTTCTGTCTTGGTTTGGCTTTGTAAACTGTCAACATATAATTATTTGAGCGATAGACTTTGGTTGAGAAAAGTGCCATGTCGTCGTTTTTAAGTTTTACCAGTCTTGGTAGCTCTTTTCTATTTGCTCCAATTGTCCCAACAATCGTAGTTTTTTTTGCTAAAAGTTTTGTTGCTAAAGGTAGGCTTGTAAAAAAGTTGTCCGTGGTTATATTTCTTCCACATCCTACATACGGTTCTGCTAATTTTATAGTGACAAACTCTCCAAGAGGAACTGAGGATTATCTACTTTCATCTTCTCCCAAATATGGGAGCCGTTTATTATATATATGCTACGTACATCGGATGCTAACCAAAATTTTATACCAAATTTGTCCGGTTTATTTGGCATGTATTGAGTGAATCTACACCTTGCTTATGTTGGAAACAATTGTTCGTCAATAGTAATATATGGTCTTGGTTTATAACAATTTTGACTGTTGCCAATAAACTTGTACCAAACTTCGGAAATCATAGCGAATTTATCGGTTTGTAACCGTTGGCTTCGTTGATTTCTGTCGTCAAATCGAATAAATCTCATAATCTCCGTAGAGACATGTCTACTCATAGTATTTGAGAAAAAAGGCGGGCCCCACTTTTTATTCCATAGAAGTGCTATATCTATATTCTTAGCCTCATATGCGCCGCGTGCATACAGAATTGCAAAAAATGCATATAACTTTGCACTAGACAGTTCCCATTTATATTCCAACACTCTAAATGCCTCTGCATTTGTGCACTTACTTATAAGTTCGATTATATTCTTATCAATTATCACGGAAAATGCCGTCCTAATTTTGCCTTTCATAATATTACGTTTACTGTACCCAGTCGGGCTTGATGTTTCCCTAAAAATATTATGACCAGGTGCTCTTCCAGGATTAGACCCTATTTTTACTTCCTGCCAAACAGTTCCGTTCATCGCAATTTCACTTACCTCTTCCTCATTCTCACTATCAAAACTAACTAAAAATTTCCTTCTCTTTCGTCGTCTACGTAAGTTCGAAATATTCTCTTCGTTCTCATCGGTGTTCAAGTCGGTTTTAAGTGGATCATAATTTTTCGTATTCTCATTTTCCATATCCAGAATTTCCTGATCATCTTCAGAACATTCTGCATCGATATCATTTATTTTCTCTAATAATACATTCGCACTCCTCAAACGTCTTGACATTTTGGGGACAAATATTCAACGGAGAAAATAAAAACTAAAATATGAGAATGTAAATCAAAATAGATAAAAAAATAAATAAAAGATAAAATTTGAAACTTACTGCGACGTATTGTTAGTCTTGTTCACTATTTTGGAAATGGCACTTATAACACGTAATACGATATAAAATATTACAAAATAATAATAAAAAACTGCCAAGTATGCTCTTTGTGACTTCCACGTTTCGATGCACTGTGAACAATGCATGTGAACAACTGCTCCAGCGGCAAAAAAAGGTCGAGCATTCCGATCGATTCAATTAAAGTAAAACTGAAACTGAACTTAAACTGAACTGAACTGCTGAACTGATTTTTGTCGTTTTTATCGCCCTTTTTATATCAATTTTGGGCCTGAGAAAATATGGCTTCCTTCTTTTTAGAATTTTCTTTGCCCCGTTTTTAGCTCATGCGCACGCCTACTCGCTCCTCTACTGCTATTGTTTTTCTTGGCGCATCTCGCGGGTCCTATGTGTCACCTAATTAACAGCGGAATGTGTATGCCTCTTTTTCTTACTCATTACCCCGTTATTTTGGATCCTATGCGTCAGTTAAAGCAGTGTGGACACTTGAGAGTGTGTGTTTATTCGTGCTTTGCTCTTGTCCCCTTCTATTTTTGTCACAACTTTTTTTTGTAGGAGAATGCGCGCCTCTATTATTTGTCACTGACTAGGGTCCCTCTTGTTAAAACTAAATGTTTCTATATCTTTTTCTTTAGATACGCGCGTCTTTACCTGTAGCTGTGTATATATTAGACGCGTGCCGTTGATTTTTATGACACAGTTTACTTGTGGTTGTGCTGCGTTTTATGACGATGTTTTTAATTTAGATCATCTTAAAATAATGAAGGGTCTCCCGTTCATTACGGAACTTTCTCTGAGGGTTCCTTAATTATAACAAATTAATAATAAATTTGGCAAGAACACTTGCCAGGCGCCCAATGAAGCAACACGCAATTTTTCTATCAATTCCATCAAGTAAATTAAAGTAATCTAATTCAACCACGAACATTTTTTTTGCACGTCCGAGTAATAACATTACAATTTTAAGTAGACATTTTTTAATTTTCATACGGAAAAAAATACTCTCGCTAAAAATAATTTTGAATTTCCAAGTTTTAACGCTTTTTTTTCATTTCGTAAAAAATAGATTTTGAAAATAAAGTCGATGAATAAATAATGAAAAATTTTTTTTTTTAAATCGTATATCCAGCAAAAAAATTGAAGAAAAGTAAATTTTTCCAGTTTTTTTAAAAGACTGTAATGTAACTTCACGAAAAATGATCTGATCGAGATGAAAAAAAAGAATTTGAAATCTTGAAATCTCTAGTTTCAGAATCTTGTGATGAAAATTTTTTTGGCTTCACTTGAAGTGAAATAGAAGGGCTAAAGATAAAGAAAAAAAAAGGATCCATTCTTTCAAATTGGTCGATGAGTTTCAATTTTTTTTTTTTTTTCATTAATGTTACCAGGATCATCTATTCGGATTCTTTAGTTTTAATTCCTTTTTTTTCTACGATCATTTATTACTGAGATACCGGCAAAAAATTTTTTTCCAACTAAAACATTGATTCAGGGTTATGAAGCCTATCATCAGCTCGCTGTACGATCAGTAGTTCCTGAGATATCGACGATCAAAGACAAAATGAATTAAAGCTAAAGGACCTGAATAGATGATCCTGTCATATTTAAGTTGAAAAAAAAATTTGAAGCCCATGGACCAATTTGAAACACTGAATTTTTTTTCCTTTATCTTTAGCCCTTTTATTTCGCTACAAGTGATGTCAAAAAAAATGTTGATCGTAAGATACTAAAACTGAAGATTTGAAGCTTTCAAATTCTTTTTTTTCATCATTTCTTGCAGAGTTACACAAAATTACAGTACACAAAGTCACAGTCTTTTGAAAATCACTAAAAAAATTCTAAGAAAATTTACTGTTATTTTTATTTTATTACGGGGGTGTATTTTCTGTACAGATACTTATTCTATACGTAAAAACAAACATTTTATCTCTTTGAAATTTGTTTCTACAATACATAGATTCTGAGATATTTATTGATTAAAATAAGTGACATTTTACATAAATTTTTATAACTCCGTTTCGAGACGTAAAAAATTAAAGAAAAAAATAATTATCAGCTGTAAGAAACTTAATTTAAAGTTGTTTTCAACAAAACAAAATGAATTTAAAAGATATTGCCTTAAACTTTAAACTGACGTTTGATTTATTTGATTATGTTTATTTTTTTGAGATATAAAACTATATAGTTTATACCTTTATAGTTTTGCCAATTTTTGTTTAAAGTAAACTCTGTAACCTATCCGATAACACTAGGCAGCACTGTATGTATAACTTGGTTAAAAATTAATATTTCGAGCTGATACTTGGTATGAAATCTCCTTTTAATGTAAATCAAAAGTTGAAAGATTTTCAACAATCAATAAAATTCAACTCCAAAATTATCTAAGAATTCATCGGAACATTTAAAAAAAAAAGGAATACTAACACTAGACACAGATTTAGGTCCAACCCATTCCAAAAATAAAAAAATACACACCAATAAAAATAATTACATAATAGACATAGAATTTTTAGTGAATTTTCAAATGAATTGAAAGTATTAACTCGTAAAAGCTCAATAAAAAAAAAATCTTAAAAATTGGATAAAAGTAAATATATAATATAAAATTTGATATTTAAAGTATTTAACTACTTATATGTTGTCAAAACTTTATACACCTTTGGTTATGGTAGTACTTTAACAACACATAAATTTACTGTTTTCTATTTTTAAGTCTTAATTTTAAGTTTTACTGTTAATTAGTTTTTATATGCCAGGCCTATGTACACGTATATATTCTGCTTTTTAATAAATAAATAAATAAAATTTTCAGTTGCATACAATATTAAATGTTCAAATTTCTTAAAATATCAGTATTAAAAAGAATAATTAATTATTTTCTATACAACAAATAACTGTTCTGCAATATTTTGCAAAATTAATGTGATACTGATGCATCTTATTTGCAAGGTGCAAATGTTCTTTATGTTTTTTGACAAGTTTTTCAAGAAAATTCTTATAATTTTTTTTTCCTGAGAATGGGATTAATAAAACATTTTCTTGCAGAGTATTTTTCCCTGTTTTCATCATGTGATAAACATCCAACATGACTGTTATTGGCTGCAAACTGGATATTCAATGATCAGTCTCAACTCAATAAGTGATTTTATTTGTGCCCGGAAATCCTGTACCATTCCAACATTTGATGGTACTCCGTTAAATACTACATTAAAAATAGTAATGCCATACACATATAACTTAGTTAAAACATCACACAAAATGCTAGTTTTTTCTTTGGCAGTCAGAGTGTGTATAAAATAATAAACTATGATGATTTTAAAATGTATATTTATCATGACTAGCATAAATCGAATACATTTGTTGCTTTGATGTCATCTTTACAACCATATCCTTTTTTAAAAAATTTGTGCCAAAAAAAAATAATTAATTATTTGCAATAAGACAAATATTTGTTTGTAATATTTTGTTTATTCTTAGTGGATATATTTTTTGTTATCAGAAACATAATATTTATTATAATTGTTAATTTTTCATATTTTTGTTACATTTCTTATATAAAAAAACTTATATAGATAAGCATAAGTTTGGAAGATTTTTCTCATTTGAAATTATTTAAAAAATTATTATTTAAGGATATATCATATTACTTTATTGTAATACATAGATATAAATATAAAATATTAAAATTTATTCAAAAATTATAAGTGTAATATTTTGCAGATACCATTCACAATATTTTAAATGCAACAATATATTAAAATGGATAATATTAAGAATTAAAAATTATTATGATATATTGAAGTTCTTATAATTGATTTAAAATAAACCTGTTTTTTATCTTGCAATGGTCTTCGAGGATAAGGACCAAAGAAATCAAATCTACCATTGAAATAGTCTGTTGATATTGCAGCAATCATAAAAGTCCATAAAACAGTATGAACAAATACAGATGTCTCAACCATGACTATTATTTAAATTATTTTATCCCAAAATGTAGAATCTTCTGTTGCATAAAAAGCAATATAACATAATTTTAATTAATATAGTTTTAAAAATTTAATATTGAATAAAATAACTTACTTTATTATGACGTAATTTGTAAAACCTGAAGCTTCAGAATTTTAACGAAAGTAGAGAATAAATAATCCCCATAAAGCTAACCCTATAAAAGATTAATTTAATAATTTGAAGTACAGAGATTGCGCCTATAATAACAAAAGAAAATATCAATTAATTTTTTTGTACTAAGTCTTATATTTGAGAAAACAAATTATATGTTGGCTATAAAATTAACCTTCAATTTTTAATTTCTTATATTTCTCAATCTGAAATAAGTTTAATGAACCAGCATTAATTATCATAAACTGCACTTTAATTAATTAATTGATTTTTATAATACACTTTTTTAAATTTTTTATAAAAAATTAATAACGTACTCTTAATGGTCTATGATTTTGCCAACGAAATAATTTTTAAAATATTAGATAAATCACATAAAGCTAAAAAAATTGCAATAATGTCCAGAAAAAACTTCTCTTTATTTAAAATACAAAACTATTTGAAATTTGTCTTAAATTAAAAAAAAAGGTATGACAAAAATTAATGCACAGTGCGCTTGTGCAGAAGATACCTATATACACAATTTTAAATATTTAGTGGGGCTATAGCAGTGTGAACGCTGAAAATTTGGGTGATTTTTGGGAATTTTTTAAAAGAAAAATACTTGATAAAATATTTGAAAAATATAAGAGCATATCAAGCTATATTTAAACTTGTCACGGAGAACACTTTGTACTCCGCGCGTGTTTATGTTTCGCGCGCTTCCGCGGTTCGCGAGCCGAGTTTAATTTCGGTAACGTGACGGCCCCGGGCGGGAAAATACGGTACACGCCGATAGATAGAATCGTCGTGTGCCGTATAGAAAAGATAAGCTAGTTCAGGTTAGGCAAGCTAGCTTCTTCCCGCGTTTTTCAGTAAGTTCCCTTCCGCAATTTTTATCGCGCGAAGGCGTGTCTTTTCCCCGCGTCTCGGCAAGTTTTCCCGCGCGAGTTTTTTTGTAGTTTTGGTGCGCCCCGGTCGTGCGTGTTTTTGTGCAGGTGTGTAGCAGCGAGCTGTATCTCACAGGGCACCACCACCAGAACGCAGGAGCGTATAGTTGAGGCGACGTACCCCGACACCAGCAACTCCGTTTGGCGACATGGAAGTCCCGCTTTGAGTGACATTGCTCTTCGTTGCGTGCGCGGCTGGCCAGCCACCATCGTAAGTTCGTTGTGAATTTAATTTTGTTGCGCATAATTTTGTATTTTTTTCCATTTGCGTTGGAGTAACCTCCGCCGGTTACTCCACTCTTTATTCCATTTAATTTAACGCGGTTCGTGCGAGTGAGGGAGATGACGCTCTCTAAGAGAGTAGCAGCAGTGCGGGAGAGTTGCTTCCTCTCTCGCACTCGCATAGGGTTAGGCGCGCAAGAGTGAGAGAGCGCTTTCTCTCTCACTCCTACGGGCTCAGTGCGGGAGAGTAGTCTTCTCTCTCGCACCCGTACAGTATATAGCGCGCGCGAGTGAGGGAAACCTTTTTCTCTCACTCCTGTAGGCGTAGTGCGAGAGTTTCTTTCTTTCTCGCACTCATATCGTGCTTAGCGTGCGTGAGCCCCGGTAGTGCAGAATAGCGCGCCTTAGACCAGCTGTTGAACAGATCTTTTACCTGCGTTCCTCGTGCATTCTTTTTTTATAAATCTTTTTGTTATTTATTATTTATTTATCTGCGCTTCGTTTTAATTTACATATATTTTTTGTTAAATTATTAAATTATTTTATTTATTTTAATATTTTGTTTCTTTTGCTATTTTTCATTTCTTTCCTTTTTCTTTCCTTTTTGTTTACTTTATGATTGCTTTTTACATTTTTATTATTTATACCGATTTCAAACAAAGCATTTATAATTTTTTGTTATTATATTTATTTTATCTATTTTTCTTTTTTTGCTCTTTTTCTATTATTTACTTTTTTTTTCTTTCTGCTCACGGGATGCCGGTTATCAGAGCAGGTAGCAGACACAACTTGAGCAAATTGGAATTTCTGAAGAGTTAGACGAGATGATCAGTTCTACTATGCATAGATAGATCCCAGTGCGAAGATGTAATTCGTCAATGAAAAGATATTTGATCGGTTTAAGGATAGGCTAAAGCCATTGATTTCGCTTGTAGGAGACGTCAGCAGAGGTGTCAGAACAGTTTAGGGCCAGTAAGAGATGTTGTTTGATGTTAACGAGATTGTCAACAACATTACTTTATAGGCAGCCCGAGGGTTACAGCATGATTTGGTGGTAGCTATCGATTTTTCTAAAAGTTGAAGGATCGACATTAATTATAAAGCGAATAGCGCGGTAGTATCGTACGTAAATTAGACTAGAAATTTAGATTTTGTGTAGATGTATATATAGAGATCTATTGGATTGTTCGATAATTAATGTCGTTTTTTTCATAATTTTCAAAGTGAATTTATTTGTATTAACAACAAACATTGATTAATGATATATTGACCGTTTTGTTGGATGACCTTTTGCCATCTTGCGGTAAGCCATGAAAAATTCCATGTTCGAAGAAGCCTTGGTTTTTAGAAGCGAAGAACTGATCCAACTCATTTTTAACAGCCTGATCGGAATCGAAAGTTTTACCATTCAAATGGTTTTTAAGGGAGCGAAACAAATGATAGTCTGATGGTGCTAAGTCAGCGCTATAGGGTAGATGTGGCATCAGTTCCCAATTAGCTCTATTAATTTTTGACGGGTTATCAAAGAGGTATGACATCTGGCGTTATTATGATGGAACATCACACCTTTGCGATTGGCCAGTTCAGGGCGTTTCTTTTTGATTGCTTCGTTCAATTTCGATAGTTGACGACAGTAGACATTCGTATCAATAGTTTGGTTTCTTGGAAGCAGCTCAAAGTAGACTATACCCCTGTAATCCCATCACACGGGAAGCATAATCTTCTTTTGGTGAATATTGGCTTTGGGTGTCGATCGTGGGGGCTTATCTTGCTTGATCCATGATCGTTCTCGGACTACATTATCGTACACAATCCATGTTTCAACACCCGTTATGATTCTTTTTAGAAATGGGTCGTTTTCGTTACGATTCAGCAAAGAGTCGCATATGTAAACGCGTTTGGTAAGGTGGATTTCCTTTAATTCGTGAGGAACCCAAACATCCAGTTTGTTTACGTAACCAAGCTGTTGTAAGTGCAAGTAAACGGTTGAATTCGATATGCCGAGCTTCTCTGCTATCTTTTGAGTTGTCATATGCCAGATAGTTTCGAGATCAGTAGTGGTTGGACGACCAGTATGTGGTGCATCTTGCACATTAAAATTTCCAGAACGAAAGCGAGCAAATAAACGCTGACACTGGCATTTAGTAAGGCAGTCTTCACCATAAACTTCACACAATTTCTTCCGAGCTTGCACCGCATTTTTGCCCTTTCGAAAGTAAAACAATAAAATATGCCGATAATGCTCACTTTGATTGTCCATTTTCAACTTAATTTTTAACCAACTTGTTATTTAATAATGACGCTCAGTTTTTGACAGAAGATAGTGTACAGACTAACCTTTATAATAATATATAATAATATACGCCACGCAACCGCTACTACATGAAATATGCAGTTCACGCAACCTATGAGAATAAAGCGACATAAATTATCGAACAATCCAATAAATAAGGCTACAAGAAAAGAAGCGTATCCAATGCAGGGTATAGAGGCGATTCTAGATAAGCTTAGATATGCGAAGTATTTTACCAAAATAAACTTGAAGCAGGCGTGTGACCAAATTTGTTTAGCCGTGATGAGTAAGCAGTATACAGCATTGTATTTATTTGGCGTGCCTGTTTCGAGTCTGTAGCAATTCACTCGTCTACCGTTCGGTTTGAATAATATCACTATGACTATGACTATATACTTCGGTTTGACTATTAACCGACGTCTTTCTACTGTTTGATAGATGCATTGTTTGGTCCAGAGTTTGAACCCCATGTTTTTACTCATTCATTTTAGTAACATCATTGTTAACGAGTCGTTTCAGGATCATCTACGATGGATTAAGATTATTATATAAAGATTGGTAGAGGCAGGATTATAGATAAATAAAGGCAAATGCGAATTCGGTTGTTCTAGAGTATGTGACATGGGCACCACGTCATAGCCGAAATGTCTACGTGCGCCCTGTAGGCCTCGCACAAAAATAAATTTATTAAATTAATTATATATACTCCCTCGCTCTCTCTCTCACTCTCTCGCACAGCAGCGCACGCTTGCGCCGTCTCTCTCCCACACACTCGGATATGCACGAGATTCTACCCCGAAAATGCAGGCCGGCCGCCCGCAACTGTTTCTCTAGCCGACGGAGGCCTATCGCTCCCCCAGGGCAGGGAAGTGGCAATTCCTGGCCACCCTCACTACGTGAACTCGCGAACACTTATCCTTGCTCTCTCTCTCTCTCTCTCTTATTACCATCGAACAATTGAAGACACTTACGATAGGTGTCTCGGTGACTCGCCCGCTCGTCGTTTAACGCCTGGCTGCTCTACTCTCTTCCGCGATCCTTGTCTCCGGCTGCTTCTCCCCCGGAAAAGAGCTGCTGGACCTCGGGAAAAGCCTGCCCGTTCGTCGACGGCTTCCTCCTCAACCTCAGCTGCAGAAGTCGCGGTGGCAACCTCAAGTCGCCGCCCACTGACACCTGCCCTCCTCGTCCCCCGTCTAACTTCCTCGCTGTAGCTCCTCGTCTTCGCTCTCCTTCCTCGCACTGCTCTCTCGACTTCTTCTTCACTCTCTCTCACTTTTTCTCTCGCACACCTTCACCCCTGGCTTCACTCGCGACGCTCACTCTAATCAAAGAGGAACAAAACTAAGTTCTACCGCAGGATCTATCTCTTCCATCCTCGCGGGAGCGCGCAGCGAAACTAAACTGTTCCGCTCGCTTTCCTCTCCCCTTCCCTCGCGGCTCCTAAAATTCCTCGCCACAAGTTCGAGAATCGCGTGATTTTCGAACGTTACCGGCTTTTGGAAAAATCCGCATTTTCGCGGCTAAACAGGCTTACACAAGCTGGGAACCTGGATACGGTCGCGCAAGAATGTAAACACTTACATTCTTCGTCGACGACCTATGACGAACTCTCCGTCACAAGTGGCATATTTTGGTTATCTACTGGATCATGAAGGGTTGAGGTTTGACCCTGAATTTGTAGCACAAGTAGCCAAATATTCAGCTCTTAACGCAAAGTAGTTGCGTAAGTTCTTGGATATGGTAGGCTGGTATGTTAAATCTATATCTATGTAGAACATGAAACAGTGATAAAAATACCTGTATTAAAATTATTTAAGGAAGATCGAGAGTGGTGTTGGACGGAAGAGTAACAGCCAGCTTTTGTAAGTCTTGAGGGGGGGTAAGGTTTTAAAATTTTTTATTTTGCATTTTTTTTTTTTTTTTTTTCTGAATGCACAACATGTCAAGAGTATTGTGTGAAAATTCCAAGTAAATCGGAGCAAAACTAATGAAGATACAGCGTTTCAAGCGACCGGCCTTCATGCTCGATTTGTAAACCTGCCTGGCAACTGCGCGACGCGCCTACCCGGAACTACTTCAAGTCTCTTTGTAATCCCCTTACCTTTATACTTTTTACTTTTATAAGTCTTTGTATGTAAAATGACTTTTTATAGTTTGCATATTTCCGGTATATCGTATATAAATCAGTTTACAGGCATACTTTCTGCCGAGCGGTTGTGTAAAGAGACGCTAAAATTTTATTGTAGTTTTCCGTTGATTTTTGTTTGTGTTCGTTCGTTAATAGTGTATTTTCGCATGATTTGTGTTGTGTCGTGATGAATTTATTTATTTATTTGCAAAATGCCAAAAAAAGTGACAAGACAAGATCGGCAGAAAAGTGGTGATATTTTGGGTCGACCGAGAAAAAAAACTTTCCCAAAACGCAGCAATGATGATGTGGTAGCGTCCAGCGCATCGCATAAAAAAATAAAACTGAGTACTGTTGAAAGATTTAGAGAAACATTACAGAATTATAGACTTTCTTTTAGTATTTTCAACTCTCGCTACATTAGTGAAGTGCGTTGATTGTGATGGGAAAATGTCTTTTCGCACCTGCAAAACGGAAGGTTTAGCCTTCAAAATCAAAATTTTATGTGAAAAATGCAAAGAGCCTCGATATGTTTCGTCTAGTGAAAGAGTGAAAGAAGGGGCAAGGCAATCGTATTATGAAGTGAATCATCGCTTTGCTTTCATCATGCGGGTGTTAGGCCTAGGCTTAGCTAGATGTGATAAGTTCTGCGGTTTGATGGATTTAGCGGAGTCTTTCTTATCAAAACCAAGCTATAACACGCATGTACAGAAGATACATACGGCTGTAAAAAATGTTGCGAAAAGATTTTTCGCTGCTGCTGTAAAAGAAGAGCAAGAGGAAACATGCAAAGCGAATAACGTACAAAATACTAACGAATTAACAGTATCAGGCGACGGAACGTGGAAAAAACGTGGATTCACTTCTCTATTAGGTGTCGCTTCTTTGATAGGTTACTATACAGGAAAGGTTTTTGATGTGTTTGTCAAGAGTTCTTACTGCCACCAATGTAACACTTGCGAAAATAAGCTAGATACCGCGGAATTCGAAGAATGGAACTCAGAACACGTCAACAGCGGAAACTGTAAAGCAAATCATGTTGGTCCATCAGGCAACATGGAAGTAGACGCCATCATACAGATGTTCAAACGTTCTTTACAATATTTTGGAGTAATATTTAAAAATTATATAGGAGATGGCGACTCGAAAACCTACAGTGGTCTGGTAAATGCAAAACCGTATAGTGAAGATTTCACAATAAATAAGAAAGAGTGCATAGAACATGTGCAGAAAAGAATGGGTACCCGTTTACGTGAACTAGTAAAAACAACTGTGGTCGATAGTGAAACTAAGACAGGAAAAAGAATAAAAAGGAAAAGTCTCTCTAGAAAAGGTAAACTCACTGCAAAAATGATCGACAAATTGACCGTATATTATGGACTGGCCATCCAACGCAACCACGATTGTATAAAGATAATGAAAAATGCGATTTGGGCGACATACTATCACTACTGCTCGACAGATAAGAAACCACAGCACTACAAATGCCCGAGCGGTGAGGACTCTTGGTGTGAATGGCAAAAAGCGGCAGCTGCAAACACTCTGGATTCATTCAAACACAGTTACAGTGCTCTTCCTACAGATGTTACAGATGCCATAAAGCCAATCTACGAAGACTTGAGCAAGGACGCACTTTTGCAGTGGTGTCTTGGAAGTTTCACGCAGAATAACAACGAGAATCTCAATCAACTCATTTGGAAAATCTCTCCAAAATCAGTGAGTGGTACTACAATCGTTGTCGAAATTGCAGCAAATGTAGCAGCATGCACTTTCAATGAAGGATCTTTTGCATTGCTATCCTTTTTAAAGGCAATATGCATCTCTACAGGCCCAAGTGCTCACCAATGGGCGCGCGCATCTGATGAACTGCGAATAACCAGAGCGAACGAACAAGTTGCACGTACAAGTAAAGAGGGTAGAATCCAACGTAGCAAAAACATGCATTGGACATCCTGAATGACAGTGTTTCACTGTACGGAGCTGGAATTGATGATTCTGTGTAAGTATTAAAAATTATACCTTTTTATTGATGCTTCATTTTTGATGTTCGAGTAGAAGAAACTTTAAATTGATTTTCCCGAAAACGTCATTTTTGAAGTTCGTAAACATTATAACTCAAAATCTACTTGACCGATTCTTTTCAAATTTTGAACACTATTTCTACACATAAATCAACAGGTAATTAGAGAGAGTTTTTTTTGTTTTACCATTTTCTTCCATTTTATAATAACAAATTCACCGAAATTTTTTCAGCAAAAATCGCGTTTTTCACTTTCAAATGCTGCCAAAAATAAAAAGAAACTCACTCTGACTATCTAGGGAAACTTATCACCTTTTAAACGCATTTCGATTTTTTTGTTTGAGATGATCCGGTAACGAGTTATGAAGTTCACCGCATAACAACTTTTTGTCGAAGCGTCTCCGGAGATTCGCTGTCACGGACTTATTTATTGATATTTTTGATTGAAACTTTTTCCAAAAATACTTCAGATGTTATACTATAACGTGTATATGGAATAAATCAACCAACATTATTCATATCTCCAGAAAAAAATAATGAAAATATGCCTTTTTTCGCCCTTAAAACCTTACCCCCCCCCTCCCCTTAAGCAAGCATTAATCATAGCACCAATATCTGCACGGCCGGATTTCAGCAAGTCATTGACGGTGCAATGTGAAGCTAGCAATTATGCTATCAGAGCGGCGTTAACACAAATGGAAGAGAACGAATAATATCTGATCGTATATGTAAGCCGAGTTTTGAATCAAGAGGAACGGAACTATACCACGACTGAAAAGAAGTATTTAGCAATAATCTGAGCGATTAAAAGACTTCGGCCATATTTAGAAAGATATGCGTTTACCGTCCTCACAGTGCACTAAGATGGTTGCGAAATCTTAAGGATTCAGTTAGAAAATTAAGCCAGTAGGCCTTGGATATTCAACAGTAGGATTTTGAGGTGGTGCATAGACGTGGACATTTTCATCACGTAATAGATGCCCAATCACGCAGCCCAGGGAAGGATACAGAGAAAATGGCAGAATTCGGGGAAATTTCGGATCGGTTGTACCTTCATCGATTAGAATAGGTTCAGAATTTCTCGAAGAAATTTGCAAGTTGGAGAGTTAAACTAGGCTTACTGTATAAATACTGACAAGATGAATTGGTGGTTCTGGTAGAGCAACGTAAGAGAGTTTTATGAGACGCTCATCAAAGTTCGTCAGATCATTTCGAGATTGAAAAGACATACGACAGAGTGGTTTTAGAGTATTACTGGCCTGGAATGTAGTACAACGTGTACACATATATCAATTCTACAAAGTGTTGCAGCCAGTAAGTAGTACCACTAGTAGTACCACAAGGATTGATGAGAAATAAGTTGTTGAGACACCATGAGTCGTGGTCGCAGCAGATATAATAGAATTCCTGCAATCTGAAGGTCAGTTCAAGTACATTCCAGTATTTTAATTTTTTTTGTTTTTTTTGTATTCTTTATTTATTCTTTTAAATCTATTTCGTTGCCTTCAAAGTAGTCCCCGCCCGACATAATACACTTATGCCAACGTTTTTTCCAATCCCCGAAACAGTCAGAAAAGTCCTTTTCCGGAATTGCTTTCAATTGATGCAACGATTTACGTTTAATCATCTCAATCGAGTCAAAACGATGTGACTGAGTAATTTTGAGTTTATTGAACAGCCAGAAGTCACACGGCGCTAAATCAAGCGAATACGATGGTTGTGGAACGATATAAATTGAATTTTTGGCCAAAAAGTCGCGAATAATCAATACGGCGTGCAACGGTGCATTATCGTGATGCAAAAACTATGAGTTGTCTTGCCACAATTCCGGCCTCTTTTTGCGAATAGCTTCACGCAAACGACGCATAACACTCAAATAATATTCCTTGTTAACAGTTAGGCCCGGCGGAAGAAATTCTGAATGCGCAACGCCACGATAATCGAAGAAAACTGTCAACATGACCTTGATTTTTAAACGACTTTGACGTGATCTTTTTGGTCTTGCTTCACCTTTGGCACGATATTCGCTCGATTGATCGGTTGTTTCTGGATCGTAGGCATAGATCCATGTCTCATCTCCCGTAATAATGTGTTTCATGACGTTCTGGTAGTCAGAGAACATCTCTTTACACACATTAACACGACGCTCTTTTTAAAAAAAAATTAAGTATTTTAGGAACCAATCGAGATTTTACATGTTTGAGACCCAAATGATTTTTTAAAATAGCTTGAATCAATCCAAATAAAATGCCAACAGTATTAACAAGGTCTCTAATTGTTAACCGGCGATCTTTGAGTACAAGGTTTTTAATTTCTTTGATGTGTTTCTCATCAGTTGATGTCGGTAGTCGTCCTGGACGCTCTTTGTCTTCGACGTTGTCTCTGCCATCTTTGAACTGTTTGAAACACTTTCAAACATTTCTTTTTGACAAAGTCTGTTTATCGAAGGCCTTCTGCAACATTCTGAACGTTTCTGAACAAAAAATTTCATTCCGAAGACAAAATTTAATACAACTTCATTGCTCACTAAAACCTGACATAAAAATCGTCAAATAACTTTGTAATGTTCACAAAAACGAGCGTTACTTGCAAACTAATGAATATATTGACATGAAATTTAACACAGATATCTCTCACAGTACTGCTAACTTAAAAATAAATTTTGTAAAATCGATAAACCCGCGAAATTTAAATTGAAAATTGGTCTTACTTCTTGATTATAGTAGTACAACTAAAATATAGCGCTCCCTACTGTTCTTGAAAAGTACAGTTCATATTTTTTAAATAGTTTTAATTGCAATAAGTCGAATATATTTAAAACTATTAATTAGGTTATATGCTGCATATGCTATAAATATAATATAAATATTCAAATAATTTGTTCAAATAATTGTTTAGACTCAATTATTAAACATAAGAAAAAATAATGCAGTAAGAAGTGTACTCCATCCAAAGATAGAAAAATTGTGTCTATCGATTTCTTTTGTTAATATATTTTTAGTTACGATTAATTGCCAACTTGCTTAAGAACTTTTAATGTTTAGCTTTTTTATACACTATAAGATTGTAAATTTTTTTTTAAATCTGATAATATAATAATTGCAAAATGTAAAAAAGCTCATCAGACAATGAAAATAAGTGTAATAATTTAAGAACATTGTTGTTACACTAAACATTACATATTTACACGATACCTCAAAATTATTCTTTTTGTCGCTTGTAATGGAATGAAGCTTGAAAGAATTCGCTGATATGCACTTGAATCCTGTGCCAATCTTTTTTCAGGAATTGAAATAAAATAAAGCTTCCCTTTTTTTTCTATATATTATATATAACAATACAAAGGAGATACACTTTATTCACTTTAAATTTAGAAGAATTTGTACAAGTATAAGGTATCGCAAGTCATGCGTGCGCTTTCGTTGACAGATGTCACGAGAGTCTCGCACTCGTTTTGTTTAACTTTCGCCTCGATGCGAGACGACGCTGTTACAAGTATGCTTATTATGCTCTAAATACAAACAAAGTAAATATGTGTTTATAAGTGTAAGCCTAAATATTTTGGCGTGCAATAAGTCGAACAGTAAATTTTAATATGTATCTCACATTCTTGAACATACCCCCCGGGTTAAATCGTCTCGGGATTCAAATATCCCTATACATTATTATTTGATTCGAGAAAAAAAATGAAAAAAGGAAACCAATATTAACTTCGATTAGAACATACATCGTTTTTATGCAGTTTCGCGCTCTATTAAAATCGAAAGTTTACATAATTTTACAATCGGTCGTACAAAAGTTAAAGACGCGGTTTTGACCTGAGCAACTCGCACCAAACCGTCTTGATCAGGCATGCATTGAATTATTCTTGCTAATTCCCATTTACATGGAGGCAAATTCGAATTTTTAACTAAAACTAAATCAGTAACTTGAAATAAATCTGTCTCATCTCCCGTAATAATGCGTTTCATAACGTTCTGGTAGTCAGAAAGCATCTCTTCGCACACATTAACACGACGCTTTTTTTTAAGAAAATTAAGTGTTTTGGGAACCAATCGAGATTTCACGTGTTTGAGACCCAAATGGTCTTTTAAACTTGCTTGAATCGATCCAAATAAAATGCCAACAGTATCAACAAGGTCTCTAATTGTTAACCGACGATCTTTGAGCACAAGATTTTTGATTTCTTTGATGTGTTTCTCATCAGTTGATGTCGATGGTCTTCTTGGACGCTCTTTGTCTTCGACGCTGTCTCTGCCTTCTTTGAACTGTTTGTACCACTTGTAAACATTTCTTTCCGACAAAGT
This sequence comes from Chalcis sispes, assembly GCA_949987625.1. NCBI lineage: Eukaryota > Metazoa > Arthropoda > Insecta > Hymenoptera > Chalcididae > Chalcis > Chalcis sispes. Next base: position 50,549,052 of record OX465094.1, on the reverse strand, counting down.
CTGCTCACCGAAGGCTTTCTGCAATATTCTAAACGTTTTTGCACAAGAAATTTCATTCCAAAGACAAAATTCAATGCAACTTCTTTGCTCACTAAAATCTAAAATTATAGAAATCGCCGAAATTACATTTTAATGTTCACAAAAATGAGCGTCACTTGAAAACTAATGAATATATTGACATGAAATTTGACACAGATGTCTCTCACAGTACTAACAACTTAAAAAAAGTTTCGTCAAATCGACAAACCCGCGAAATTTAAATTGAAAATTGGTCTTACTTTTTAATCATAGTAGTATACCGCTGAGGAAGTAGTTGTTCAGATCAGGTGAGATTTTTGCTGTGAAATGTACAAGATATTTTGTATTATTTTTTCTATTTCTTATTATGTTATTTTTTTTTGTTTTTTTTTTTCTTATGACATTCTGAATGTTCTATCATGTACCGCGGGAAGGTCAGGGGTCAGTTGGTCCAGCGTTTTAAGGCTGGCCCCCAAAAGTTCCGGCCGTCGGAATCAGCAAGTTCTCCGCCTTTCCAAGGCCCGCAGGAGGATCGAGCAGCTCTTGAAAGCTGTTTCGAGAAGGCGGCTCTACTATTGAGGGATACTAATAAACTTCCTGCGAAGATGCATGACATGTTGTTGCGCTGTACCTCCGTGTAGAAGTAAAGCCAACCTATTAAATTAGAGAAAAACAGGAGGGCGAGAGGAAGCATGTAGTGTTAAGAATAACTTAAACTCTGAAGACCAAAAGATTCGGATGAGAGCGGAGCCGATCAGAGATAGAAAAATTTTTTCTTATTTTTTTGATAAATAAAACGCGGTGTACCCCCTGAGTACACAGGTTTAGCAGGAAGGTATGCGAAACTGTACCAGCCTTCCGATCTGCTTTTATGGCAGCCGACGGAGAAAGGCTCGCGCACTGACGAACACTCCGGAGAGTATTAAAGCTGGGGAAGCGGATACGGGAGTAATCGCGCGGTGCGGAAGAACAGAACATATCAAGCTCAGACAACGAGCGAAAATGGACTGAGACTTCACGTATGGGAGACTCTTGCGTTTGACGTCACACATTATTTACTTTCCTGCAGACTTGAATTTATACGAATTATTTCGCCAATTTATAGCATTATTAATCGGAATATTCGTAATTTAATTTGAATAGAATTATTTGGGAGAAATTTAGACAGAGAAAGGGCAGCCCTTATTGAACAGTAACACATATTTTTTTATTATTGTTTCAAAGTGCTGTGTAATAAAATTTAATAGATTTTATTTAATTTATCTTTCTCACATTAAATTAATAAACTATCTAATTCAAATCAACAACAAGAAGTTCGAATTTTTTATCGAAGATCTCGCATTTCTGCAGGCTATTTTTTTATTTACAGCTTTCACGATTATGAGCGGATACCGTTGCCTCAGCAGGCTCTCGTGGAGGGCCAAAAATTGTAGAAAAAAGTGTAAATTAAAGAAGAAACCAAGCGTCAAAGTGCTGAATGGAAGCACCCAACCGAGCCCAATCCGAAAAAAAGTCGTCTTGAAAAGTCAAAAGTGAAGACAATGTTGATTTGTTTCTACGATTCGGAGGGTATTATTCATCGTGAATTCGTTCCACGATTAATGGTTAAACGATTACTGCTGTGTTTTATCTTGGTGTTATGAAGCGTTTTCTCAGCCGTATTCGTCGTGTGCGGCCACAATACCGTGAAAAAGGGAGCTGGCGTTTGTTGCATGATAATGCCCTGTCTCATCGATCAAACTTGATCACGGATTTTTTGATCAAAAATTCCATTTTAACCATCAACCATTCACCGTACTCGCCGGATTTGGCTCCGTGCGACTTATACTTGTTCTCCCAATTGCACTTGCCTATGAAAGGAAAACGTTATGCCGACGTAGAGGCCATCCAAAGAGCGACGACCGACATACTAAAGTCGATGGATAAAAATGATCTCAAAAACTCATTCGATATGTTAATTGATCGTGCAAAACGTTGTATTGATGCGGAAGGAGACTATTTTGAATAAAATAAATGAGATTTGCCGGAATATTGAGTTTTTGTCTTTATTTTGAAAAAGTTCCGTTTTCTATGGGACACACTGTGTATTAACGATTATTATTTAGTGTGCTCATTTTTATCATTTTTACAAACTTTTTTTTTAAATAAACTGTATTATGTAACGTCGGTACACGACCTCCGTTTTTTATTCTCGTGTCAGCCAATAAGTTTCTTCCATGCCTTTACTACCACGATAAAGCCCCCTCCACAACCTACTCGACGTACTCTCCACTGACATAGACCATTGTGAAACTTAACCTAAGCTTAAGCCGAGAGTCGAGAGTTCCCAAAATATACGAATGACTTATAAAAAAAAAAAAAATAGCTGCTCTCGTTAGAATCAATTTGGTTTCAAATAATGCAATTGTCTTTTTTTACAAACATTACAGGAATAACTGCGCTAATATTTCACCTTAAATGCTATTAAAATATTAAGGGGCTATACCAGTGTGAAATTTTCAAAAAATCGATATTTTTTTTTTCTTAGTCGACAGTTTATACTTTTAAAAATATCCTGTGAAATTTTTAAGGCCTTATCTCTAATATTATTTGAATGGCAGCCTTCTAAAGAGCGTCGGAGCCGATGTACCGTTACCTGAATCTTTCGTATTGTAAACAGTACATAGGTAAGAAGGGAGGCTAGAAATATGCATACAGGGTCTTGAAATACAGTGTTGCTATTTAAAAGGTATTCTGGAACCGTTTGCGCTGTTGCTGTTGAAGCGTCTGTTTGGTTTACTCGCAGCTGTTGTACAGTATACAACAGAGCAAAAATGAGTGAAAATATTCAAGAGAGCACTCACGATAAACCTGTTCAAAGATGTCAAAGCAAGAAGAGATAATATTCAGGAAATCGATACACGTACGAGAAGTCCGCCGCAAATACCAGTACAACCGCTGAAAAACTGTTACGCACTGAAGACGACGAAATTATAGTTTATCAAACCCATGAATACTGTTTCATCGAGTTTTTCTCTGTTTATAGTATAATTAGCACTTTAATTGTGTGCAAAACTTGTAAAAAAGACATCAAGTTCAATCAAACAAGTTCACGGGGCTTAGGATTAAAAATTGTTGTGCCATGTAAGTGTGGTGTTTCATATGTGAATTCTGGGCTGATGATTAGTAATGCTTACGAAATAAATCATCTTATAGTGTTTGTGATACGACTTCTAGGCGTCGGTATCAATGGAATAAATCTATTTTGTGGCTTGATGGATCTTCTTCAAAAATTTCATAACAACACTTTCGCTGGATGCTTTGAAAATGTAACTAAAGCTGCTGAAACCGTTTATAAATGGAGTACACAAAAAGCCGTTACTGACAAGAAAGCTAAGACGTTAGAGAATGAAGGTTCAGATGTTAATTTGACAGTTTCCGGAGATGGCACATGGAAAAAACGCGGCCACACTTCACGTTTTGGTGTTACAACTCTTGTAAGTCAATTCAGTAAAAAAATTATCGATACAGACGTAAAGTCGACTTATTGTAAAAGTTGTGAAGTATGAGAAAAAAAAAATACTCATTCTAAAGAATACAAAGAATGGCTTGATGACATGACGATTGCGATGCAAATCATATTGGATCAGCTGGAAAAATGGAGGTTGATAATGTGAAGGAAATGTTTGGCCGCTCGATCGATCAATATGGAGTAAAATATACGCGCTACATGTGTGACGGTGATAGTGCCACATACAAAGGTTTATTGAATTTAAATCCGTACGATGTGCAAGTAGAAAAACTAGAATGCTACTTACATGTAAAAAAAAGAATGGGAATTCGATGCTACAATCTCAAAAAACAAACGGAAGGTTTCGGTGGAAGCAGTAAGAATACAGTGAAGCTAACTGATAAACTTATTAATAAACTCCAGAAAAACTATGGATTGGCAATTACCAGGCATCAAGATAATGTTGATGAAATGTACAAAGAAATTTGAGCGACATTGTATCACTTGTCTTCGACAGATAAAAGCCTGAACCACAAAAATTGCTCTGCAAGTGAGAATAGCTAGTGTTCGGTCTCCCGAAAAACGCGACATTCCTTTGTCCACTGTCGCATCGCGAACGATCCGCGGGATGAGGTAAGGGGGAGGAAGGAGAACCTATCCGCGCAATAGACGAGTCTTCCGCGTCCGACGATTCGTTAGCACGCGTGGCCACGCTAAATGTTAGAGGCGCGTAAGAAGGGATTATCTTAATGAGCGGGGGTCTGGAGATTTCGTAAGAGCGCGAATTCGCGCAGTTCTTTCCCGGTCATCGGCGCGGAACAATCATTGCATTCTCTCTCGGTCATTCATACACACATTATACAGTTACACTAATCTATTGTAATATCATCAACGGGGTTTTTTATGCCGCAAGGCTTTTTCCCCAAGGAGCCGATAAACATTCATCTTTATGTGGCACGATCAAGGAGTTTAATTTATTCACCATTCCAAGAATCACCCGTTCCTCATATCCTTACAAAGAAAATCAATTTATCAAGAAGAAGAAACTGAACAAGCGTGATCAATCAAAAGGATTGATTTTCGACGCTACAGCTAGTGCTCATATCGCCGAGCGGAAGTTAATGGAATAAACGTATCGAAGTTCAAGCATGATTATCTCCTACTTGACAATGATGTTACTAAAGCTTTGGAACCTATTTATACTAATTTGAGTTCAAGGGAATTACCAGAGCAATGTAAAAGAGGAAACACGCAGAATAACAATGAAAGTTATAACGGCTTGTTGTGGCACTTTTCTCCAAAGCACCTTTACAACGGCATGAAAACGATCGAGCTCTCTAATTTCCTTGATGTCTCAATATTCAATGATGTTTTTATAGTATATTCAAAATGCTTCAAGTAATAGACGTCATTATCGGTCCTATCACAAAAGAATATGCCATAGGGAGAGAGAGAGAGAGAAAGAGAAAGAGAGAGAGAGAAATGACAGCTCAATTAACCAGGCGGAGCTACGTCATGAAGCGTCCTCAAAAGAAGCGTAAAAAGCTCGGAGACAAGCTTTAACCTCTTAGCAGGCATTATTCGAGGAGGAAGTGGGTCCGTTGTATGGGCCAGATATAGCTGATTAGAAGTTTTTATGGTAAAAATAATTTTATCTTGCAAAAATCGTTAGTTTGATTTTCAAACGCGTTTTTCTCGAAATGACATTTTTCAAATTTGCTGCCATCGTAAAGAGCAAATATCTGATTGGCTTCAAATTTAGACTGAGTACTCTTGAATATATCAAGGAACGCGTCAGCACCCCGTAGTAAGTATTGGTAATAACCACGGGCGCCTGGCGCACCCATTTATACATTAAATTGATGCATGAAAAAATTAAAAAATTTTTTTTAATTATACATTTTAATATTTAATAAAACGTAATCTATCACCTTTGCTTTTTTTTATGTTCTTTCAAATAAAAAAAAAGCATTAACATTCGTGCATTCGTTACGAAGATCTTTATATATATATATATATATATATATATACTGACTATACTAAAATATCTCATCATCTCTTTATATGTACCAGGCTGTTCAATAAGTTTTGCGGTTCGATAAAAAAAACACAATTTTATGGTTTGAAATACACTTTATTATTCAGTATAGTCTCTCTGAACATCAACAAACTTGTTCCAACGAGATTCCAATTTATGAATTCCATCCCTAAAGTAAGAATCTGGAAGGGCTGCAAAATATGCTCCCACATCTGTTATGACCTTATCATTTGATGAAAAACGCTTTCCACGCATGAAGTTTTTTAGGTCTGGAAACAGATGGAAGTTGCTAGGGGCCAAATCTGGTGAATACGGTGGATGCTCCAACAATTTGAACTTTAATTTATAGATTCTAACCATTGTCAAAATGCTCTTGTGACACGGTGCATTGTCCTGATGAAAAAGGATTTTTTTCTTCTGCAAACCGAGTCTTTTTTCACGAATTTTTTCCTTCAGCTGGTCTAAAAGATTACAATAATATTCAGAATTTATTGTTTTATCAGTTTACAAGTAATCCACAAACAAAATTTCTTTCGCATCCCAATAAACTGATGCTAATACCTTTTTGGCTGATTTCTGGACACGAACTCGTTTCGGAGCCGAAGAACCAGGTTCACACCCTCTTGTTTTGATTCAGGATCATGGTGATAGACCCAAGTCTCATCCATAGTGCTGAATCGACGCACAAAATCCACTATATCCTTTTGAAAACGCTCTAAATGTTGCTGAGAAAGTCGCATTCGAATGTGTTTTTGTTCCATTGTTAGCGAATGCGGCACCCATTGTGCACACAGCTTTCTGAAACCCAATACTTGAGTCAAAATATTGCTTACACTGCCCAATGAGATGCCTAGGGCTTCTACTAAATCTCTTTCAGTCACTCGACGATTTTCCAATACGATATCCTGTATTTTTTCTACGATTTCTGGTGTTGTTGCTGTTTTTGGACGTCCTTGACGTGGATCGTCTTCAAGGCTTGTACGACCACGTTTAAATTTAGCAACCCATCTTTCTACTGTACTAATTGAAGACAAAGAGTCCTTATACACTTTCAACATTCGTTCATAAATTTCCTTTGCTTTTAAACTTTCCAAAAATAAAAATTCAATCACTGCACGATACTTGATTTTTTCCATTGTAAAAAAATACTGTGACACGTCGATACTAAATCGCTTGTAAACAAAGAATGAATTGACAGATTGAAATCAAACTTTACATACGTTCATATTAAGAGTGTATCAAGATAATAAAAGAAAATTTAGGCTAGTAGCAACACACTCTCTTATCGAACCGTAAAACTTATTGAACAGCCTGGTACAATATATTTTTATTCGTAATATTAGTTTTACAAAAGATTCCTTAAAATTCTAGAGCGTTTGGTTTAATCATTACTATGTATAATTTTGAATAATTGTCTTTGAAAAAGAAAGAAAAAAAGAAACGCACTATTCAATACATATAATATTGATATTAGAAACATATAACTATATATATTTATGCACGCTTTTCGTTTACATTTACTTTGTTTAAATGTTGAAAATATGGGTGTGTAAAAATAAGATAGTAAGCATAAATTCTAACGCTTGTGTTTATTTATCTAGATTAAACTTTAATTTAATATTAAATGGTTAGTCTCGATTATGAAAAGATATAACGATTTATTCATAATTTCAAATTACATTAAATGTATGTAAATAAAACTTATTGTTCACAAATAAAAAAAAGATGCAGAGAAAATTATTACATGTTTTTTTTATCTTTTTATTTCGAGAGAAAAATAGAAAAATTCGTTATACATTTTTTTGTTTTGATTGTAAAAAAACATAGTTAGGCCGGTTGTAAATATTTTTTAAATTATTGGGAGATTTATTATTGCAGATATTCTCTATAAAATTCTTATTATTTCTGTTTGTAATTATACATATTTAAAAAAAAAAGGTAACTGCATTATTTCTAAAATTAAATATAATTCAATTAAGTTTAAAGATAGCAGTTGTTTTTTGTATTGGTATACGTATACAATTTTTGTTTTAAAATAATCTACTTGTCATTATCAATAATGAGTTTTGATAATATTTAAGGTTTTAGGTTTGTCATGAATAATATTATACAAGAAAAGGGGAGACTGTTGTATACGAATTTTAAATTATTTATAAAATTTGAATTTTAATTTAACATATGTAAAACAATTTCAACGGATGATTTTATTTAATATTTTGTATGCCATCTTTATGATTTATTTTTTTCTCTTTCGGATTTCAAATAATTATTTTTTGAACTATTTTACTTATTGTGTAAAATATACGTTGTGTGGTATTTTCGGAAACTGCAGCTTTGATTCTTTCCGTTTACCATATTACTTTTTATGTTATTTAAATATTATTCAATATATTCCCAGTTTAAAATAGTTATTTAATTTATTTACCGAGGTCTTCCTAGTGACCTATTATTTTATGACGATGCCTGTGCGGAGCATCGGTGAGCTGAGATTACAGTCACAATTTGCGATAGTTATTATAATAAAACAATTTAAGAATGTTCGTCATTTATTAAATAACGTTATAATGTATTACGCAGGGAAAGTTTGAAAAAAGAAAATATACTTTTTAAATGGGAAAACTACGTGTAAAAGAAGGAGTGTTTATGGGACACTTTTATGGTTTTGGGCTCCGAGTTGACGTGCACGTGTTCGGCCTGGCATTCTTTCGCTAGACTCAAGTGCATGTATCTTTTTTTCTGATGTTCCGGGAAAACTCGTAAACTCTTAGCCCACGCTTAGGGTACGAGGGCAGTCCCAAAAGTACCCGACCCGACAAAGAAAACAGTAAAAAAATTACGAAAATGTTTTTTTTTTTAGCATATTCTCCTTTCAGTTCGATACACTTTTCCCAACGATGTTCAATAGCTTCGATACCTGCTTTATAGTAGGAACCGTCAAGCTCCTCAAAATACCTATTAACCGCAGACTCTACCTCTTCATTGTTAGCGAATCTTTTGCCGCCGAGCCATTTTTTCAAATTCGGAAAAAGAAAATAATCCAAGGGAGCCAGATCTGGCGAATAGGGTGCGTGAGGAAGCAATTCGAACTTCAACTCATTGATTTTAGCCATTGCAATGACGCACGTGTGGGCTGGTGCGTTGTCGTCATGAAACAACACTTTTTTTTTTCGTCAGATGGGGCCGTTTTTTCTTGATTTCATCACTGAAACACTGCAATAAGGCTGCATAATATGCGCCGTTGATTGTTTTTCTTTTTTCGAGATAATCAATAAATATTATTCCACGCGCATCCCAGAAAACGGATGCCATGATCTTGCCAGCTGACTGAACTGTCTTTGCTTTCTTTGGAGCTGGTTCTCCCTTTTTAGTCCACTGCTCTGACTGCTCCTTGGTCTCAGGTGTAAAATGATGGACCCATGTTTCGTTCATGGTTATGAATCGACGCAAAAACTCGGCTTTATTGCTACGAAACATTGTCAAACACTCGATGGAAACATCCTCACGTTGCTGTTTGTGCTCCATTGTGAGCAAACGCGGCACCCATCTTGCGCACAGCTTTCTCATGTCCTAATTTGTGGTCAAAATGCGATGCACAGCACTTTTTGAAATGCCTGCCATGTCTGCTATCTCGCGCACTTCTAGTCGACGGTCATCCAATACCATTTTGTGGATTTTCTTCACATTTTCTGACGTAGTGACCTCACTTGGTCGACCACTGCAGTGTTCATCTTGGCAGCTCATACGACCTCGCTTAGACTCAGCTACCCAATATTTGACCGTTGTAAACGAAGGAACAGACTTCCCCAGAGTAGAATCCAACTCGGCTTTGATATCGGTTGGACTTAGACCTTTCAAATGAAAGTATTGTATCACATAACGATGCCCGATTTTTTCCATATTTACAAATTCACTGAGTGCGTTCACTTTGGATGTCTGTAAAAAAAATAATAATAAACGTACCGTTATGAATTTTTCACATTACGTTGTTAAAAGGTGGTATTGTCAATCGCAGTAATTGTTTTTTTAAAACTACCTGTATTCATAAGTCAGGTCGGGTACTTTTGGGACTACCCTCGTATCTTACACAACGGTCTATGTCAATAGCCCACGCGTCAGGCAGGTTTTTGAAGGAAAAATTTTCATTGGTGAAGCAATTTGCTATAATTCGATGCAAGCGGTCGATGTGATCGATGCCTCTTTTCTTTGACCGGCAAGGGCAGAAAAAGCAGAGAGGAAACTTATCGGCTAACACAGGAAAAAAACGGAGGTCGTGTACCGACGTTACAATAGATAATTGTTTAATTTAAAATATAACGTGTAAAATTTAAAAATTATTGCAATATTATATCTTTTGGAATTCTATCATTATATTATCGTACACATTAATTCATAAGTCTTGTTAATATTGCAAATAATTTTAAATTTATTGCTAATAGTCTTAATATTGTAGTTAAGACTTCATTCTTTTTTTGTATTATATCAAAATTTTGCGCTAAATATGATTAAACTATGTAAAATAGTGTCGAAAAATTGTTTAAATTGTTATAAGTAAATTGTAAGAATTTAGAAGAAAACAAGCTCACTCTCTCTCGAACTCTCGCGACCACAACGGAGGAGGATCTCCGAAAAAGGCCCATGCCCTCGGGCCGGGCCCAAATTTTCCGGAAAAGCTATTAGTGTGGAGCAACTCTCCCCCAATATACATAAATACCGCCGACGCGCGAAGTACGCTGCAGTCAACCACTATCAGCTGAGGAGCATCGACATCACCATTCGCACGGACTGACGACAAGAAGTTAGAGACTTGGAGTACGTTGCTGGATCAAAACGAGCCGACTGCGCCTTGGACCAAAGGACATCGTAAGACCTCAGCAGGCAGAGCCCGATCCGCATCACCACGAGCCGACCGTGCCCCAGCACAGCACCAAGCTAACTTGCTAAGTCATCGAGAAAAGGAAAGAGAGAGAATAGCGACCTTTCTTCACAAACAAAGTAAGACAAATATTAAATTCTTTATTTCCAACAGTAAACTCGACTTTCATTTCTTTATCTTATTTCTTCCAAAAAGTCGTTGGACTAAACACAAAGTGTCCTTCGACTTTTTACCCTGATTATACATTGTTAGGTCTTATACCGAAAGTAGGCAAGCCTGTAGTGGCTTCTCGCATTCTCAATCCCGAATTGCACACCTATCCTTAATAAAAATTAATTTAGTGCCTCTCGGTAATTCCTTCGGCTGCCCAAAGCCCATGAGCTTCTGCGCTCAGGCTTAAAATAGGCCAAAAGCTGCGGACAAATTAAATGCTCCGACATTACACGATAAAATAATAAAAAATACTATTTTGGTGCCATTTTGAAATTTAAATATGAAGCGATCTATTATGATTTTTGTACATGAACATGAGACTGCTGCTTCATTTAAAATGGACCTGTGGAGCATTAACGTTAGAGGTCATGGTGAATCTCAGAAGAAGTTCACATAGTCCCCTTACGCAAAAGCTTAGCCAGACGTAAAATTTTGCACTCTTTCAATTTTCGAGGTCGAAAATAGGGGACTTTATTCGAAAAACAAAGATAAACTTCAAATGACCTTGAAAATGAAGGTCAAGGATATGTTCAGGGTCATGGAAGGGTCAGCACTCCACGGATTTACCAGCTTATTGCCCCAAACAGAAATTTGACCTTGAAATGAAGTGTAGAGTTTACTTTGACCCCTAACGCAAAAGCTCATCTGGACGTCAAATTTTGCGCTCTTTCAGAATCCGAGGTCGAAAATAGGAGATTTTATTCTAAAAACAAAAGTTAACCTTCAAACGACCTTAAAAATAAAAGTCAAGGACATGTTCAAGGTCATGGAAAAGTCAGCCTCTCGATACCCAATAACTTTTGTCTGAAATATTTTTTTATCACATTGCAATTTTTTGAGTTATTCAGCTGTCTAAGTTAAAATGGGACACCTTAACAGACATTGAATAAAAATTAAAAAAAAATAGATCAAGTAATATTATTTTTAAATTAAATAAAATTATTTTTATTTGATTAACTAACTATGTTATATATTTAGGTTTTATAATAATTATTATTTTTACGTAAATCTAGTTTTCGACTATATTACGTATTAGCGAGTAAGTAAGAAGAGGCGGTCGAGAGAGGACAAAGGAAGGATAAAAGAGTACACACCCCCGCAAAGTGACAAGTTTTTTCTACAATTTGGAAAATCTATTGCCTGTAGACTTTTCCGAACGTAGTGGTGCAGGGGCAAATTTTAACTAACCCCGTTTAAAAGGCTGTCCGAGAAAAAAGGAGACCTGGGGGACTTAAAAAAGGGCTCCTCCAAAAAAAATTAGCCGTTATCCACAGTTATCTACGCAACTTTCATTATTGAAGTATACTCAGGAAGTCACAGTCAAGCAGTTCACTCTCACTCGCGCATTTCGAATTTTCGAGCATTAATTTGAATTCACGCAAAAGGGACTTCAGCAAAGGAGCAACTTCCTCTTATCAACAAGCAGCATTCAGCAATCATCTCCCAATCTCTCGTTCTCTCGACTCTCTAAATCTTTTCACTCTCAAATAAAAGGAGTAAGTTCAATAAATATGAAAATTAAATCATTAAATCATTAAATATCCCTTTTCTTTTCTATCTCTTTTCTACGACTATCTCTGTTCCCCGAAAAAACGATCTCGGTCCTTTAAGAGGACTGTTTGACTCTTTAACTCCTTCCTGGCGTTCCTACAGTTTCTCTCTTAGACTTAAGCTTAGCTTGAATAAGGAGAAAATGTCCTTTCAAAATTCATTCTCTATCCTTCCTCTTATAAAAAATGTTCCGTTAGCCAATCCCCAGCTATCAGATGCAAGTCTAGGCTAAATACGGCAAAGCTTGCATAGATACAAACCACCATATATTGCATAAATACAAACCACACGATTATAACAATTACTTTTAATCTTGTATAATGTCCCTCTTATATTTACATTACTATATTCGTTTCTATATATATGTTCATTAACGCATTATTATATTCTTCATAAATGTATCGCAAATATGTATTTTTTGCTTACTATTATCATATTTTGCTGTAGTTTTATTTTCCTTACAAATAAGAATATCGAGATGAACCGAAAGGAAGGCGACAAAGCGCTTTATGTTATTTTAATAATGTTTACACTTTTATTTCAACCACCATAATCAACATATGTTTTGTCTTAGAAGAAAAGTCCTTTTTCCTTTTCAGTTTCACAATTTCTATTCTCGATTACTTTACTTTTACGTTTATTTCGTATTTTCAAGCGTTATTAATAAAATATGCATATGTTATGTTTTTTTTTATGTTAAATGTATTTTTTGTTTATTCATTTAAACCCTTGAAGTATTGTACATTACAAAACTGGTGTCAGAAATGGGATAACGTGATTGTATTTGTGAAAGTGCGTCAGTGCTTTTATGAAAATTAAAAGAACATCTCTTTTTTTCCCAACATAAATACCAGAGGAAAAATATTTTGGAAGAAATTACCAAAAGAAATATAATCTCTGTTCTTACAAAATTTAAGAATTAAAAGCCTAAAATTAAATCGAATAAGTGAACTTCGAGGATCAAGCAACGCATTAAATCCACTGTCTTCTGCAATATCTTTCTGTCTCGCGCTGCGCTTTTCGATCGAGTCAAAGACTGTTTCAATCACTGTTTCGAACACTGTTTCCCCACTACTTCAAAAATCACTGCTTTGAAGAATATAAAAAGGAAAAATCTACTCAATTGATAATTACTAATTCAAGAAAAATTAGAAAAATCGCTGAATCAAAATTCTGTATCATACCCACTACATCGTCGCTGCTTCTGCTATATCGTCGCTGAGTCTACTACGTCGCCGCTGCATTTACCAGATCATCGCTGCATCTACTGCATCTTCGCTGTCTCATCGCAAGTTCAAATGAAGAAGATGATCGTTATTTTCAGCTCAATGTAAGTCGTTTGATTTTAACGCGCAAATCAAAAGAAAAAATAATAAATAATATTATAAGCGTGCGATAAATTTATCTTGGTATAAAATAAATATAATATAATATAAAATATTTATTTAACAAATAAAATTAATAATGTGGATCTCACTAGATATCGCTTTTAAACTGCTCACCAACTTCGATAGTGACAAAAGGCATTTATATGAATTTTGTATTTAATATTTGCTACACTACGCTTGATTTACTATCAAAACCAAATAAAATTATATTATTTTCTAATTTTTTTATTATGCAAACAAAAATAACGGGTAATGCAAGAGCACAAATAAGAAATCAAGTTATCTCAAATTGGGCCTCTTTAAAAACCTATTTCAATGATACTTATTCAGATAAACGGTCACACGGTCAAAGAATTATTCTCGTGTAAACAAGGTGCAAATGAAGATGTTTTAACTTATTCATAAAAAATAGTAAATTGTTTATTAAAATTAACAATTAGTTTATATGATACTGTGAGGAGTGAGGGTGGAAAGTTATGATTCACAATAGTGTCTTTTTTAATAACTTTATTCAGTTCACAGGTTTTTTATGCTACACAACACAGCACGATGCGCGCCGTACTCCGTGACGGAAAATGATAAAAGAATTAAATGATGAAAAAAGTTTTTTCCTACTTGTCGTTAACCCGATAAAAATCAGACTAATACTTTATCCCCCGGTCACTGCTGTCAACTCTTCGCGGCCCGTTGGTACTCATATTTAAAGACCTTGAGGTGGAGGCATCGTGGGAATTTTTGCTTATTTGGCATCGGCACGAGCCTCGGTGGACTCCCGACTAAAATGCAACCTTAGATATTTTATTTGTTTAAATGTGTGTGCCGAGGCGAGTTGAGCAACACAACTCTCTAAAGGTGTGGGGGAAAAATATCTGACTGTAAGAATACGTTTATTTTCCATGTCTCCTGGGTTTTTTCCACAGGAGTCAATTTGCAGCGTGAGTGCAAGTATCACCCACCTTTTTCTAACACTCTGTTGTACAGAGTTCGTCAAACTGCGCGCTCAGCATTTTCACATATTAAACGTACACATTTATGTGTTGCAGTAGTACATTGAACTGTTTAATTTTGATTTAATTTTTTATAAATTCTTAATTTAATTATTATTATTCAATTTAATTATTCAATTTAATTATTAAAATTTCGTCACGTAACAGATACACTTCCGGTTGCCAATAAAGCCACGTGCGAAAAAATTCTAAAAACTCAAGCGCTTAATGTTTTTATTTGCGGATTAAAAAAAGATATAGCTATCATAGTAAAATAGTAAAAATCTGATACTTTAGAAGATACTGTAAAGTATGCAATTGACGAGGAAATGAACAAAAATCTTTAAAAGAACTCGAAAATTTTCAAAATTTAAATATACACGAAAATAAATTTTGTAATTATTGTAAAAAACCGGGACATTTAGAAATACATTGTCGTCATAAAAACTACACAAAAAATTATAATATAAATTATAATAGATCTTCGAGTCAATTTTTTATGCTCGCAATTGTTTAGACAATAAAACATTTTCGACCTTATGTGTATAGCAGAAAATTTAAAATATTATGCAATCACAAACCTTTGTTGTGGTCATCCAATCTAGAAGATCCTAACTCCCCAGTTGCGAGAATCCACGTGAAAATCCACATGGAAATCCACGTGGATTTTTATATGGAAATCTACCCTGAAATCAGTCCAATAACACACTGTATGTGGATTTTCACGTAGATTTTCGCGTAGATTTTTACGTGGATTTCCACGTAGATTTTTACGTGGATTTCCGCGTAGATTTTTACGTGGATTTCCGCGTAGATTACCACGTGGATTTCCGCGTAGATTACCACGTGGGTTTCAACGTGAAATCAGTGTAGAAATCTACGTGGAAATCAGTGTCGATATCTATGTGGAAATCAGAGTAGAAATGTACGTAGAAATAAGCGTAGAAACCCACACAGATCGAAAGGTTTTTAAAATGTTTCTAAAACGTTTCATGAAAGCATAAGAAACTTTTTAGAAGCTTTCAAAAAATGTTTCTAAAATGAGTTTATGTCCTTTTTCGAACCCTTCAGCAACGTTTTCTAGCTCCTTTTATAAACCTTTTGATACAAGTTTTAAAAACATTTCTATAAAAGTTATAGAAATATTAAAAAAAACATTTTTGAAAGTAGTTGATGAAACCGTTTAAAATACTTTTTTAAAACCTATATAAAAACTTTAATTAAGTATTTTATATATTTTAGAATTTTATTTTTTATTATGATTATACATATTTTTAACATACGCATTATATTTAATCATTTATTCGCATTGTTGCACATGTTATTTTACACATTATTTTTCGGAAAAAAACGCAGAAAAATGTTTGACCTACGGTGGGATCGAACCCGGGTCCTTCGCATCATAAAGCAGACGCCCTAACCATTACGCAATGCAACGCTTGTAGAACTAAAATTTCAATTTGAATCATAAGTTGCATCTCAAGAGCGAAATTTTGTATTTAAATATATTTAATTTTTAATTATTTCTTAATTTAGAAAAATACTTTACACTACAGAAGAAATTTTAAATGTAAAATTAATACAAGTGTATATGGATTGCCATGCAACTTATGATTCAAATTTAAATCTTAGTTCTACAAGCGTTGCATTGCGTAATGTTTAGGGCGTCTGCTTTATAATGCGAAGGACCCAGGTTCGATCCCACCGTAGGTCAAACATTTTTCTGCGTTTTTTTCCGAAAAATAATGTGTAAAATAACATGTGCAACAATGCGAATAAATGATTAAATATAATGCGTATGTTAAAAATATGTATAATCATAATAAAAAATAAAATTCTAAAATATATAAAAAACTTAATTAAAGTTTTTATATAGGTTTTAAAAAAGTATTTTAAACGGTTTCATCAACTACTTTCAAAAATGTTTTTTTTAATATTTCTATAACTTTTATAGAAATGTTTTTAAAACTTGTATCGACAGGTTCATAAAAGAAGCTAGAAAACGTTGCTGATGATTTAAAACGGACATAAACTTATTTTAAAAATATTTTTTGAAAGCTTTTAAAAAGGTTTTTATCCTTTCATGAAACGTTTTAAAAACATTTTAAAAACCTTTCGATCTGTGTGGGTGTCTACACCTATTTCTATGTATATTTCTACACTGATTTCCACGTAGATTTCTACACTGATTTCACGTTGAAACCCATGTGGTAATCTACGCCGAAATCCACGTAAAAATCTACGCGGAAATCCACGTAAAAATCTACGCGGAAATCTACCTGTAAATCCACATACAGTGTGGTATGGATTGATTTCAGTGTAGATTTCCATGTAAAAATCCACGTGGATTTCCATGTTGATTTTCACGTGGATTTTTGCAACTGGGTCTAGATTCTTTTAATGGTGTTTAAAATTAGAAGAATATGATTTTATAGTAAAATGTAAACCCGGAGAAGGAAATGCAAATGCCGCTGCACTCAGTAGAATTCCGCCGATGGATGTTAAAGATGTATCTGCAAGTAGTTTAAGCAGATTATATAATAATACTGACTCCCTCGAAATGAAAGTAAATTCGATTAACTCAGAAAATTCTTTAAAATTATAAGAAGATTTCATCACAAAATTAAATAAAATTATTATTTTTAATCATAATGTAAAAGAATGCCGCGAATCTTCACTTTATGTTAACAACAATTACATTATTTGTAAATATTTCGAAGATTTAATTTTTACTCAAAGATTTTTAAAGGAATTTAATTCAAAATATAATAATATTCAATAACTAAAAGCTCAACGACCGAATTTACGAGATATATTCAGAAAATAACGGGAATTTTCGTTTTTTGAAAAAAATATTTATTTATCCGTCTACATTAATGTTGTCGCCTTTAAAGTAGTCCCCATTAGATATTATGCACTTGCGCCAGCACTTCTTCCAATCTTTAAAAGACTTCTGAAACTCAATCTTTGGGATAGCCTTTAGCTCTTTCAGCGATGCGCTTTTACTGTCATCTATGCTAGTAAAACAACGGCTCTTTAGGGTTCTCTTTATTTTTGGAAATAGAAATAAGTCACACGGAGCCATGTCTGGCGAATATGTAGTCTGGGGCATCGTAACAGTATTGTTTTTGGCCAAAACTTCACGAGCAAGCAATCAAGTGTGAGCAGGTGCATTATCGTGGTGCAAAAGCCATGAATTGTTTTGCCACAAATCCGGGCGTTTTTTTGGATTGCTTCACGCAAACATCGTTAAACTTGTAGGTAGTACTTCTTATTGACCGTTTAACCTCGTGGCAAGAATTCATGATGCACTATGCCATTAAAATCGAAAAACACAGTGAGCATAACCTTCACGTTCGACCCCACTTGACGAGCCTTTTTAGGTCTTGGCGATCCAGAATGCCTCCTCTGGGACGATTGAGCCTTAGTTTCGACGTCATATCCGTGAACCCATGTTTCATCATCTGTTATAACACGTTTCAGCAATTCTGCATCTTTGTTGACTTCATTTACTGACTCCTGAGCAACTACCATTTGCCGCTGTTTTTGTTCAACATTCAACAATTTTGGTACAAATTTTGCTGCCACGCGTTTCATACCCAAAACATTCGAAAAAATTTTATGGCATGAGCCAATCGATATGCCAACATCATCAGCGACTTCTCTGATTGTGATTCGGCGATCGTTCAAAACCATTTCTTTCACTTCTTCCACTTTTTCATCGATTGTTGATGTGCTGGGGCTTCTGGGGCATTCGTCATTTTCAGCGTCTTCACGGCCATCTTGGAAACGTTTATACCACTCGTAAACCCTTGTTTTATCCATAGCGGGCTCACCATAGGTCTTTGTTAAAATTTCACACACTTTGTTACACTTTACTTCATTTTTTACGCAAAATTTGATACTGATTCTTTGTTCAATTTTTTTTAACAAACAAAAATCGCCGAGCTCATAAAAACACGTCTAACCTTAGCGGCTGCCACTGACAAAGTAAACAATGAATACAGCTGAAAAGTGTATCATACTTCAGTCATAAGCACTGACGCACTTTCACAAACACAATCACGTTATCCCACTTCTGACACTAGTTTTGTAATGTACTTCGAGGATTTAATTGAATAAAAACAAAACATGCATTTTATGTAAAAACAATACGTATATTTTTCTGTACTTGTGTAACAAATAAAATACAAAAGAAACGTATAACAATAGAATTCGAACGTTGCACTGGAGCTTGATGTGCTCTCGATTGAGTCGCGAAAGAATCTGTCTGGAGAGTAGCCTTTTCGAAGCAGGATACTTCGGTTTCCTAATGAGTGGAAACTCCTAATTTTGAGTGAGAAGAAAAGTGCAATAAAGGTGGTATATTAGATGCGTTAGTGGAGGTCCGAGATAGTGGAAACGGAAAGGAAGAAGGACAGATGTTTGCGGACTAGTTTATGATAGGGATGGATTAGTTATCAGATAGAGTGTGATGTAGGAAAAACGTTCTTTTCCTTTTTTAAGACAAAACATATGTTGGTTATGGCGGTTGAAATGGAATTACAAACATCGTTAAAATAACATTAGGCGCTTTTTCGCATTGTTTTCGGTTCGTTTCGATATTCTTATTTGTAAGGAAGATAATACTAAAGTAAAATACAATAATAATAAGCAAAAAGTACATTTTAGCGATACATAAATGAAGAATATACTAGGTTGTTCAAAAAGTTTTGAAAGCGACATCTATAGAGCAGTAGAAGAACCAAAATTTTTACGCCGTTTTAATATTTTATCTTTCATATAAACATACCCAAAGTTTCATTCCACTCTGTCAATTCATTGTTTGTTTACAAGCCATTTGAAGTTGACGTGTCAGTGTATTTTTTTTACAATGGAAAAAACCGAATATCGTGCAGTGATAAAATTCTTTGTTTTGGAAGGTTTATCAGCAACGGAATTCATAAAAAAATGGCGTAAGTGTTAAAGGAATCTGCTCCTTCATTTCCAACTGTGCATCGATGGGTTTTAGAGTTTAGACGTGGTCGAATAAGCGTTGAAGACGATCCACGCTCAGGACGTCCAAAAAGTGCATCAACACCAGCATTCATAGCAAAAGTACAGGATATGGTTTTGGAAAATCGTCAATTGACCGAGAGAGATTTAGCAGAGGCCCTAGACATCTCATTAGACAGTGTGAGTCATATTTTAAATGAAGTTTTCGGTTTCAGAAAGCTCTGTGCACAATGGGTGCCGCATTCGCTCACAATGGAACAAAAACACGTTCGAATGCGACTTTCTGAGCAACATTTGGAGCGTTTTCGAGAGGATAAAAAGGACTTTTTGCATCGACTCATCACTATAGATGAGACTTGGGTCTACCATTATGACCCTGAATCAAAACAAGAGGCTAAAGAATGGTGTCAACCAGGCACTTCGGCACCGAAGCGAGTTCGTGTCCAGAAATCGGCGAAGAAGGTGTTAGCGTCAGTTTTTTGGGATGCAAAAGGGATTTTGTTGGTGGAATATCTCCAAACTGGCAAAACAATAAATTCTGAATATTATTGTAACCTTTTGGACCAATTGGATGAATAAATTAGTGAAAAAAGACCCGGTTTGCATAAGAAAAAAATCATTTTTCATTAAGACAATGCACCCGCTCACACAGCTCAAAAAACCATCACTAAAATAACCGAATTAAAGTACGAATTGTTGCAGCATCCATCTTATTTGCCTGATTTAGCTCCCTCTGACTTCTGGCTGTTTCCACACCTCAAGAAATTCCTTCGTGGGAAGCATTTTTCATCAAACGAAGAGGTTATAACCGTCGTAGAGGAGTATTTTGCAGGCTTTGCAAAAAGTCACTTACATGATGGGATAAACAAGTTGGAAGACCGTTGGACCAAGTGTATTGAACTTATGGGAGATTATAATGAGCAATAAAAGTTATTTCACCAACAAAAAAAAGTATCTTTATTTTCGCTTTCAAAACTTTTTGAACAACCTATTAATAATGCGTAAATGAACATAGATATATATATAGTAATGTGTATATGAGAGGGACATTACAATTGAGTCACTAGCTTATTTAATATTCAATTTTATATTAAACTATTTTTAAAATAATTAATTTTTTTCTGTATATATATTTTTTCTCAAATTATCTTATTTTCGATTAAATTTTTTATACATAACACACACTAGACAATTTGAATTATAATAGAACTTAAGTTTCCCATCAATGATTCCCAAAGTTCACAAGTTTACTTATAGTCTGTCAAGTAAGAGCGTGGTCGTGTTAATTTATAAAAAATGTTTTTGATGAAACTTTCATATTTGAATATACGTTGTACACATTACAAACAATGATGCAATTTGGTCAATAATGTGTCCAGTTACCACCGGCGTCGATAATTGCCTGGCATCTCCGAGGCATGCTTTCTACTAATTTGACGGCGTATTCTAGTGGCAAGGATCTCCAGATCCGACGAATTTCGTAAGACAACTGCTTCAAAGTGTATGTGCGTCTTCCACGAAGCTTCCGTTTAATATATGCCCACACATTTTCAATAGGGTTTGCATCGGGCGACTGCGACGGCCAATCCAATGTAACGATGCCAGATTGAGTCTTTCACTGAGTACAGAGCTTGCTGCGGTGTTTAAGATCGTTGTCCTCCTGCAGAATCCAATCTTCATTTTTTGTGATGAACCATCGTTTGGCAGATGGCAGTAAAGCCTTTTTGTAGATTTTTATCATTTTCTCGGCATTTAGGTTGTCAGTAAAGAGGTGCAAAGTGCTGAATCTCTGCTTTGAGAAGCAGCCCCAAAGATGCACCTTTATTCCATGTTTTACGGTCCGCTGAACAAGCCTATTGGTGGAAGTTAACCAAGCTCGCGTGAGGACAGAACGTGCCCATATAGAACATTCATCAGTAAAAATGACATTTTCAAAATCTCTATCAATATTCTCATGCGCCCAAGCGAGTCGCTTTGTCACATGTTTTTCAGTCAACAGAGTCTTCTTCATTGTGTTGCGCCATTTCAGATGATGAGTACGAAGATGGGTTCGGATAGTTTCGTAGGATACATCGAAACCTTTTGCCATTAATTTTGCTTGTCCTTGCCGCAGTGTTAAAGCAGGATTCCGCGAAAACAGATTCACTATACTTTTTTCATCTTTTTTGTTCACTTTTCCTATCGAGCCACGTTCTGGTAAATCATCGACATTTTTAGCCACTTTATATCGCTGTATCCACTTTTGTACAAATGCTTTTGACTTTCTCATATATTTAGCAGCCGCTGATTGCGACATTTTGGGACCTTTCGGGTGGATGCAAAGGAACACAGCCTCGTAGCGCGACGCGTACTTAGCACTCATGGCGTTTAACGTGATTCTCTTTTAAAAGATCAACGACAACTGAATCTTTGTTGACAATGCATCAAGGACAAAGCTTCCCTCTATCGGCTCGCAAAGGAATTAGAGCAAAATCTCTTATGACCTGTCGGTGAAATCGACCACGCTCTTACTTGACTGACTGTAAAACTTGCTGTAGAAAGTTTTTTTAATTACACAATTTTTTTGCACTTCTTAAATGTATGATTATAATTCTAAACAGAAAATTATAAAATTTATTCAATGCAGTTTTAGTAAACATTTTTTCACATTGAAAATCATAAAAGTAGTAAATAACATTAATCAAAAATTATGAACTTCGAGAACAACCGATGAAGAGAATGATTGAATTAAATTACATTTTGTATTGTTACGTCCTGAGCATAATATTCTTTTTTTTATTTTCGCGAGCGCATATGACAGCACATTTGTGGCTTTTTCTTAACCATGGCTTTTAACCTTATAGCTAGGGTGAGCCTTGATAAGGAGAGGTGATCTAATCTTGACAACTCGTGGGGCATAGTGTAAGGTGGTTATCCACTACGTTCGCCTCCGCCAACGGGTAACTTATTGTCTGGCCTTTAAGTTGTGAAATACGATGTCGACCTTTAAGAATCTTGTGTACCTTAAATGCTAAAGATTAGTGGTTAAGAAACTACTGATAAAGTCTGAGGAAGTATAGAGGATTTACAGGTTTAACTAAGGAAAATTAAGGATAAAGCAGAATATAGCGTCGGTACAGTGCAGACTTCTCATTAGGTCGCATGCACACAACTAAATTTCGAACAACCGGGCGGAGGTAACCAAGCTGCTTATGTTTTTGATAGGCAGCACGCAAAATTGTGTAGACTTGTTGGGGCCAGATTGGCGTCATAAACACCTGCTGGTCCCCACCGGTGCCAAAGATGATCTGGGCTTTCTTGCCCCGTAAGAGATGTGCTTTGGCAATAATACTATTGCGCACTGTTTCTGAGACGACCTTGATCACAAGCGAGAAGCTATCGTGGCTCTTTTGCCCATTGGTATTCGATGATGAGGTGTTTCACGGCCACACACGAGTCATCGAGACAAAGTTCAAATGATTAGTGTTATTAGTGGCCTCGAATACGCGCTTGATTGCTTGTGAATGGTCGTTTGCAAGAGCAGTCGGAATGCCTGAAATACGAATCTCGCAAGAGTCCGTGAGCAAAATGTCCCGATCAATTTGTGCAACGGTAGCTTGGGTGGCAGAAAGTTGTTCACGTAGCTCGGTGTTGGTTGATTCCATCGCGTCAAGTCTCGTGTAGATGGATGCAAGCTGTGAGTTCACAGACTCTCTAAACGGCTGGAATTGAGTTGCATTCCATTGCGCAAACTAAGCGGGCATACCGTTTTCCATGCTGAACGATTTATTCGGTGATTCGAATGATAAACACGCAGCTTTCGACGATCGAGAGGTTGTGGGTGATGGCGGCGAACGTGTGCTAATCAAGCGCCTGCTACTGAGTTTACTGTTTACAATAGATGCGTGGGACGAAGAAACTAGAGTCGCTGAATCACCCGGAGACTGTTCACAATTTTGAAACGCGATAGATACTGCAAAAACTAGTAATGAGCGCGATTTGCAGCAGGCTGCGCATTGATACAGAAAAAAGTTCCAGGACCATGAACCTTTTAGACAAGCCGTATGGAATACGTTGCCGCACAATTTACACTTGCGTATTGATTTCAAACCACTCTCAACAGTAAGATTGCACACTGGACACACACGCTCATTCATACTACGCAAACAGTAGACAGTAAATGGCTACGCAACGCAATTTACAATAATTACAATAGTAATTTACAATAATTCATAATAATACAGTGATAAAATAACAATTAAAATACCAATTCGCCATTTGGAAACTAATCTTGAGAAATAACATAAAAAAACTATTCTAAAAAATAAAGAGAGAGAGAGAGAGAGTGAGAGAGAGAGAGTGAGGAAGAAGTCGGGAGAGCAGTGCGAGGGAAGGAGAGCGAAGACGAGGAAGAGCAGCGAAGAAGTAAGCCGTGGGACGAGGAGTCAAGAGTTGGCGGGAGGCGACCGGAGGTTGCCACCGCGACCTCAGAAGCCAAAGGTGAGGTGGAGATAGGAAGCATCGAGGCGAGATCTCAGCGAGGTTCGGCGGCCCTTCTCCGGAGGACTAGCTGCAGGAACGAGGTGCAGCGGTGCCAGAGGAAGCTGCCAGGAGCTCAACTGCTAGCGAACGAGCTTCGTGAATCGCAAGGGTAAGCGCCTCATTTATTCGTGCGAAATAGCGAGAGCGGGAGAGAGAGAGAGAGTGAGAGCGCCTGGTGGTGGTTTTGCGGTGAGGGTGGCGAGGAATTGCCACTTTCCTGCCCTGGGGAAGCGATAGGCCTCCGTCGGCTGGGAGACAGTCGTGGGCGGCTGGCCTGCAACTTCGCGACATAGACAGCGGGAGAGAGAGTGAGAGAGTGAGAGAGAGTGAGAGAGATAGAAACATTAATTTATTGAATAATTATATTTTTTTGTGCAAGGCACTCAGGGCGCACGTAGCTACATCGGCTACGACATGGTGCGACGTCACACTGTCAATCCTGGCTTGGCCACCGTTTGCGCTGGCTCACCGCGATTTGACCACGACCGTTGTCGCTTGACGTTGTCGTAAGTGACCCACTTCTCATCACCAGTAATCATCCGCTTCAGAAATGGATCGATATTGTTGCGATTCAGCAGCGATTCGCAAATGGAAATTCGGTCCATGAGGTTTCTTTGCAATAACTCGTGTGGCACCCATACATCGAACTTCTTTTTGTATCCAGCCTTATTTAAGTGGTTCCAAACGGTTTTTTGTGCAATGTTTAGCTCCTGGGCAATCGAAACCGTGCTTACGTGACGGTCGGACTCGACGATTTCCATTATTTTATCGACATTTTCGACAATTGGCCTTCCAGTGCGTGGTGCATCTTTGACGTCAAAATTACCGGAACGGAATCGACAAAACCCAAATTGCGCGTGATTGGCTGTTACAGTATCAGGACCATAAACACTATTCACATTTTCAGCTGCCTAGCTTGCGTTTTCGCCTTTATCGAAGAAAAACTGTAAAATATGGCGTATTTTCTCTTTGTTGGTGTCCATCTTTGACGCGTGCTAAAAAAATACTGAGTCAAGCAATCACAAAACTGTATAACAAGCTTTTTTAGTACGAAATCTTATCTTTCTAACGCCATCTAATGTAACCCGATCGCACTTTTACAACGGGAGATACAGACTACTAAAGCCATCTATTGGCAAAATAATGGATCACTTTTTACTACACCTAATATATTATTATAAAAGGAACTCTAAGATAACATAAATATCTTGTGCGTGAATTTACTTTTATATGTAATTATTAATATTCGATGTCATAAAAAAAAAATAAAAAAACTATGTCGATTAATTATATGTGAAAAATAAGGGGGTTGAACCCAGACAGGATGAGTCAGTGAGAAGAGTGACAGCGCCCGGCGCTGAATTTCCTCAAGGGGGGAGATGTCACGTCGTGCTATGACGCGACACTGTATTTTTCTTTTTTTTTAATTTGTTTTTCTA
Source organism: Chalcis sispes (assembly GCA_949987625.1). NCBI lineage: Eukaryota > Metazoa > Arthropoda > Insecta > Hymenoptera > Chalcididae > Chalcis > Chalcis sispes. The sequence continues at coordinate 50,523,540 of OX465094.1, read as the reverse complement.
CCACCCGCTGCAACGCCACACCGCGAGCTCTGACGGTACCATCTGTGCATCTTTTACCTTTTTTTTCTTTTTTCTTATTTTACATTTTACCTTTTTTTTATTTCCTTCCTTTTTCCCTATGAAAAGCGCTACCGCTGCAGCGATAACATCAAGGAACGGAAGCACTGATGCGAAAAGAGCATCAGAGTATGCGTGCATGAATCATGACTAAGAACACTTGCGTCCTACTTTCGGGCCATCCCTTTTTTTAAAAGGAACAAAGGTGCACGTCTAGTTTTTGGCCTATATAAAGGGGTTGGACGATGTACCGAGAGAACCAGTCTTTTCCCGAAAACGTTGCCGTGCGCAGAGGTTCTGCCGGTTTTCTACACAGTCAGTAGTCTTTTCCTAATTTATTCTCGTACGCGGAAACTCTGCCAGTTTTATTGCATACCAACGCAAATTAATAAGTATAAAGTACAAAGTGTGAGAGTGAGTCTGACAAACGCAGAAGTTGTAACTGGATGAAGCCACCCGCCAGTTCAAAGTATAATAAATAAAACAGTCATATTTACGAAATTCGTGGAGTCAACCATTTAAATTTCCTCCCGGTTCCCGCCAAGCAGTAGCCGAGCCAGCCAACTAGCCAGCCTCCAGCCAGCGACACCAGCGTACTCAAAGCAACATAAGAACAGTTCTCTCTCTCCATCTATCTTCCTCTCGCCTGAACTGCATTACTCATCAAACTTCTTCAATACGTCTCTCTGGTCCTCATAGAGTGCATGTAAGCAAATCAGGCATACGTATAAATATATATATATATATATATATATATATATATATATATATATATATATATATATATATATATCTCGTTCTGGCTCGCTAACTCCAGTTCTCTGTCTCTCTCTTTCTACCTGAGCTAGTAAATATATTTATTGCCTCCCGTCCTCGGCAGCTACAGTTGACCGAAATAAGGAATTCACATTTTTTTTATTTTGAATTTAAAACTAAGTAAAATAAACTTTTTGGTCGTTGCGTCATCACCTAGGACGTAACACATATGAAAAATATAATAAAATGCAGACTATAGGTATAATAAATGAATTTCAAATATTGATATATAGTTGAATTATATATTTTATATGAGTTAAATAAAATTTCTAGTTCTTTAAAGTTTTTTGTTCGATACTATTACTTTTTAAAAACAAGCGTTTTTATGAAAAAATTCTACGATATTTCATATCTTTTATTAGATTGCTGCAGATGAAATGGCCGATTTAGCAATGACATAAAGTTGGCTGCAATTTTAGTATATTATGTAGGCACAAGGCGGCGCAAATGATATGACATATTGAAGTATAAATACTGCTACCTTGGTTTATGGAGTCATTTCTGTTTTGCACTTCATAGTGATCGTAAAAACAAAAAGAGAAAGTGAACATGGAAGTGAATCAAAAACGGCTACTTTTACTATACAAATTTAAATTAAAGCACAACGCAACGGAAGCAACGAGGAATATCAACAGCGCATTTGGGCCTGATACAGTTAGCGAACGAACCACTCGGCGGTGGTTCGAAAAATTTCGATCCAGAGATATGGACCTTGGAAATGAGCCACGTGGACACCCAGGACCATCGATCGATAACGACGAGCTGCGTGCATTAGTGGAGTCTGAACCCCGCCAAACCATAAGGGATCTTGCCGAGAAATTAGGCATCCACAATTCGACAGTTTGCCTCCACTTGCAACAACTTGGAAAAGTGAAAAAGCTTGACAAATGAGTTCCACATGATCTTACCGAGCAAAACATGACGTGTCGAATGGAGATATCAAGTTCTCTTCTCTCTCGCAACAAAAAGAAACCGTTCTTGCACCGAATTGTGACCTGCGACGAAAAGTGGATTTTATACGATAATCGTCGCCGATCGGCCCAATGACTAGATGCCGATGAAGCGCCAAGACACATGCCGAAATCAAGCCTTCATGCAAAGAAAATAATGGTAACTGTTTGGTGGTCTGTAGCTGGAGTTATTCACTATTCGTTCCTGCAACCTGGCGAAACCTTCAATGCTGAGAAATACTGTGCTCAACTAGATGAAATGCATCAGAAATTGATAGTCCAACGACCTAGGCTTGTCAACAGGGATGGAGTGATACTGCTTCATGATAACGCAACACAACGTTTTAATTATTACTAATTATTATTTACTGATAAAATAACACAAAAATATTCGTACGTTATAAGCATTCTTGATGTTAACTGAAAAAATTAGTTTGGAATTTAACTTATAATACAGGGTGTGGCAGCATAACTTCCTTTTTTAAAATGCGTGCCATTTAATCGGTTAATGTGGTAGCGGAGCGCTAGAGATCTCGTTCGAGAGGCGGGACTATAAAGTTTTGTCCCGACATAGTTTAGTCGTCATCATGCGTTGGAACAGTGAGAAGCGTGGTTTTGCCGTTGAGACCTACTTTTCGAGCAGATGTTCTGTAATCGCTACCCAGCACGCCTTTCGGAATCGCTTTAATTTAGCCCCGTTGGCCCCTGTTTCAGACCGGAAATCAATTGTTACGTGGGTCACTACATTCAGACAAACTGCAAATGCGACAAAACAAAGTACTGGAGTCCCTTGGCCTATTAGATCACCTGAGAACATTGAGGTAGTGAGAGCTTCAATGTTGCGATCACCACAGCGTTCTGCGCGCAAACCTGCATCTGCCCTTGGACTTTCCGATTATGGGGACATTTGGTTCTAACAAGACGGTGCAATGGCACACACTTTAAGAGCATAGATGGCTGCATTAAGGGAACACTTCTCAGAGCACCTCATCTCAATTAGGGGCGATTAGGAGTGGCCAGCCCGCTCTCCCGATTTGGCCCCTTGTGATTTTTTTCTATGGGGTTTTTTGAAATCCCGTGTTTATGTGAACCATCCAAGGACCCTGCAAGATTTGAAGACCAACATCCGGGAAGAAATAGCTAACATAACGCCTGCTATGCTGGCATGAGTCATGAAAAACGCCAGAAATCGGTTTACTCAGTGTATGGAGAATGGGGGATGTCACCTACCTGATTTGATCTTCAAAACTATGTAAAAAAAACTTTAGGTATGCACCTACAATATAAAAAATAAATAAAAATTTTCTGATCCATACAATGGGTTTTATTAAGTTTTGAAAAAAGGAAGTTATGCTACCGAATCTTGTATAATGTATCTAAAATCCTTCAAATTCCAAATACAATACGTTTATATAATTTAATGTATATTAAAGAATTTAAATAAAGTAAATTCGAATAAAGCTTAAAAGTAAAATAATACATACATATTTTATTTTAATTAATATACGTATAATAAATTTACAACTATCATTTAAAAACAATTTACATTTGTAATTTATTTACTTAAAATAAAAAATTTACATTTACTTAAAATAAAGAGACGTTGATAATATGAACTTTAATATACGTATATTAGTAAATTTACAAACATCATTGAAAAAGAAATTAACATTTATATCTTACAATTAAAAAACATTGATGACATAAACTTTTATATACCACTGTGATCAAAAAGTAAGGTAAAATTGTCATTTAAAACTCCCGGGCATTAGGAAGGCAGGTAAATTTTTTTCCTAGGTTGGTAGGACTGTCTAAAACATTTGCCAAGCGTCTGTTTGTCAAAAGGTTTAATTATCTCCAAGTTACACGTGTTTTTGTAAACAACCAAAACTGAATTTTTCGATTTTTACAATGGATAATTTTGTTGAGCAAAGAACTTGCATCAAATTTTGTTTGCGGAACGAATATTCTTGTGCGGACACGTTGAAAATGTTGCGGAAGGCCTTTGGTGATCAAACTATAGCACAAGAAAACGTTTATAAGTGGTACAACGAGTTCAAAGCGGGCCGAGAATGCGTTGAAGATGAACCGCGCTCTGGACGACCATCAACGTCTACCGACGAGGGCCACGTCCAAAAAATCAAAGATTTGGTGCTTAAAAATCGTCGATTGACAATTAGAGACCTCGCTGATAGTGTTGAAATATCATTTGGCTCAGCCCAAACCATTTTAAAGGATGTTTTGTGTCTCAAACGCGTCAAGTCTCGATTGGTGCCAAAATCGCTCAATTTTTTGGAAAAAAACGTCGCGTTTATGTGTGTGAAACTTTACTGTCTGACTATCAGGACCACTTGAAATGCATCATTGCTGGAGACGAGACTCGGATTTACGCATACGACCCTGAAACCACCGACCAATCCAGCGATTATCGTGCAAAAGGTGACGCAAGACCGATAAGTCCACGGCAAAGTTGATCGAAAATCAAGGTCATGTTTACAGTTTTCTTTGATTATCGTGGTGTGGTGTACTAACTTGTGAATTCCTTCCGCCGGACCAAACTGTCAACAAAAAATATTATTTGAGCGTTATGCGTCGTTTGCGTGAAGCTATTCGTCTGAAACGGCCGGAATTATAGACGAACAACTCTTGGTTCCTTCATCACGATAATGCACCATGTCATACTGCATTGGTTCTTCGTGACTTTTTTGGCAAAAACTCGACTCATATCGTTCCGCAACCACCGTATTCGCCTGATTTGGCTCCATGCGACTTCTGGCTATTCAGCAAACTCAAAAGACCAATGCGGGGACGCCGTTTTGACACGATTGAGGAAATAAAAACCGAATCGAAGAAGGTCTTGAATGCTATACCGGAAAAAGACTATTCCGACTGTTTCGAGGACTAGAAAAAGCGTTGGCAAAAGTGCGTTTTCTCGGACGGGGATTACTTTGAAGGAGATGAAATTGATTTGAAAAAATAAATAAAGAATTTACATTTTATAAACAAATTCACTTTACTTTTCGATCACACTAGTACATGTATTAAATTTACAAATGTCAATAAAAAATAAATTAACAATTATATCTGAGAAGTAAGAAACGTTAATGACATAAATTTTAATATGCTGTCTGTCAAAAAGTACCGGAAATTTTAAATTAAAACAACATTTTTACGTTTAATAATCAAAATTTATTGGGTCGCCTTCAAAATAGGCTCCATTTGCTTCGATACATTCTGTCAAAAAAGTACCGGGAATTGTCGATTTAAATCTGGCGGGGCAATTTAGGCAGGTAAAATTTTTTTTGTAAGTTGGTACAACTGTCCTTAATGACTATGCCAAGTTTAAGCGGAATTTGTCAACGAGTGTGTTTACAGTAGCTGGTTAAGTCAGTCGATGTCAATAGTGCGTGCCGATTTTTTACAATGGGTGATTACGTTGAACAAAGAATTTGTCTAAAATTTTGTGTTGCGAATGAAATTTCGTGTGCCGATGCATTCAAAATGTTGCAAAAGGCTTTAGGTGATAAAGCACTATAGAAAACCCGTGCGTATGAGTGGTACAAAGCCTTCAAGGAGGGTCGTGAAGTCGTCGAAGACTTGTCTCGTTCCGGACGCTCATCGACGACATCGACCGCTGATAACGTCGATAAAATTAAGGAAATGGTGCTTGAAAACCGTTACACCAGCTTGAGAGAGATTGCACATGAACTTGAGATATCCCACGAGTCCACACGTACGATTTTAATTGATATTTTGGGCGAACAACTTGTGGATTTTGCAGGACGATAACGCGCTGTCTCACCGAGCTCCGTTTGTGACCGACTTTCTCGCCAAAAGCTCAACGCACACGCTTGAACAACCACCGTATTCGCCGGATTGAGCTCCCTGTGACTTCTTTTTCTTTCCAAAACTTAAATTGCCGCTCCGTGGCACCCGTTTTCAGTCGATTGAAGCCATAAAACAATTCGGCACGCGAGCTAAAGGCCACTGACTTAACCAGCTACTGTAAACACACTCGTTGACAGATTTCGCTCAAACTTGGCATAGTCATTAAGGACACTTGTACCAACTTAGAAAAAAAAATTTTACCTGCCTAAATTGCCCCGTCAGATTTAAATTGACAATTTCCGGTACATTTTTGACAGAATGTACATCTATGACAACGGCACTTCCAATCATCGAAATATTTTTTATAGGCGCTTTTCGGGATGGCCTTCAGCTCGCGCGCCGAATTTGGTTTCATAGATTCAATCGACTGAAAACGGGTGCCACGGAGCGGCAATTTAAGTTTTGGGAAGAGGAAGAAGTCACAGGGAGCCAAATCCGGCGAATACAGTGGTTGTTTAAGCGTGATCGTTGAGTTTTTTGCGAGAAAGTCGGTCACAATCGTAGCCCGGTGAGACGGCGCGTTATCGTCGTGCAAAATCCACGAGTTGTTCGCCCACAAATTTGGCCGCTTCTTACGGATACGCTCACGCAAACGTTTCATAACGCCTAGGTAATACTCTTTGTTTACCATTTGACCCTCTGGAACGAATTGGTAGTGCGCCATGCCCCGGATATTGAAGAAAACAATAAGCATCACCTTCACTTTTGTGCGGCTTCGGCGTGGTTTTTTCGGTTTCGGTTCGTTTTTTCCCACCCATTCCGATGCTTGCTGACTTGTTTGCATATCGTACTCGTACACCCACGTTTCGTTACAAGTTATGATGCATTCCATGAATGCGGGATCGGAATTGGTGCGATCCAGCATGTCCGAGGCGACCTATTCGCGATAGCGTTTTTGAAGAAAATTAAGCTCTTTTGGAACGAGTCTTGCGGCCACCTTTCTCATGCCCAAAATATCAATTAAAATCGTACGTGTGGACTCGTAGGATATCTCAAGTTCATGTGCTATCTCTCTCAAGCTGTTATGACGGTTTTCAAGCACCATTTCCTTAATTTTATCGACGTTATCTGCGGTCGAAGCCGTCGATGGGCGTCCGGAACGAGGCAAGTCTTCGACGACTTCACGACCCTCCTTGAAGGCTTTGTACCACTCATACGCACGGGTTTTCGATAATGCTGTATCACCAAAAGCCTTTTGCAACATTTTCAATGCATCAGCACACGAAATTTCATTCGCAACACAAAATTTTAGACAAACTCTTTGTTCAACGTAATCACCCATTGTAAAAAATCGGCACGCACTATTGACATCGACTGACTTAACCAGCTACTGTAAACACACTCGTTGACAGATTCCGCTAAACTTGGCATAGTCATTAAGGACAGTTGTACCAACCTAGAAAAAAAATTTTACCTGCCCAAATTGCCTCGCCAGATTTAAACCGACAATTCCCGGTACTTTTTTGACAGAATGTATGTTTATTAAAATTAAGATAGTGTATGAAAGACGATTAATATGTGTATTTGAAATTTAATATAACATACGTATATGTAAGATTACCTCTATTACATTTATATTAAAATTCATATAGAAATTATCAGTTTAGCGTTGGCGGCCGGACGATGTTTTCTCTTTCTTTATCTCTCTATTACTTATAAGAGATCCCTCAGCTGACTTACGATTAGCCTGCTTTTCTTTAACTCTCCCTATTGGCCAATATATCTCTCTATTGGCTCTATTGAACGCTTTCTATTGGCCTCTATAGCTGCTCCCTTTTAAGCGCCTACATCTATGCTTGCTGCGGCTATATGTTCTCGGCCACGTGCGTACTTCTTTCGGAGTGAATCGCGTGTTCTTTGCCGCAGGAAAACTCTCCCTTTGCTGCATTTCCCTTTTTGGCTGTGCATCAGGAGGCACCTCTGATCATATCTTCGAAGTTTTATGTTTAGTTTATTCCTTTCACTTTCTTTTACTCTTTTTCTCACGCTTCTTCTATTTTTATTCTTCTTTTTATTTTCATAATAAATTATCATTAATCGTATTATCGTCCATTACACTGCCCGACCCACAGGAGAACGAGCGTATTTTCGCATAATACGAGTATGTCGTAGATTTCTCATTTTTCTTGTTTTTTCTTTCTTCTTGTTGTTGAGTTTCTTTTTCCTGTGTCTGTGATAATGTTTATATATGGATGCGTGTATTAGATACGGTTGTACCATCTTATAATATATATTTTGTCTACAGTATTTTTTTCTTTTGCTTTTTTTATACAAATTTTTTTATTGATTCGCCGTGTTATTTTAAATTTACACTGTTATTTTCGTAGTTAAAGAAGTTTCTCTTGCAAAATTTTATTTCTACTTGTTAATTTGCAAATACATATTATTTCAGCAAAATTTTGCATCATCATATTTCGCAGGCTTTTATTATTGTTGAGTATTTTAGCAGACTTCAGGGATGATGAATCCACAATAAGACAAACACTTTTCGATTTTTGTATAAAAAGTTTATTTAATAAAGTATAACCGCACAAGCTGCAAATGCAAAAAATAAACGGAAAAAAGAAGTAAAACACTTGCTCTTTGTCAATGAGATTATCAGTACTGGTTTGTATGCACCTTGCGCGTCGAAAATCAAAAATCGAAAGGGGGATAGAGACAGAGCGCAGCGCGCCATCTCTCCAATACTCCCTCACGCGCAAGCTCTCGCTTCGTCGCTTCTCTTAGCGTTTATTGCCTGAAATACACCAATATACTAATTAAATTATACATATATTTAAAAATTCATTATTTTCCTGATTAAACAATTATGCGATTCAAATGATAATGATTTACTTAACACTTCCGCGATCTGTTCTTTTGACGAAAACCATTGTACATTTAAAAGATTATTACGGACACCCTCTCCACATAGTGTTCTTTAATATCGACCATATGCCACAATTTATTTCCTCCGCCCGTTTTAACACTCGTTTTACTGTTTTATGTAGGTATAACTTTCTTGTTTAAATATTAGTATTTTCCCTTTTCTATTTTTTTCTATTTCTAAATAATCCAAGAAATGACTTCAATTCACCTATATCAGTCATTCCAAATTCCTTTATTAGCTGTCGCTTGATTTTATCTAGCATTTTTTTTATCATTACATGCCAGTAAAATGTCGTCCAGATAAAGAGTTAAATATTAATATTTTGTCTGCTATCTTCCAAATAAATAAACATAGTTCATCATCGTGCCGTGTCAATCCCATTGTTATTGCTGTTAATAGAAATTTTTCATTCCAGCACTTTGGACTCACCTTCAGACCGTAAAGTGCTTATTGTAATTTACAAACTTTCTGTCGCTTTATTACTGGATAGCAATCTGCTCCATCAGATATTTCCATCAAGACTTAACTATGAAGTAATCCATTCAAGAAAGCAGTTTTTACATCCATTTGACACAACTCTAGATCGTACTAATTGACAATCCTCTTATTATTTAAAGCTTTTTATAACCAATCTGGCTTTATATCTTACATTATTGTTTGGTTCAAACTTTTTCTTTAATACTCATTTGGAATCAATAATATTTGGTTTCTTTCCATCGCTTGTAGAGGTGGACCTGTCAATTATTTCCCATACGTTATTCTTATACAGGGTGACAAATGGGAAGTTGCCTAAAGTATATGCATCTCTTTCCCCCTCTACGGTATCGTAAAAGGTTGGGCCCACATAGGTACATTCTAGAATGTTGTCAGTTTCTATTGAGACGCCGTAAAGAGCAATACAAGTACTTTAAAATGAGTGACCTTAGGAACGAAAAAAAGATGTATCTCATCAAGTGCTTTTATTCTAGAGGTAAAAACTATACTGAAGCGTATAGAGGTTTTCGTACTAAGTTTGGAAGTAAAAGAGTAGCCAGTCAAAATACTCTTAGAAGGTAAGAATGAAAAAAATTATATTTGACTTTATCGCATTTTTTAATAAAGTTTTGAACATTTTTTTTACTTCTTTCTCAGAGTAATTGATAACCTCATCAATTATGATACTCTTGACTATCATCGTCATGATCTTTCTGGTCCTTCATACACAGTTACAACAGAAGATAAGGTTGCCGAGGTCGAAGAACATTTCAAGAATAATCCAACGGATTCAATAAGAAAACCTGCAGCAGTTTTAAAACTGAATCGAAAGACACTAAGATTAATAATAAAAAATTCCATTAAGTCACATCCTTACAAAATTTTTTCCTTTCGCTAAGAAACGTGGATTAGTCAGGAACTATTATTGTATGCAAGATGGTGCTACACCGCATAGAACTCAAGAGGTATTTAAAGGTATTTACGAAGATTATGGTGAACGCGTCATCGGTTTAGGATATCCCAAGTTTGCACACGCAGGTATAGAATGGTCCCCTTATTCACTAGGCTTAAACCCGTGTGATTTCTTCTTATGGGGCTACCTGAAAGATTACTGTTATGCAGAAAAATCCAAGACTAAAGATGATTTGAGAGAAGCTATTAGAAAAGGAATTTCTAGTATTTCTTCATCTAAAATTGAACAAGGTTTTTATTGTTTCCAAAAACGGCTTAATTATTGTGCAAGTTCGGATAGAGATCACTTCGAAAATATTTACCATGAATAGTTATTTCCTAGCCAGGTTTTGTCATTTTTTTAAAAACGTAATATGTGTCTGTTGAAAATGTTTGATTAAACTGAAACCTATTTCAAATAAAAATGACCACTTCACTGATTTATTATGTATTTTTATTATTCTTTTCCCTACACTCATCTCAAAATTATAAGTGATTACTTTAGGCAACTTCCCATTTGTCACCCTGTACATTGGATTTAAGTCTTCTTTAATTGCCTCTGTATATTTTTCTTTCTCTATTGTTTTCATAGCTTCTTGATAAAAACCTTGATCACCAATTGTTTCTGCTAGAAGAGCATGAATTGATTCGTCGTCTATTGATTTTTCTTCTATAACTGTCACTTTATTTTTTCGCGGACAACCTCTACCTCTTCGGCACTTCCTCTGTTCTCAACATATCTTCAGGGATTGCCTTTTTAAATTCTATAAGTCAGGTATCAGCGTTTATGTCACTGTTTAAATTTTTCCAGTTTTTTATTTTGTCTCTTGTATTTATTTGCAAATACAAGTTTTTTTATTAAATCTTACGTCTCTACTTTCGTAAAATTTTCCTTCTTATGCTTTGAATAAAATGTAATCTGTCTCTTTGTATCCTAATAATATCGCTTCCTTTCCTATACATCTAAATTACGGACCTGTCTTTCGCTGGATTTTCATGTAAACTAAACATTCAAAACATTTCCACTGACATATTTATTTTGTACTTCAGATTAAATACTTCAATAAGAGGGATCATTTCATTTAACGCATATGGCGTTCTGTTATATGCAAATACAACTGACCCAAGAGCTAAGTTCTACATATTTTCAAATAATCCGGAATCATATATTAACGTTTGCACTTTCTTCTGAATTGTCTGATTAAATCTCTCAGACTCTCCATTATATTAAGAAGTATCAGGACAAGCTCACTGTAGCTCAACTTTTAGTTATTCTAGAACTTCTGTTGTGTATCCTCCTCTGAATTCAATTGCCTGATCTGTCCTTAAATAGCATACTTTCACATCTCTTCTTAATAAATTTCGTGCGCTTTTACAAAACTTTCCAAACAGTAACCTATCTCATCTTTCATTTTTATTGGATAAGCCATCACTAATCGAGTAAAATCATCGATGAATATAGATATATATTTCTGTTCTGTCGGATAAACTGCTGGACTTATCATTCTCATAACATTCAAATGAAATATCTGCAGGGGTTCCGTCAGTCATCTGTGCACATTACTAAAAGGTAGCCTGTTTTATTTCGATATCATACATACTCCATAGTCCAGAATAGAATCATCAAATACTATCTCTTTTAATTCGTTAATTTCTGGAAATTTTGATCACGATGCATGTCTCATTCTCGCATGCTAAAGCATGGCTTTATTAACAGATGGTGATTCTCTTGACTTCTTTTCAAATTCAATATCACAGTTCGATTGTTCATTTTGTTGTGTATCGTTCGCTTTATTTATTTGTCGGTCGCATAAGGTATTTTTAAAATCAGAGCTTAATACTGTCCTGATCTTTGTATCTTCAGTTTAATTCTCTATCGATTCTTCTTCATTTTCCTTTGCTTTTTCATTTGCTAACATTCTTCAGGTGGTTACGTAAGCTATTATATTCTTTTGTACATCTTGTTCACTGCCTATCGCTTCTCCTACTTCAAATTCAATTATTCAATAAGATTTTTATAAATACCCGTAACAAACAATTCATTCGAGTTAGGAACATAAATATCAATTCACTCGCTATCTAAATAAACGCTTAACTTTTTGAGGACGGATCTGGTGGATATATTAACCTTCCATGGGATACAAAATATTTAAGATTTCCATTGAATAATATTATGTGCTAAATACAAAAAATAGTGTGGAAATTCCTGGAAGTTTACTTGACCTTGAAAAGTGCTACTTGAAAGTTAAATTTTTTTTTATTTCGGTATACCTGTGTATTCAGATGCATTGAGCTCGAAAGAACTATTAAGTGCACAACTAAGTTCTCGCTATTTTCCTTAATGAAAATGCAACTTTATTGTAAAAAAATGGTTACAAATAAATTATTTAAAGTATTGCCCATCGCTAGCTACAACTTTTTCCCATCTTTTTGGCAGAGCTCGAATACCGTTCTGGTAAAAGTGTTTGTCTTTTAAAGCTATCCACGAATCAAGCCAATTTACAATATGATATCTTCTTATAAGCGGAATTGCTAATCAGCCAGATCATGTGTCATCGAACGGAACAAGTGATAATAGGACGGCGCAATGTCTGGGAAATATTGCGGGTGAGGTAGGACTTCCCATTTGAGCGTTCCCAAATAGGTTTTAACGAGTCCGGCAACTTGAGGCCGAGCGTTGTCATGTAGTAGAATCACTTTTTCGTGCTTCTGCTCGTATTGTGGCCGTTTCTCACGTACTGCTTGGCTCAATCGCATCAATTGAATTCGATACCGTTGCCCAGTGATAGTTTCGTTTAGTTTCAACAGCTCATAATAAATAACACGGTCCTGCCCAATACACAGCATAACCTTCGCAGCGTGAATATTGGACCGAGTCGACGACGTAGAAGCATGACTTGGCAGTCCCTATGACTTTCTTCTCTTTAGATTGCTGTAATGAATCCATTTTTCATCACGTGTCACGATGTGATGAAAAAAACTCTTCCTCTTTTGTCGCTGAAGTAGTTCACAGGCGAAAAAACGACGCTCAAGTCCCTTGGCTTCAAATCGTAAGGAACCCAAGTTCCCTACTTTTGAATCATTCCCAACGTATGCAATTGCTTGTAAATGACTTGGCGGGTAACTCCTAATACTCAAGCAATTTTATTTTTCGTTTGGCATGAATCCTCATCGAGCAATACCTCCAATTCAGCGTTTCCGAAGATTTTTGGCCTTCCTTCACGCGGACGGCCGTCAATATCTAAATCACCGTCTTTGAAGTGACGGAACCTATCACGGCACATTGTTTCACTTAGAGCGGCATCCCCGTAAATGTTTTAAAGCTTCCGATATGCTTCAGCCGCCGTTTTCTTCGAATGACAGAAGAATTGCAACACTTCCCGCAAATGACGATTATTTGGTACTAAATGAGACATTTTCACACAATCGAAAGTATATGACGCCAAAACAAAATCACTAATTTGTCAAAGCGATTTGTTTATCATATGTCTAAGCTTACTTCATGACGTTTTGGATGTCGAAATCGACAAGCACTTAATGCTGGAGCCATCTATTGACAAACAGCGAGAACTTAGTTGCGCACCTAATAAAAAGCTATAAATTTACAAAAAACTTCTTCAGACCTACACAACTATTTTAATATAATTTAAAATTTAAAAATAAAAAGTTTGTAACACAACTTAATTTAAAAAATTAAAGAATTTTATCAATGATTTTTTTTCTTTTATTCGTCATTTTGTTTGCATTATGAATTATAGATTGAATTTCGACTCAGAACACGCGAAATACATTGAAGTTTCTTGTATTAATTTCTTAAATAGAAACAAATATAAATAACCAAGTTATAGCGAGTTGAAGTGGAAAAATTATTAAAAAATTTTAGTCAAAAATATTTTTTCTTATGGATATTTAAAAAACTACTAATAATGTTGATATTGTTTGTAGAAAAAAAAATGCACTATAAAATTCTCTATTGGAATAAACTTTACGAATTTATTTTTGACTAAGCTGAAAAAAAAAAGATTTGGACAATAGTTAATCGGCGAAATTTGCTTATGTCCCGTTTCTGTTCCGAGAACCACAATTGCAGGGTAAATTAATACATTATCGATCGCCCGCCGATTAATCGGTTTTTCGTTGTCAACGCTTACCAACCGGTAGCCTATTAATCGGCTTTTGTTGCCAACGCTCACCAATTGATAGCCTATTAATTGGTTGTCTTACCGATAAACAGTCATTATTATATGAGCAAACACAGACATTCGCGCGACAGTCTCAACTGAAACAAAGCCAGTGCCAGGGAGAATCCATGGCTGAGCGGCCGATCGGACGTGCGTATATCGCTGAACCGCTAGCGGTCGGTAAAGTGTCAAGTACAGGATAAATATTATATAAGTATTATGCGCATATGTATGCATATTTGTTAATGTGTTTTATATCTAATTAAGCATGATCACTGATTCGTTATCGTTTGAAAATTTTTGTATAAGTTATTGGGAGTGTGAATAAGTTCTCGCCGTTTTTTGTGAAAATAAATCCTTTATTTAAAAAAAATAATAAAAAAACAAGCCAATTAAAATATTGCCCATCGCTTGAGATTACTTTTTCCCATCTTTCTGGCAGCATTTGAATTCCACGTCGAAAAAACAACACTTCTTTTGCGGCTATCTACGAATCAATCCATTTTGTCGTTTCTTCATACGGAGTGAAGTGCTGCTCAGCCAGACCGTTAGTCATCGATCGAAATAAATAGTAATCAAAAGGCGCAATGCCTGGAGAGTACGGCGGGTTGGGTAGGGCTTCCAATTTGAGCGTTTCCAGGTATATTTCCACCGGTGACGCGACATACGTCCGAGCGTTATCATGCAGCAAAATCACCTTATCGTGTCTTTGCTCATATAGCAGCCGTTTTTCTTTCAATGCTCGGCTCAAACGCATCAATTGTCATCGATAAAGATCTTCTGTAATGGTTTGGTTGGGTAAGAGCAGCTCGTAATACACGACCCCCAGCTGATCCACCAAATGCACAGCATTAGCTTGGAACCGTAGATATTCCGCTTTAGCGTTGATGCTACTGCTTCGCTGGGCTTAACCCACGATTTTTCACGCTTGGGATTACTGCAGTATATCCACTTTTCATCACTAGTCACAATACGATGTAAGGAACTTTCTCTTTTTTGTCGTTGAAGCAGCTGTTCACACGTGACAAGATGCCGTTCGACGTCTCTCGGCTTCAGTTCGTACGGCACCCAAAATCCTTCCTTTTGTATCGTTCCTATTGCTGTCAGGCGTTTTGAAACTGTTGTTCAATCAACTCCTAATGATTTTGCAACATCGGATCGCGTCTAACATGGATCTTCAGCAAGTAATGTTTCCGATTCTTCCTCTTGAAACTTTTTTGGTTCACCAATGCGTTTTCTATCTTGAACATCAAAATCACCATTTTTAAATCGGTTAAACCAATCTCTGCATGTTCTTTCCGACAGAGCATGATCTTTATAGGTTTCTACAAGAATTCTGTAAGCTTCAGCTGCAGATTTCTTCTGAATAAAACAGTGCAGTAAAATTCCTCGCAAAAACGATTTATTTGGCACTAAATTTGACATGTACGCTACAAAAAAAAAACTGTTCGTTATAGGTTAATAGAAAGACACGCACTGATTCTAAACATAGGTTATAGAACTTCAATATACACAGTGTGTCCCATGGAAAACGGAACTTTTTCAAAATAAAGACAAAAACTCAATATTCCAGCAAATCTCATTTATTTTATTCAAAATAGTCTCCTTTCGCATCAATACAACGTTTTGCACGATTAATTAACATATCGAATGAGTTTTTGAGATCATTTTTATCCATCGACTTTAGTATGTCGGCCGTCGCTCTTTGGATGGCCTCTACGTCGGCATAACGTTTTTCTTTCATAGGCAAGTGCAATTTGGAGAACAAGTAGAAGTCGCACGGAGCCAAATCCAGCAAGTACGGTGAATGGTTGATGGTTAAAATGGAATTTTTGATCAAAAAATCCGTGATCAAGTTCGATCGATGAGACGGGGCATTATCATGCAACAAACGCCAGCTCCCTGTTTCACGGTATTGTGGCTGCACACGACGAATACGGCTGAGAAAACGCTTCATAACACCAAGATAAAACACAGCAGTAATCGTTTGACCAGGTGGAACGAATTCACGATGAATAATACCCTCCGAATCGTAGAAACAAATCAACATTGTCTTCACTTTTGACTTTTCAAGACGACTTTTTTTCGGATTGGGCTCGGTTGGGTGCTTCCATTCAGCACTTTGACGCTTGGTTTCGGGATAAAATTGAAAACACCATGTCTTGTCACCAGTCACAATTGAATATTTCAAGTTTGGGTCCTTTTTCGACTCTTTAATCAAATCCTTACAATGTTGAATTCGGAGCAATTTTTCGTAGTTGGTCAATTTGTGTGGAACAAAGCGTGCACACACCTTCCGTAGATTCAAATGATCGGTCAAAATGCGATGAATTGAATTTTTGGACATATTCAATTCCATTTACATGTATCGCAATGAAGATTTTGGCTCATTTTTTATAGATTCACGCACTTTTTCAATGTTACTTTGAGTAACCACGGTATTCGAAGGACCTGGATGTTCGTCGACCTGAATGTCTTCACGACCTTCCTGGAACCGCTTATACCACTCATACACTCTGGTACGGGATAGACAATTATCGCCATAAACTTGTTTCAGCAAATTATGCGTCTCAGTAAAGGATTGACCGAGTTTAAAACAGAACTTAATATTTGCTCTTTGTTCGAAGTTCATTTTTCGACCGATGCCACACACACACTGTCACTTTGAGCGCGATATTTTGGTTTTTATTGAACCAAATGTCATACAATTTTGACAGGATGTCAGTTAAAAATGGACCTTTCCATTGCTAACATCCACCAATAGGTAGCGCCAATATAAATCGATGTTTTAAAAAAGTTCCGTTTTCTATGGGACACACTGTGTAGATGCATCATCATCTTGAATTATACACACAACATTTTTGTACCGCCATCTGACGGTGAAACGGCGAGAACTTATTCACACTCCCAATAGTTTTTCCTATTTATATATATTAGGTTGCTGCAGATGAAATGGCCGATTTAGTAATAAATTTTTAAACAGCTGTAACTTTTTATAAAGACAATTTATTTAATCAAAATAGGTACCAATAGATGCAACACACTTTTCCCAACGAGATACAAGTACATTTATTCCAGTTTTGTAGAAGTCCGAGTTTCTGGTTCGAAGACAAAGTTTTTTTCTGTCAAAAAGTGATCCAAATGTTTAAAGAAATGGTAATCTGTTGATGAGAGATCTGGTGAATATGGAGGGTGAGGAAGAGTCTCATAGCACAACTTGTTTAATCTCTGGACCGTTGTTCTCGATACATGAGGCCGTGCGTTATCATGAAGCAGTATCACTCCATCCCTGTTGACAAGCCTAGGTCGTTGGACTATCAATTTCTGATCCATTTCATCTAGTTGAGCACAGTATTTCTCAGCATTGAAGGTTTCGCCAGGTTGCAGGAACGAATAGTGAATAACTCCAGCTACAGACCACCAAACAGTTACCATTATTTTCTTTGGATAAAGGCTTGATTTCGGCATGTGTCTTGGCGCTTCATCGGCATCTAGCCATTGGGCCGATCGGCGACGATTATCGTATAAAATCCACTTTTCATTGCAGGTCACAATTCGGTGCAAGAACGGTTCCTTTTTGTTGCGGGAGAGAAGAGAACTTGAAATCTCAATTCGACACGTCATGTTTTGCTCGGTAAGATCATGCGGAACCCATTTATCAAGCTTTTTCACTTTTCCAAGTTGTTGCAAGTCGCGGCAAACTGTCAAATTGTGAACGCCTAATTTCTCGGCAAGATCCCTTATGGTTTAGCGGGGGTCAGACTCCACTAATGCACGCAGCTCGTCGTTATCGATTGATGGTCCTGGGTGTCCACGTGCCTCATTTCCAAGGTCCATATCTCCTGATCGAAATTTTTCGAACCACCACCGAGTGGTTCGTGTGCTAACTGTATTAGGCCCAAATGCGCTGTTGATATTCCTCGTTGCTTCCGTTGCGTTGTGCTCTAATTTAAATTCGTATAGTAAAAGTAGCCGTTTTTGATTCACTTCCATGTTCACTTGCTCTTTTTGTTTTTACGATCACTATGAAGTGCAAAACAGAAATGACTCCATAAGCCAAGGTAGCAGTATTTATACTTCAATATGTCATATCATTTGCGCCGCCTTGTGCCTACATAATACACTACAATTGCAGCCAACTTTATGTCATTGCTAAATCGGCCATTTCATCTGCAGCAACCTAATAAATTTAAGTTAGTATGTAATTTTTATTAATGTATTACCAGCCTATGTACAGGTAGCATTGACTACCTTTTATAGGATTACTGATAAAATTTTGTCTGATTTAAATAAATTAAATAAAACAATATAATATAGTTTAAAATGTTTAATTTTATTTTATTGTAAACCATAAAAATTGTATATATTATTTATACACTTTTAGCAAAAATCAACCCGTTTTGGCCCAGAATGCCACTCGGGACATATCGCTGCTCTTCGAGGCTCTATAACTAAGGCTAGTCGCGTTGAAAAAAAATGAGAAGTACATATTCTTATAGTTTAAGATCCACCCTTTCCGATGGTCGACTTTAAATTTTTCTGAAATGTAATAACTATTAGAAAATTCAGTTATAACAAAAAAAATCATGATTTTTCACACTTTTCTTTTTTTTTCAAATCAAATTTTGAAGGTGTTCCTGGTCTGCAATGTACCTGGAACCTCAATAACCCGCGAAATAAATGTCAAAGCTCTAAAAATACGTGATTTAGATGTAGATTTTTTGCCTTAGTGTTTTCAAAACGGCGTCCGGAATGCAAAATTTTTTGCATACATTCATTAATTTTTTTCTTGATTAATGTTAACTTACGGAAAAAATCACTATGAGTAAGCAGTACTTAAAATTACTCAAAGAATGCATTGACATTTTTACGAAAAGTTTTCAGCAATTTTTATTTTGCAAATTGTTAATTTTTGCAAAATTGAAAAAATTGCTCAAAACGCTTCGAAAAAATTCCAGTGCATTTTTTGAGCAATTCTAAGAACTACTTACTCATGGTAATTTTTCTCTTTAGTTCATATTTTTCGAGAAAAAAATTAATGAATGAATGCAAAAAATTTTGCATTCCGGATGCCATTTTGAAAACACTAAGGCAGAAAATCGATACCAAAATCACGTATTTTTAATTCTTAAACATTTATTCCACGGGTTATTGAGGTTCTAAGTACATTTTAGACCGGAAACACCTTCACAATTCGATTTGAAAGAAAAAGAAGTGTGATAAAATCATGATTTCTTTTGTAAAAACTGAATTTTCTCATAGTTGATAACATTTAAAGAAATTTTGAGTTCATCATCGGAAAGGGCAGACCTTAAACTATAAGATTATGTACTTTTCAATTTTTTTCAACGCGAATAGCCTTAGTTATAGAACCTCGAAAAGCGATATGTCCCGAGTGGCATTCTGGGCCGAAACGGGTTAAAGGAGCAAAAAAAAATTCTAAATTTTTTGGTAATTTTTGACGGGCTGTATCTCAGTGAAGAATGATCGTATCGAGACTTTTAAAAAAGCATTTTAAAGCTCTAAGATTCTAGTTTTGAGATCTTCTACTCAAAACTTTTTAGAAGCTTTGGTTGTTAAATACTCTAAAGTAATAGCACGAAAAGAAAATTTTGCAAATTTTTTGCGATGTTTATCTCAGCCCACGGGCTTAGGAAAACTTTTAATTAAACCATTGTATATAGCTAATAGCCTGTTTATTCAGCTTTAACTTCCTTTTTCTAATTTTCCACTACATTGATTTCTTTCGGAGATATCTGACTTTAAATGCAAAAGGATCCTTTTGCCTTTAACCATTGATATCTCAACAACCAATGATCGGACAGAAAATTCAAGGGCAGTTTCAGAATTTGAAATAAATTTCCTAAAAAACCCCGTAGCGTTATTTAGGAAGAAAATTTTTTTTAACCCTGATATTAACTTGGAAAAGGTTAAAAAGGCACTTTTTCTGTTGTTTTGGAAAATCGATCGCATCTCTGCTAATTTTAATGAAATCGCTAATGTTTTTAAAAATTTTTTTACCTCAATGTACCTCTAATAGCTTTGTAAAGTTTCAGATCGATCTAGTGAACGGTTTTTCCGGACCGATTGATCAAAATTTTCGATAAAATTAAAAGAGCAAGATTTATGTTTTTAAGGACCTTGTAATCATCTTAAAAATGTAAAAAATTAACTTTTTTCGACTTTTCACACAATTGCTCATCTCTCACTCTTTGGGGAAAAAAATTATTTCTAAGAAAAAAAAATTACTGATCCATTTCTGAAATTCTCGATCCATTTTGTATCTTAATTTTCGAATTAAAAATCAATTAAATTAATCGTGAGTTGCTACCCCCAAGGTATACCAGTCATGGCGAACTCGTTTAGTTGTTGTCCGCGAAAACCTTAACGCTAGGCGCTATATCGACCAAAACTTGAGGCTTGTTTTCTTACCACGAACACAAAACACGCAAGGATTCATTTTTATGCAGGATAATGCTTGCCGTCATACCGCGAACATTACCGGTCAATTTTTTAAGAGATATGGCGTAACGCTATTATGGCATCCTGCAATGAGTCCTGATCTCGATCCCATTGAGCACGTCTGGGATATCATGGGCCACCGATTACAAAACGATTATCCAAATTTACAAAATTTGGTTACACTTGAAAAGGCTTCGATTGCAATTTGGCGGAAGATTCCTCAGTTGAAGATTCGTAATTGCATCATGAATATGCGTGAAAGGATGCAAGGGGTGATTCAGAGTTACGGTGGTAACACTCGTTACTAAAACGCACACGCGCGCGCGCGCACACACAAACACACACATCTTTCAGAGAATGAGTTTGGAGTCATGCAATACTGTGGAACTGACGAACCACGGGGTCTCATTTCTCTTCCAGAACCTCATACACACAAACACAGAAACACAGTGCAAAAGCACAAAAGAAGCATAAATCCGAACGTGCAACCTCAGCGTGGTACGCTTTGGGTAATGCGAATGCCGTCGGTTGATAAAAACTATCAAAATTTAATTAAAAAAAAATTCTAGAAAAAAAATTTTTTTTTATTTTAATTTTAGAAAAAAAAAACTTTTTTTCTTTTTTTTTGTTTTGAAAAATTTTTTGTTTCCAAATTCAAAGAGTGAGAGATGAGCAATTGTGGAAAAAGTAAAAAAAGTTAATTTTTTCCATTTTAGGATAATTACAAGGTCCTTAAAAACATAAATCTTGCTCTTATAATTTTATCGGAAATTTCGATCAATCGGTCCGGAAAAACCGTTCAATAGATCGATCCGAAACTTTACAAAGCTATTGGAGGTACATTGAGGTAAAAAAATTCTCAAAAACATTAGCGATTTCATTAAAATTAGCAGAGATGCGATCGATTTTCCAAAACAACAGAAAAAGTGCCTTTTTAACCTTTTCCAAGTTAATATCAGGGTTAAAAAAAATTTTCTTTCTAAATAACGCTACGGGGTTTTGTAGGAAATTTATTTCAGATTCCGAAACTGCCCTTGAATTTTTTGTCCGATCATTAGTTGCTGAGATATCAATGGTTAAAGACAAAAGGATCCTTTTGCATTCAAAGTCAGATGTCTCCGAAAGAAATCAATGAAGCGGAAAATTAGAAAAGGAAAATTAAAGCTGAATAAACAGGCTATTAGCTATGTATAATGGTTTAATTGAAAACTTTTCTAAGCCCGTGGGCCGAGAAAAACATCGCAAAAAATTTGCAAAATTTTCTTTTCGTGCTATTACTTCAGAGTATTTAACAACCGTAGCTTCTAAAAAGTTTTAGTTAAAAGATTTCGAAATGAAAATCTTAGAGCTTCAAAATGCTTTTTTTAAAGTCTCGATATGACTATTTTTCATCGAGATACAGCCCGTCAAAAATTACCAAAAAATTTAGAATTTTTTTTTGTTCCTTTAATTTTTGCTAAAAGTCTATTTTTTAGCCTACTAACCCGTACGATAACTCTTACCTATGAAACATCCTCAGCACGTAAATGGTTTCCATACGCGTATACATTCAAGCGACCACGAGGGCTCTGTTTTTCTTCTGTTTTAGTTCGTATTAATATTAATTATAATAGTATTAATATTATTCATAAGCCTTGAAGTCTTACCAAAAAAACTTTTATTAAAAATGTTATTTTATATAAATAATTTATAAAAGTATTCAAGAAATTATTTTTAAATAAATAGTAATTGTTCCAATGTTAATACCAGGTGTACAAATATGAAATGCGGATTTTAACCCATATAGGACCAAAAGGACACTTTTTACATATTTTTTTCAGCGGCATGACTAACTATGAAATCGTTTGTGAAAAACATCGAAAAATATCATTTTCGATGTAAAATTCCCTGATCTTTCGATTAGCGGAGTCAGAATTTCAAAAAAATGCATATTAAGAAAGTTGTTATTGTTTATTTAACAAAAACACGAAATTTCGATAAAAGAAAAATGTTTCGTTCTACATTTTCGCATCGAAACTGGAAGCCAATATTTTCAAACTGTGGATTCTTTGCATCCATGGATCCTAACCTTCAGATTTCTCCATAAGGTTTTTTAAATTAAACATGGCGGTATCCAATATGGCGGCTTAACCCATTAACGCTCACGGGACACGTTTTCATCGTTTATTTCAGAGCTCTCTAAAGGGGATCGATTCCGGCCTAAAAAATTGAGCACATGAATTTTTAAGAATTTTTATCTATTTTTTGAATGGTTACTATTAAAATGAGAAAAAAAAATTTTAACCCTCAAAAATGAGGTTAAAGCAAAAAAAACACGAAAAATAAAACAAAATTTTTCTTAAACCGCATTTTTTTTCTACTTATCGTTGTGTAGTCACATCAGAAGTTCAAAAAAAGTGTCTTCGGCATCTCAGCTTTAAAAAGACCGCTTGAGTTTAAAAATCTCTTTTGGATGATCCAAAATGGCGCCCAGGATGAAAAATTTCATTCAAAATCTTTCGGGCGCTCTAACTAGAGAACTAAGAGATTTACCAAAAAAGTTGTAACAATAAGAAGTTCTTAAAATTTATCAAAGAATACACTGGAGCCATTTTAGATGATTTTTTTGACATTTCTGAAAATTCGTTTAAGCAAATTATTGAAAATTAAAAAAAATTTTTTTTTTGGTTCTGAAAAAATTTCTGTGTATTCTTTGATCAATTTCGAGCACTTTTTATTATTTACAATTTCTTTGAAAAGTTGATACTTTTCGAGTAAAAAGATATGGAAATCTAAAAATCACTGTAGTCCTTAGCCGCTGGTACCTATAATAAACACAACATTGCCCGGTTTTTACCACGTGGAGGTGGACTTCATTGAAAACCTTTTTTTTTGTTTTTTTTTTATTTTTTATTTTTTTTTTTTTATTTTTTTATTTTTTTTATTTTTTTTATTTTTTTTATTTTTTTAGTTTTTTTATATTTCAAAAAAGTAAACATGCAAAATTTGGACCTGATTTCAATTTTCTTGCCCATGAGTTTTTATAAAACATTTATCAAATTTTGTTGCTATTTTTTTCGTGCTTCGAGCCTGCCAAGAGAAGGCAGGCACAACGGCCGGGTCAGCAGACTACGACAAAGAAGAGCCGCATCCGCTGACCATGCTGTTAGAGGACGAGGCGGACGGCCCGTCTCTAACAGTAGGACGAGAAGAGGAGGTAGCAGACGAGTACGACCTGCCACCAACAAGGAGAGAATTCCGCGTAGTGCAAGAGCGCATTGAGAGTCAGACGCAAACCGTCGAAGGGTTGGTCAGATTCATCCAAGCAATGCAGGCAGAGAAGCAGGATTCGCGGAACAAGAAGGAAGACGCGAATCCAAGGCCGAGTGCGTCCTCTACGAGGATAGAAGGCACGCCAGGCCCGTCCAGGCTACCTCAGCGAGAGACCGCAGAACCGGCTCTCTCGCCACAGGCTCGGCGTAAGAGCAGAGCGCCGAGCCACGTCGCGTTTCAGGACACGTTCACGTGTAACTACGTGTCAACGCACAGCAGCCCCCGCGAAGGCGAAGATTCGCGAGGGCCTGCAGAGTGCCCGCCATCCCCTAGATCCGGCCCAAATGGAGCCTGGAGAAGGGGGGAAAGTTGCACCAATGCACCGAGTAATAGTGCATGGTGCAACACCGGTATGGCGGCACCGCGCGACATCGGTCGAATCGTCAGTCGGTGGAACATCGCTTTCCGAGGAGAGCCGACTGACAACATCGACGCGTTCTTCCGAAAGGTGGACGAAGCGAAGAACGCGTCAGGGATTAGCGACCCAGAGATGCTGGCGTCGCTACCCGCGCTGCTAAGTGGCTTAGCCGAGATGTGGTACGGCTGCCACAAGTACAAATGGCAGACGTGGGAGGAGTTCTGCCAGGCAGCGCCGGCGCGCTGGGGGTCCAAGGCCAATATCCAGGAGCGGCTAAGGGACGAAGCAAGTCACCGCTTCCAGCAAACGGACGAACGAGCATGCACATACATAACGTGCCTGAAGGCGATACTTATGAAGATATCGCCTCCACTGAGCGAGGAGCAGATGGTGGACAGTCTCCACGATAATCTGCTCCCGCAAATCAAACGAATAGTCACTCGGATGGAGTGTCGCACGGTTGACGAGCTGATAGACCGTGCGGCAAGAGCCGAGTTGACGCTGGAGAGGGAACGAGGCGACAGAACGCCCGTTCCCCCGAACCATGCAATAGTGCCGAAGATGGCCTACCGCCCGAAGACAGCGACGAAAAGAGAGCCGCCGAAGGCGAGCCCAAAAGTAAGCGCGGCTAAAGTAGAGGTCGCAGCAACGGCAGTCGGTCAGTCGACACCGACCGCCGACACCACAGCACAGCAGTTGTTGAAGCAGGTGCTAGCGGCCTTCAAGCGGCACAGCTGCAATATGGCGGACGACAGACGTCGGGAGAGAAAAAGAAGCTCGCCACGGAAAGTCAGCCCAAAGCGGCGGAAGAAGCCGCGATCCGGATCGAGCAGTCCGCGGTCTCAATCCCCCAGAAGGGGGGAGAAGGACAAGAAGACAGAGCAGCTGAAGCAGAAGAAGGAGTTCAGCTGCTACGGCTGCGGCAGACCAAATATGATCAGGCGGTTCTGCCCGGACTGCTCGGGAAACGACCAGGGAAGAGCGTAGACGAGATCCCTACGCCCTTCCCATCCGAGTCTGGGATCCAAGTTCCCGAAGGGACCACCAGCGAGCTCGCGAGCACCGAGCTCGTGTCGGAGACAGTTCCGGACCACCCAGAGAAGGATGCTCCAAAAGGTGCCAAGAGGTGGTCGCCGGCATGCGTAGGGGAGAGCACACCCTACGCGCGCTATAGGACTCGGGGTTGAAGCGTAGTGTTGCGACGCATTCAAGCGGTCGGCCTCACGATCAACCGCGAAAAGAGCGTGTTCGGCCAAGGCGAGGCAAAACACCTCAGAGTGCTGACGAGACGGAAAGGCTTGCGCACGGATCCAGCAAACGCAGCTCCCAGGATCAGTCTCTCAGCACACTGGAACCTGCAACAGCTGAGCAGCTTCCAAGGCGCGACGTCGTGGTATTCGAAGTCCCTCAAGGACCGGACCACGAGCGTCGAACCGCTCGCGCGCTTGGTTAAGAAAGGACGGCGCTATGAATAGGGAAGAGGACGAGAGTACGACGAGCCGTACTCTCGACGCGATGGGGCCCCTTCTGACGAGCGACCCAGGAGCAGGCCCTATCCCCAGCGGGGAACCCTTTCAAGGCGAGTGCGCGGCCGCTGCGCCGGCCAGAGACCGCGGGTGACCCCGGAAGATGGTCTACGTCGTAAAGCGTCCCACAGCGAATGTAAGGGAGCCACCGTCGACCGGGGAGCGACTAGAGGTAGGTGCGCACCGGGAAGTAGGAAGGCGAAGGGCGTTAGCGAGGACGCCCCGACTTCACCTCGCCGAACACGCGCGAACTCGTAGTCGCCATCCCGACCTGAGCCGAGGGAAGGCATTAGTACAGTAGCTGCTAGTCGAGGCCTAGCAGCAACTAGGGGAGGGGTGTAAAAGGTGGCTAATAGAAGCTAAGCCACCTGCCATAGGCGATAGAAAGAGAGTTCGCGGCGCGACGATACGCGGCGCCATCAATCAAGCGATCATGGCCCGACGCGGGAAAAGGCGCTATCGATCAAGAATCGATAGCGCTACGCATAAAAACCGGTGGCGAGAGGGGAAGGAGGAGCCCTTCCCTCAAGCCTCCTTCTTGTTCCGCCTTTTCCACGCGCCGCACGTGTTAGGAGCTACAGCGAAGAATAAATTATTTTTCGAAGATTTTTCCGCAGCGTTTCCGCAACAGATATCGGAGGACCATTCCTGCGAGTAGATAGTAGTAAAAGTAAGTGGCCACTCGTTAGTATAATTAGACCGCGAGTAATTATATTTAATTTTCCTGACGCGTGTGCGATCGCGTCAGGCATATATAGATATAGCAGAGTTACGCGCGAGACCGCGTAACTCAAACTCGATTAGTCCGTGCGAGTGCGAGTGAGAGGATCGATCTCTCTCTCGCACTATCATAGAATAAGCGTACGAGTAAGAGAAAGCCACTCTTACTCGTACAACCTGCGAGCACGCAGTTGAGCGAGAGGAACGAGCTCTCTCGCTCAACCATAGACTGCAGCGTCGAGTGAGAGTAAGAGACGCTCTCACTGGAGCAGTCACGATCTACGGCAGTATAGAGAGGAAACTGCTCTCTCTATATCTGCCGTCCATAGACTACACGTGTGTGTAGCGGTGTGAAGCGAAGAAGGTGCGCATGCGCAGTGCGCACCATGAGAATTAGTATTGCGCGTGAGGCAATACTAATTGCTCTTCGCATCAACGCACCTCTCCGCAATAACTGATTACATTTTGTATTGTTTTGGTTGTTTTTATTTATTAAATCAGCATTTTAGCACAGAGCTGGTGCATTCTTATTTTATTTCCCTACAGCGTCCCCATCCCGAATACTGCCGCCTCCGCGGGTGTGCCAACTGATTGTTGGCACACATCCTGAGCAGCCGAGCCCGGTGGGAGCAGCACCGGCCGTGGGGCCTAGGCAAGGCCCCCACACACACAAAACAAGAAAAGCAGGACCAGAGGAAGGTCCTGCGTTGCTAACGGGCGGAGATAAATTTACCCCGTTACAATATATATGAAGAGATGACGGGATAGTTTAGTATAGTTAGTATATATACATGTAAAGAGACGATGAGATAAAAACAAGAGATTATCTTGTTTAGATTATCTTATCTTAATATGAATCTAGATATTAGACGAAATGCTTGAAGAGCGATTTGATGAAAATTTGGGGGCGCATATCGTATCTTCGTAACGAATGCGCGAATGTTAATGCTTTTTTTTTTATTTGAAAGAACATAAAAAAAAGCGAAGGTGATAGATTACATTTTATTAAATATTAAAATGTAAAATTAAAAAAAATTTTTTAATTTTTTCATGCATCAATTTAATGTATAAATGGGTGCGCCAGGCGCCCGTGGTTAGTACCAATACTTTCCACGGGGCGATGGCGTGCCCCTTGGTATTATTGAATCTGCGATTGACAATTTGAAGAGCAAGGGGAAGGAACACTTTCTTCTTAACAGCCTCCCTACTCTTCCTGCCAAGCGAGAGAGACAAAAGGCCTCCCAAGCTATCTCCGTCCTTCAATGTGGTCTTCAACGCTCCCAGTAAAGCGCGAAGTCTAGTATATAAGTCTATGGATTGAAATTTCCCGCCAACAATAACAACAACCATCTACATGTTTACCGGCAAGCTAGCGACAAAACACGCGAGAAGTACAACATTCAAATATTACAATAACAAAACACGTCAAATAAACGAAAATAATTGTTAAATTTATTCGCACACCTTTACAAAACGTTTATTAACATTTATTACAATTTTTACATAGACTAAATGTTATTAAATATATATTATTAATGTGTAAACATCAAATAAATGTTAACAGCTGATCGCACGGAGATTATATCCCGTTTACAACATGGGAAATATCCCTATCGAATAAGATAATAGTGCAACACGCTATATAAACAAAAATAATTATGAAAATAATTTGCACACCTTTTAAAAACGTTCATAAACAATTACTACAAAAAGCACATAGCTCGATTGTTATTAAATATTCATTATAAATGGGTAAAAGTCAAATGATTGTTAACAGCTGATTGCACGGAGATTATATCCCTTTAACAACATGCTAAATATTCCTATTAAATAAGGTAATAGTGCAACAAGCTTAATAAACATAAATATCTGTTAAATTAATTTGCACGCCTTTTGAAAATGTTCATAATCAATTATTACAATAATTACATAGCCTCATTATTATTAAATAATTATTATTGAAGTGTAAAAATCAAATGCATGTTAACAGCTTATCGCACGGAGATTATATCCCGTTTACAACGTGCGAAATATTCCTATCTAATAAAGTAATAATGCAACACGCTAAATAAAAAAAAAATAATTGTTAAATTAATTTGCACACCTTTTAAAAACATTCATGAAGAATTATTACATTAAGCACATGGCCCAATTGTTATTAAATATTTATTATTAAAGAATAAAAGTCAAATGATTGTTAACAGTTGATTGCACGGTGATTATTTTCGTTTACAATGTGTGTAATATCTCTATCGATTGACGTAATAGAGCAACACGCTAAATAAACAAAATAATTGTTAAATTGATTTGCACACCTTTCAGAAACATTCATAAACAATTATTACAATAATTATACAATAGGCACATATCCCAATTATTATTAAATATTCATTATTAATGAGTAAAAATCATAGGAATGTTAACAGGTGATCACACGGAGATTTGTTCCTTTAACAACTTACAAAATATCCCTATCGAATATGGTGAAAGTGCAACACGCTAAATAAACATAAATAATTGTTAAATTAATTCACACACCCTTTTGAAACGTTCTTTGACAATTATCACAAAAGGACATAGCCCGATTATTATTAAATATTTATTATTGACGAGTAAGAATTAAATGATTGTTAACAGCTGGTCGCACGGAAATTATGTCCCGTTTATAATAAGCGAAATATCACTACCTAATCAGGTAATAGTGCAACACGCTAAATAAACAAAAATAATTGTTTAATTTATTTGCATACCTTTCAAAAATGTTTATAAACAATCCCACATGACACAAAAGATTTTGAAAGATTTCAGTGAAAGATTTCATGTAAGGTTTCAGTGAAAACTCGTAGAAAGGTTATATTAAAACCTTGCAGAAATCTTTCAAAGAAACATAACATTGAAACATAGTTTTAAGATAATAAAAACCTTGCCAGTTGCAAGTATCCACAGAAAAATCCACATGGAAATCGACGTGGATTTTGACATGGA
The DNA here is from genome assembly GCA_949987625.1 of Chalcis sispes. Classification (NCBI taxonomy): domain Eukaryota; kingdom Metazoa; phylum Arthropoda; class Insecta; order Hymenoptera; family Chalcididae; genus Chalcis; species Chalcis sispes. The sequence continues at coordinate 50,493,991 of OX465094.1, read as the reverse complement.
AATCTACACTGAAATCAGTCCAATAACACACCGTACGAGGGCGGTTCAATAAGTACCCGTGTTAGAAATGCAGATACCATTTTTTCAAAAAAAATTTTTTTTTTCAACATAATCCCCTTTTAGAAAGATACACTTCTCCCAACATTCCTGCCATTTTTTTAACCCCTCCAAAAAATAGGATTTGTCGAAGTCTCCAAAATACGCCTCTGTCTTGGCGATGACTTCCTCGTTTGAGCTAAATTTTTTTCCCGCGAGCCATTTTTTCATGTTAGGGAACAAGAAAAAGTCGCAGGAAGCCAGATCGGGTGAATACGGGGGGTGCGGCAGCAATTCATAACGCAATTCATGCAGTTTGGCGGCGACAACTCCGGATGAATGTGCTGGTGCGTTATTATGGTGAAACAGCACCTTCTTTTTCGCCAAATGTGGCCGTGTCTCCTTCAATTTTTTGTTGAAGCGGTCCAATAACTCACTGTAGTATTGTCCAGTGAACGTTCTTCCTTTTTCCAAAAAATCCATGAGGATGACGCCGTTCGCATCCCAAAAAATCGTCGCCATGACCTTTCCAGCCGATGGGACCGTCTTCGCCTTCTTTGGAGCAGATTCACCGGGAGAAATCCATTGTTTTGATTGTTGCTTAGTTTCTGGTGTGTAATGATGAATCCAGGTTTCATCAACCGTGACAACTCGACGCAAAAACTCCTTCGAATCCTACTTAAAATGCTCCAAACACTGCTTCGAAGTTAACAGCCGCATCCGCTTGTTGTCCACCGTGAGCAATCGCGGCACTCATCAGGCCGACAATTTTTTCATTGCCAACTTATCATGTAAAATATTAATTGCCGTTCCGGTCGACACACCTGCGGCCTCTGCTACTTCGCGCACTTTCGTTCGTCGATCAGCGAGAATCATGTCGTAGACTTTTTGAATGATTTCGTCGGTAACCACGTCTGCCGGGCGTCCTGGTCGCTCCTCATCAAAAACGGATGTTCGCCCACGTTTAAATTCGTTGAACCAATATCTAACTGTGGTCATAGATGGCGAAGTGTCCCCATAAACATCATCCAACTTTGCTTTTATCTCCTCGCATTTTTTTCCATCCAAAAACAAAAAGCGAATTACCGAACGATACTGCTCTTTTTCCATCTTAGCGAAAATCATGAAACACGTCTTATTCGAATGGCTGCTAAATCCAAACTAACCTATCAATCAGTCTGAAATTCGTTTTACCGTCATTTGATAGATGGCAGCACACAATGATAATACCAACTTTTCTCAGGAACGCCCTCTGTCGTAAAACACGGGTAATTGTTGAACCGCCCTCGTATGTATTATATACATTTTATAGAATAAAAGTTTAGTACGTTGCGAATAGCCAACGAGTTTTAATTGGTTATGGGCAATTCCCGAATTCATCAGTTATTTTAAGTTTAAAATAGATAAATTGTGCTTGTTGATTCGCGGAAACATGAACTCGAACTACATCACTAGTGTGCCGAGGTTGAAAGGCAGGGAGAATTACAATGAGTGGTGTTTTGCGGTTGAAAACTTACTGGTTTTGGATGGAATAGACAAGTATATCAAACCACTGGAGTCAGCGTGCGAGAGCGAGAGAGAGAGAGAGAGAGATATGTATATATATTTTATATGTATGCCTAATTTGTCTACGTGCGCTCTATGAGAACCAGAGAGACGTATCGCATGAGTAATGCAGTTCAGGCGAGAGGAGTTAAGAGATTTAGAGAGAGAGAGAGAGAGAGAGATTTTCTTACGTTGTTTTGAGTGCGCTGATGTCGCTGGCTGGAGGCTGGCTAGCTGGCTGGCTCGGCTGCTGCTTGGCGGGAATGGGGAGGAAATTTAAATGGTTGACTCCAAGAATTTCGTAAAAATGTCTCTATTATTTATTATACTTTGAACTGGCGGGTGGCTTAATCCAGTTACAATTTTTGCGTTTGCCAAACTCACACACTTCGTACTTTATACTTATTAATTCGCGTTGGTTTGTAATAAAACCGGCAGAGTTTCCGCGTACGAGAATAATGTAAAAAAAGACTACTGATTGTGTGGCAACCGACAGAGCCTCCGTGCACGACAACGTTTTCGAGAAAAGACTGGTCCTTGTGTAGCCAACCGGCAGGGCCTCTACACACGACAACGTTTTCGGGAAAAGACTGGTCCCTGTGTAGCCAACCGGCAGAGCCTCCACGCACGACAACGTTTTCGGGAAAAGACTGGTCCTCTTGGTGCATCGTCCAACCACTTTATATAGGCCAAAAAATAGACGTGCACCTTTGTTCCTTATCAAAAAAGGGATGGTCCGAAAGTAGGACACAAGTGTTCTTAGTCATGATTCATACACGCATACTCTGATACTCTTTCCGCATCAGTGCTTCCGTACCTTGATGTTATCGCTGTAGCGGTAGCGCTTTTCATAGGGAAAAAGGAAGAAAATAAAAAAAAAGTAAAATGTAAAATAAGAAAGAAAATAAAAAAAGAAAAAAAAAAAAAAAGGTAAAAGGTGCACAGATGGTACCATCCGAGCTCGCGATGTGGCGTCGCCGCGGGTGGTAGAAAAACAAAATAAAAAAAGAAAAATATAGCGTCGCGTCATAGAACGACGTGACATCTCCCCCCTTGAGGAAATTCAGCGCCGGGCGCTGTCACTTTTCTCACTCACTCATGCCGTCTTGATTCAGCCCCCTTATTTTTTTACATATAATTAACTGACATAATTTTATTATTATATTTTTTTTTTTTTTTTTTTTTATGACACCGAATAATAATAATTACATATAAAAGTAAATTCACGCACAAGATATTTATGTTATCTTAGAGTTTCTTTTTACAATAATATATGTATATTTTAACATGCGTATGTATATTATACATGTATATTATTGTCACTTGCACACGTATATATATTTATTATTTTTTTTTTGTTTTAATAATAATAATAATGATGGGTCCCTGCACCAATAGATAGATATATGTATGTCTATTTTTTTTTTAACATGTATATGTATATTATTGGCACTCACGCATGTGGTTTTCTTTCTATATTTCGCACTGTCACTTGTTACAGTTAGTTTTACGGTCGACTAGCTTCAAATATGTTGTTCTTCCATTTTCGATTGACCAAGGCTGATGGATGTTTGTACCGGTAGTAGTTCCTTACACTTATGCAATGAGCTGGCCCTTCTAGGTCTCGTTCATTTTCCGAATTTTACATTCATGGATCTAAGTGTCAACGTCAAATCCTCCATTGATTATGTTTGTCATGCACTGGAGGCAATTCCTCCAGATGGGCAAAGGCCATTTGCACTTTTCACACTGGCCGTTTTTATATGGTAGTAGTGAAACAATTCCAACCGTTTCCCCATTTGGCTGCGGCTTCACTCGGGGTAGTCGTCGTCCCAAGGTCCTTCTTGATAGATGGCAATTGGTTGCAGCTTCTGGCAATTTCTGCATTGTGTTGCCTGCACTAATCTCTTTTATATATATATATATTCTCATTACATATTTTTATTACATATATATTTATATATTGTAACAGGGTGGCAGTTTTAGCGTTAACCGCCACAGGAGCAATTAGCTTCGGGGGACGCGCAATTCGCAAAAGGGGCGAAAATGCCCGTTGCGCCCCCTTTTTAAGTAGCTAAAGTCTCGGACGACTTTGCTCCTGGGTCCAGGCACGAAAAGCCGTTCTACGGACCCAGCTTACCCGTTGCGACGCCGCGCAAACGTCGTCGCGCGGCTCGTGTGTCGTCCTCACCTGGCTAGTTGAATCTTGGAGAGGGCGGTATTCGTGAGGAGAGCTGATAGCTCCTCGTCGCGCAAATAATAAAATCCAAAACAAAATTTTATTTAAAGATGAAAGAAAAGGAAATTAAATAAATTGAATAAAAAAAAAAGCGTTAAATAAATAGAAAAGGAATTCGTACGCCTCATCCTTACTTGACATGAAACTATAAAAAAAACGCAAGAAAAGGATACTAGGAAAGAAAGCAAAAAAAAAGGAGAGAAAAAGATTGTCTTTACTATAAATAAAATAATTTAATAAATTAACAAGAAACAACAAAAATATATAAAAGAAAACAATAAAAAGAAATTATACAAGATACGCACGATGAGCGCAGGCGATAAGGCGAAAGATAATGCGCTGAAACGGCTTCCGCACGCAGCGTACGATACGAGTGCGAGAGAGAAAGAACGTCTCTCGCACTACGTCTATGAGAGTGAGAGAGAACGACCTCCCTCAATCGCGCGCGCCGTTTAACGTACGGGTGCGAGAGCAAAGAATACTCTCCCGCACGGAGCTCGTTGGAGCGAGAGAGAGAGCGCTCTCCCACTCCTGCGCGCCGCGTCTACTGCGAGTACGAGAGAGACAACGAGTCTCCCGTACTGCGCCGTAGGAGTGAGAGAGAAAGCGCTCTCCCACTCTTGCGCACCTAGCTTTACGCAAGTGCGAGAGGGAAAGCGACTCTCCTGCACTGCTACCACTAGAGTGAGAGAGATACCGTTCTCTCACTCACGCGCACTTATACTTATACGGGTGCGAGAGAGACCGCAAGTCTCTCGCACTGATTATACGAGAGTGAGAAAGATAACGCTCTCTCACTCGTACGAACCGCGTAAAATACGAACTCGCTAAAGAACGGAGTAACCGGCGGAGGTTACTCCTACGCAAATAAAATTGAACAAAATTTACGCGCGCAACAATTAAATTTATAACAAACTTACGACGGTGGCTGGTCAGCCGCGCACGCCAAAAATCGAAATAAGGCCGCTCGTAGCGGGACGCCGCTGCCGCTGAACGAAATCGTTGGTGCCGTCGCCTTGCTGCTACGCCTCTGAGGTCTGGTGGCGGTGCCCTGCGGGCTGCAGATCGCAGCTACGCACCTGCACTATAAAACACGACCAGGGTGCATCAAAAACTCGCGATAACGTCGCGCAAAAACTTGTCGAGACGCGAGAAGAGGGCACGCGTCCGAACTGTGAGAATGGCGGAAGAGAACTAGCGGAAAAACGCGGGAAGAAGCTAGCTTGCCTAGCCTAAACTCGCCTATCTTTTCTATACGGGACACGACTATTCTATCTATCGGCGTGTACCGTATTTTTCCGCCCGGGACCGTCACGTTACCGAAATTAAATTCGGCTCGTGGACCGCGGAAGCGCGTGAAATATAAACACGCGCAGAATACGGAGTGTTCTCCGTGACACCCCCCTCCCAGAAATCGCTTATCCGTGATAAGCTGATTCTGCCACGCTACGCGCGTGTGGGATCGATAGCAGATCGGACACGGGGTAAACCGGAGGAAAATCGAGTGCGATTTTCCGCACCTCTTGGTCTGCCCCGGCAGCGAGGCTGGGGGGGTCCGCACGCTCGCGCTTTTCCGCGGTCTACCCCTTCTTCTTTTAGGTTCGGGGTTGACCCCAGACGGATCGGGTCCAGGCTTGACGGGCTCCGCTGAGCCTTCGCTCGTCGGCTGTGGCTCTGTTGTGGGAGCTGGAGCGCTCGCCAAAGGCGGGTGGCGTGTCGCCTGCTCTTCCCTCGGTGGTTGGGGCTTTTGGTGTGCCTCGGCGGGGTCGACGTCGTTTTCTTCGGGCGCTTGCCCACCGTAGTATGCCTTTAGATGTTCCGCATGAATTAAATGTTCAAGCTCACCTCGCTCGCTTAAGAGCTTGAAGCAGTTGAAGCCCCTAGTCTCCACTATCCAATAGGGACCCGTAAATCTCGGCGCTAATTTGGCCGATAACACGGTCCATTGCTCGCTGAAAGGTAGCGCCAGCATACGAGAGGCCATATTACATCCTTTTAAATTGAAAAAAGACCCATGCTGGGTACGGTGAACGCCGTTAAAGGTCGCGAATCAACCTCTAGTGGTATCTGATAGTACGCGCTGCTCAGGTCGAGGGTAGAAATGTACCTTGCCTTCCACTGCTTACGCAAGATATCCTGCATATAAGGCAAAGGATATGCGTCCAGCTTCGTAACCGCGTCGACTTTGCAAAAGTCAATGCAGAAGCGGTACGAACCGTTATCCTTGCGCACCATCACCACCGGGCTAGACCAGCCACTGGTTGACGGTTCTATTACGTCCTGCTGGAGCATCTCTCGGACTTGGCGATGCATCTCTTCCTGAATCTTGTCCGAGACGGGGTAATTGCGTCGCTTGATTGGCGAGGCGTCGCCTACATCAATCGCATGTTCTACACCGTGTGTGCATCCCAGGGTGGACCCTCCGCTCGGCGAAACTGTGTCGAGTAGAGCTTGAAGTCGGGCACGCTGGTCGTCCGTTACGTCGGCTACGCCGGCAGACGCTAGCGCACCCACGCCGGCTGCTATGCTGGCGACTTCCAGGCCGACACTTACATTTGCGTCTTTAAAATGTAGACGATCGGTGTCGGGGTCCAAAACCGCGCGGAATGCTCGGGTAAAATTAACTGCGACATAGCATTCCTCGTCAAGCTGTGGCATTATGGCAACCCTAATGTCATGAGTTAACCCCGCGACAGCGAAGGGCAACTTGACATGTCCCAACAGCGGGAGGTGTCTGCCATCAGCGACTTTCACGCGTCCTGATTCGGCTGGGATGAGCTCTCGGTCTAGGGCATTGGCAATTTGCAAGCCAATAGGACCCATGACCGTGTTTGATGCTCCTGGATCGTATAATGCGCGTAGGCGGAAACCTCCTACCGCCACCTGAAGCCACCAACGGGTCTCGTCTTCAGGTTTATACGCGCGTGTGACCTGTCCTGCGCGGGATAAAGCTTCTCGCAGGTCGGCGGGGGTCGTAGCGTGCTCCGTTAACGGTGGAGACGCCAAGCTAGTTGAGGGGACCGTCAAAGACGAGTCGGTTAATTCCCCGCTTAACCGCTCTTCGACCCGTTTCCCGCACATTTGGGACACGTCCTTACCGTGTACCCAAGCTCGCCGCAGGTGTGGCACTTTATCGGCCCTTGTGGCACGGTGGTGCGCACGGGGGACGTCTTCTTCGCTGAAGGCGCATTCTGGCGCTCGTCGCGCTTCCCTTTGGGCGGTGGCGAGATGCGCTTTGGCTTGCTTTCGCCTTTGCCCCTCGGGGAAGACCTCCGACTGCGAAGAGTCGGCTAGGGGGAAGTCCTGGCAGACTTCAAATCTCGCTGCCAAGACTTCATGTGGTCGCCTAAAATGCGGGCGACCGTTGCTGCGAAAGTGGCAGCATCTAGCACCGGGGGCGTCGAAGCGAGCGCGCTGACTTTTGCCCTCGCCGGCTTGCCCTCTGCATTCGGTTGATGCTCGGTCCTTTGCCTTCGTGTTTCGGACCGAGGCTTGTAGGCCATCTCTGGCAAGAGCGTGGCTTCGGGTGGTGGAGGTGGACGGTAGGTTTTGCGGCACTCTAACGTCTGTTCCGCTTCTACCGCTAGGTCGAGCAGCGTCTCGACGCTGTAGACTTCTACCCGCCGGACCATTGATTGCAGCAAAGGCCGCAAATTACGATGCAGCATATCGAGCTGCTGGTCTCGGCTGGGCATGGGGGAGAGCTTGCGCATAATCGCGACCAGACACGTGATGTAATCACGCACCGGCTCATCAACCCCTTGCGTCGGGCTGTTCGCTCCGGACGCGAGCCTCTGTTGGAACCTTCTGGAGGTTTCATACCACCGTCTTGCTGCTGCCTCAAAGTCGGCCCAGCGAGACCACTTGCTCTTTTCGTTGCGGTACCACGTTGCCGCATTGTCAGTGAAGAGTTCCGATAGAGACGACAACCTCTTCTTCTGACAAATTTGCCAGAGCTCGGCAGTCTTCCAGTCGAGTTTAGAATACATCAATACTCTGATTCTTTGCTCCGGAGAAGCGGATTTGCCATTTCCGCACTATTTGGCCGATATCCCGCGACGATTGCCGCGTTGAGTGCCCGATAAAGGTTTCGGGGCCTCCCACGCTCGCGGGATACGCAGAATTGCTGTCTGGGGCAAACGTTGCCGCCGGACAGCCCCCCCCCCTCCTTAGACACGCCATGCGGTGCTTGGCGTGCAGGATGTGAGTTAGGGGTTGGCTATGGGCGAGCACGTAGAGGTGTGCTGCCGGCCCCAGGCTCGTCCGCGTAATGGCAAGTATATGTGTCGGCGAATTGTACCTATGTTCGCTGACCTTCCGCTTCATGACTGCTCGTTTTGGCGTCGAGCTCGTTCACCTTGGCCGTTAATACTCTGACCTCTGTGAGGAGGTTGGCCACCATCGCTGCGAAAGGGGCTGGCACTCTGAACTGGTTATTATTCTCGCTAACCAGCGTTATGTAGCTCTCCTCGTGCCTGTCAGTGCCCTGAGCTTCGCTGTCAGGGTTAGCTGGTGTGCGATGGTGAACGTCTCGTTCTACCGGTGCATTCATTTGGACTGGCTCGTTGTCCAGCCTGGAGGACTTTGCAGTCGGAGCTTCAGCGATCGTGTCCGGCTGCTGGGTTACTCCTACTGCCCGCTCGAGGTTATGTTTCACCCTCTCCTCGCGAAGGAGTAGTTTCCATGGGTGCTCCTCTGTGTCAGCGCCTTTTTCTGACCTCAGTCTATTTATTAGGCGCTGACGTAGTTCGTTGCGGCGTACTACGGTTTGGGGATCTTGGCTCCCCTCTTCTGCGAAGTCCGCCGCTGTGTAATTCCCGAGCAGCCAGTTTTGTAGCCGGTTTGCTCGGGCGAACCTGCTGCCATCAGTGCGCAATTGGAGCTGGGCCAAGTTCTCTTCGAGCTCCCTTCCGTTGAGGGTTAAGGCCCAGTCCTCGATGGCAACTAAAGTTCTTTCCGCCATAATGTTCGCCGCAATGAAGTGGTGCTTACCTTCGCTGACGCTGTTCTCGGTTCGGTTGTTGTGAGCACCAACTTCTGAGCGCTCACAAGGGGCCTATCTGCCTTAGGCCGTTGATCTAATTTTGGTCTACTGACCAATAACTTGGTGCTTTTGCCCGCAGAGATTCCTGATTTGACTATTTGTCAGAACAGGTGCGCTCTCGAGTTTCGGTTATCGAGTAGCCAAGCGAGTTTGGTCCGCGCGAACGCTTTAGTTCCGAGCCAGCTAGACAAAATTAGGACTAATTTTTCAAAAAAAAAAATTTTAAAACGTTTATTATTTTATTCGCAACTAAGTTTCCTTGCTGGCTGGAACGATTCTTCTCCTTGCTAGTTCACAATTTGTTTTGAGCTTAGAGAAGAATCCTGCGCTTCCCTGAGGGTGCTCAGAATATTTTTATATGCTATTATTATTTAAAAAAATATGAGTTTCTTCTTCCTGAAACAGAAAAACAACAGGAAAAAGAATATGTTTTCTGAGAGCACCCTCAAGCCAGATTACTCGCTTGCTATTACGCCGGTCAGAAATCTCCGCACCCCTTGTGTGTGTTCTTGACAAACAAATAAAAATTTCTAATTTTCGCCAGCTATAACGGGAAAAAGAGAAGAAAAAAGAATATAAATATTTCATCTTTCGCGTGCGGTTCGTGCTTCGCGTTTTTATTCCCTATTACCTACCCTCAGCTCCCTCTAAACACGTTAAGGGCGCCAGTTGTAACGTGGTGGCAGTTCTAGCGTTAACCGCCACAGGAGCAATTAGCTTTGGGGGACGCGCCATTCGCGAAAGGTGCGAAAATGCCCATTGCGCCCCCTTTTTAGGTAGTTAAAGTCTCGGACGACTTTGCTCCTGGGTCCAGGCACGAGAAGCCGTTCTACGGACCCAACTTACCCGTTGCAACGCCGCGCAACCGTCGTTGCGCGGCTCGTGTGTCGTCCTCACCTGGCTAGTTGAATCTCGGAGAGGGCAGTATTCGTGAGGAGAGCTGATAGCTCCTCGTCGCGCAAATAATAAAATCCAAAACAAAATTTTATTTAAAGATGAAAGAAAAGAAAATTAAATAAATTAAATAAAAAGAAGGCGTTAAATAAATAGAAAAGGAATTCGTACGCCTCATTCTTACTTGACATGAAACTCTAAAAAAAACGCAAGCAAGGGATACTAGGAAAGAAAGCAAAAAAAAAGGAGAGAAGAAGATTGTCTTTACTATAAATAAAATAATTTAATAAATTACCAAAAACAACAAAAATATATAAAAAAACAATAAAAAGAAATTATACAAGATATGCACGAGGAGCGCAGGCGATAAGGCGAGATACAATGCGCTGAAACGGCTCCCGCACGCAGCGTACGATACGAGTGCAAGAGAGAAAGGTCTCTCGCACTACGCCTATGAGAGTGACAGAGAACGGCCTCCCTCAATCGCGCGCGCCGTTTAACGTACGGGTGCGAGAGAGAAAGCGACTCTCCCGCACTGCTACCACTAGAGTGAGAGAGATACCGCTCTCTCACTCACGCGCACGTATACTTATACGGGTGCGAGAGAGACCGCAAATCTCTCGCACTGATTATACGAGAGTGAGAGGGATAACGCTCTCTCACTCGTACGAACCACGTAAAATACGAACTCGCTAAAGAACGGAGTAACCGGCGGAGGTTACTCCTATGCAAATAAAATTGAACAAAATTTACGCGCGCAACAATTAAATTTATAACAAACTTACGACGGTGGCTGGCCAGCCGCGCATGCCAAAAATCGAAATAAGGCCGCTCGTAGCGGGACGCCGCTGCCGCCGAACGAAATCCTTGGTGCCGTCGCCTTGCTGCTACGCCTTTGTGGTCTGGTGGCGGTGCCCTGCGGGCTGCAGATCGCAGCTACGCACCTGCACTAAGAAACACGACCGGGGCGCGCCAAAAACTCGCGATAACGTCGAGCAAAAACTTGTCGAGACGCGGGAAGAGGGCACGCGTCCGAACTGTGAGAATGGCGGAAGAGAACTAGCGGAAAAACGCGGGAAAAAGCTAGCTTGCCTAGCCTGAACTCGCCTATCTTTTCTATACGGGACACGACTATTTTATCTATCGGCGTGTACCGTATTTTTCGGCCGGGGCCGTCACGTTACCGAAATCAAACTCGGCTTGTGGACTACGGAAGCGCGCGAAATATAAACACGCGCGAAATACGGAGTGTTCTCCGTGCATTCAACTTCCTATAGTCTATAACCATTTGATACCTCTTTCGTCCTTGTAAATCCTCCTTTTTGGGGACTAAAAAGCAGGGACTGGAGTAATACAAAGTCGTTTGCGTATTTTCAATCAGATGAGACCGTCATCGCGACTATGTACGAAACGATCAGTTCCTCGTACCTTGAGTTGTTAAAAACTTATATAGATCGGGATTACATAAATCGCACTCCATTGCACGAGATCGATCCTGCTAATTCCAAAAAAATTTTACATCTGCAACATAACACATCGTTCAATAAGTCCCGAGACTAACAACGAAAACAACATTTTTTTTCAAAAATCATTTTTATTCATCAATATAATCTTCTTTTAGAGTGATACAATTTTTCCAACGTCTTTCCAACATTTCTAAACCATGTTTATAGAAGGATTTATCCTTTGCTTCAAAATAGGCTTCAGTTTCGGCAATGACCTCCTCATTCAAGCCAAATTTTTTTCTCTGGAGCATTTTTTTGAGATCAGCAAAGAGCCAGTAGTCGCTGGGGGCTAAATCTGGCGAATACGGGGGGTTAGGAAGCAAATCAAAGCCCAATTCGTTCAATTTTGCTATTGTTTTCATGGACTTGTGGCATGGTGCATTGTCTTGGTGAAAAAGGATTCTTTTCTTCTTCATGTGCGGTCGTTTTGCTGCTATCTCCTCCTTCAAACGTACCAACAAGTCAATATAATAATCACTGTTGATCGTTTTACCTTTTTCCAGGTAGTCAATGAAAATCACGCCATGTGTATCCCAAAAAACAGACGCCATGACTTTGCCAGCAGACTGCTGCGTTTTTGGACGCTTTGGGCGGCTTTCGCCAGCCATGCGCTACTCAGATGATTGCCGATTCGACTCCGGAGTGAAATGATGCATCCATGTTTTATCCATGGTCACGTAACGACGCAGGAAATCCTTTTTATTGCGAGTAAATAGCGATTAACAGCTCTCTGAATCGTCGACTCGTTGCTGTTTTTGTTCCACTGAAAGCAATCGCGGCACCCACTTGGAAAAAATCTTTTTCATGCTCAATTTTTCATGAAGGATTGTAAATACGCTTCCAGATGATATCTGTGTCATTTCTGCAATCTCACGGACCTTCACTTTGCGATTTTTCATTACAATTTTTAACACTTCACTCACATTTTTCTGTGTAACGGCTTCCAATGGCCTACCCGAACGTTCCGCACCGTTTGTGTCCGTACGACCACGTTTAAACTCAGCATACCAACTACAAATCGTTGGTTTGGATGGAGAGGAGTCCGGGTAATGTTTTTCAAGCCATTGCTGGGCTTCTACGGTGTTTTTACCCATTAAAAAACAATGTTTCATCAACACGCGAAACTCGCTTTTTTCCATTTTTCAAACAAATTACAAAGTGACTTTACTCTAACCTCGATAACTCTTCTGTCTGTGATCCGATCGACGTGAAATTTTTACACTTTTCATGTCAAGGTTCGCACTCTATGGAAACGTGGCCAGTTTGGTACTACTAGCACCATCTCTGGGTTAGTCTCGGGACTTATTGAACGATGTGTTACATACTTTGGCGTGAAGGTGTCGAATTATCTACAAAATATTGAAGTTCGCAATAATGCGAATCTCAAAATAGATTTTCTAAAAGGATGCAATCAATTTTTAATTGTTGGTTGTACAGAATTAGAAAAACGTTTTGATTTTTCAGATACGGTTTTAAAAAAAATATCTGTATTCAAACCTACGATTGCTATGCTCGAAAAAACTTGTTTAACGACTCCCTCTTTACTACCATTAATGCAATTATTACCATGAATAATCGAAAAAAATGATTATCAAGCGGTCGATGATGAATGGCGGCAGCTTTTAAGTTTTGAATTGCCCGGCCATATTGATATCTCTGATGAAACCGATGTATTTTGGCACAAACTTCCTGTTTTTGAGGAAGAGGACCAAGTTGGTTACTCATTCAAAAATTTAGCAAGATTTGCACTCAATGTTATCTCACTACCACATTCAAATGCCGAGTGTGAGAGAATTTTTAGCGCGGTAAATTTAGCAAAAACTAAGACTCGAAACAAGTTAGTTACTTCGACGGTGAATGGCATTCTTCTGGCGTGACAGCGCATTAAAAACGACTGTACAACATTCGAACCACTCCCAGAGGAATACGCTAGAAGGAATAAAAATTCATTAAACACCACAAAAGCTGGCGAGAAACTTAATAAGGCAACTGATGGAAATAAAAATGTTGAAGAAAGAGAAAAAATTAATGTATCAGACTTCGAATCGGACAACGATGATGTTGAAATACCGAATATTATATAAAGCGTGGAATCTAAATCTTGTGCTAAAGTTAATATAGTTTAAACTTTTGTTCACTTTAAGTTTCAAAAATATTTATTGTTCAAAAACCTGACGACTATGCAGGTACAAAACATAACTTTTATTATAAATTATTATTAATTTATTGTATTTTTTTTAAATTTAATAAGTTGAAAATTAAAAAGTTTATTATAAAAAAATAAAAGTGTATGATAATTATATAAAAATGATAAAAACATACAAAAAAAAAAATAAAATAAAATAATTCCATAACATTGAATTAAACATTGAAATGTGTCAATATTAAATTAAAATTATTTGTTTATTTTTTTTAATTTGTTCATTTTATTATTTTTTGAAAATAAAATAACATTTGATATCAATCTAATTACCATGAACCGATGTGATTATTTTTTTTATCATTTTAAACTACAATAAGAAAAGTACTATAATTTTTTTCGATGTACTATCATTTTACGGCCCTGGTACGATAATTCGGTTTGTTAACGTTGGGAACACTGTGTGTGAATCGAAGTAAAGCACTTCCGCTATTCTTTTTGAGTAATCTTTAGGTAGCTGTTACATCGAAACGGTAAGTAATATGTATATTGAATAATTATTTATTATATTTTAATCAGTTAAATGTTTTGAGTTAATACTTTTTTTTGTTTCTTTTCTAATTTCTTAAAATCTTGTAAAAGAAAACTCATTTTCATCAGTAAATTATTTGAAGGTTAATAGTTTTATGCATGCACATGCGTGATCTAAATTTGCTACTCAAAATTTTCGAATAATTAACATCTGATTCGTTTCTTATAATTGATTTTTTTACCTATAATAATATTATAATTTTAGTCGTGAAATTTGTTTTTATAGTATTTTAACCAAAAAAAAAAAAGGTCATAAATTTTTTTAAAGATATTAAATAATATGAAGCCAACTTTTTTTTTAGATACTTTACAATGCAAATATTTGTCAAAACCTTAACAGGCAAGACCATAACTCTTGAAGTTGAGGCATCTGACACTATTGAAAATGTTAAAGCTAAGATTCAAGATAAAGAAGGCATTCCTCCAGATCAACAACGATTGATTTTTGCTGGTAAACAATTGGAAGATGGTCGTACTTTATCAGATTATAATATCCAAAAAGGTATATACAATATAATGGTTTTACAATAAATAGTTATTATTAATAAAAATATTATTTTTCGTTTCACAGAATCCACATTACATCTTGTGCTACGTCTTCGAGGAGGAGTTATTGAACCTACTCTAAGAATTTTGGCTCAAAAGTATAATTGTGATAAAATGATTTGTCGTAAATGCTATGCAAGACTTCATCCCCGTGCTACTAATTGCAGAAAAAAGAAATGTGGGCATACAAACAACATACGTCCAAAAAAGAAGCTAAAGTAGAATTTTTACTCAAGGTGTATTCAATTTAATGTATTTAATAACAAGTACCTTGAGATAACATATATGTCCAGATACATGTAAAATTATATTGCATTAATAAATTTCAATTGAACTATATGAAATAATTTGACATTCAAATTTTTTGGAAAGTTATATATTGAAATACATAACAATAATTTATATGTTCATTTACAATAATATATAATTATATTTTAAAAAATTATATTTTATTTAATCACAGCAAATCTGGATGTAAAATACCAAGATGAAGTTGTTGTTGGTGTGCATATCGTTCATATAAACTCACGTCACTTGGCTTTGGCATTGATCCGCCAGTCTAAAAATTATATTTGTTATTCTAGATTTATTAATATTATAACTGATATTTTTACATACTTTTCCTGTTTTCACATATTGCTCATACATACTAATACTTTTATCAGTAACTTTTAGTAACTTCAATTTTTTATACTTAGAAATAGAAAATGTTGGATAAAAAATTTTAGAGCAAAGTTTTGAATGATGTAGGCGAGAAGATGAATTTTTTTCAATTGATATAAATCTATAATATAATTATTTCAAAATTTTGTATACCATATTACCTGATTTCTAAAAAAATCTACCTTTTGTATAAAAGTGAGTCATTTCTTGTAGGAGAATCAAGTTGCATACCATATACTTCTTTCATAGATGGAAAAAGTATTTCAAAAGATATCATTTCAATACTATTTTTAGACGTTATCATTTGAAAATCGATCATTTGTTGACTATCTTCATCATCTGAAGTTGTTACACTTGAACTATAATCAAATTTTCAAAACTTAAAAGATTTAGATTTAATCAGTTTTTATTTTATTTTAAAATTTGAAAATTTACCTAGCACTTGATGCTGTGCTACCAGTGCTACTTTGCCCAGTTAAAGAAGGATTTTTTATATTTGGATTTTTGTTACCAGTTTCTTCTCTTCTTCTACCAGGCCTAACTCTAACAGTAAATGGACTAAAATCTGTCGTAAAATGAGGCATAAAATCTCTTACAGAATGACTGACTTGATATGCATATACTTCCGATAATAATGACAATTCATATGGTCTAAAAATAAAAATAATAATTTAAATAATTGTATAGCACTTTGAATTATTCATGATACCTATAGTAATCATAGTAAACATTAATCATTTCTTCTTGATTGTCTTGGACTTGTACCATGTCTGCACAAGTTTTAGTTATTTCAGATAATGCATATGGAAGGCATTTTAAAATATTTTCGTCCCACCATTGAGTTAATACTTTAGATTTTCTAAAATATTTACAAGCAGGTTTATGATGTAAATAATAATCTGTTAGTAATTCCCAGATTGGAGGTTTACCTTCTTCAGGTATAAATAATCCTGAAATATTTAACTCTTAAATATTAAATTTGCATATAATAAAATATTGCATTGGCTATGATAAATAATCATTTTTTTCAATTCACCTAAAAATAAATTTATTGTATGTTGCTTCTCTTGATCACTGAAAGTATTGCTATAATATCTACTTAATGTTTGCATAATGTCATTTCCTTGACTAGTCCATGGAGCAGTTTTCCTAAAATTATAGTTACTTAATTAAAAAATATCTTGATAATATTTTAATCAATAACTGAATTAAATTAATTAAAACAGTAGAAACTAGGTCTTTTTTGAGAAAGGGATTCCAATTGTACATAAGGGTTATTGGGTTATATCATTGAGATCCCTTCACCAAAAAAAGCCTGAAATTGAAAAAAAAAAAAAAAACATAATATAATTAAATATAACCTATAAGTTTTGATTCTATGAACCAATTGAGAGCCTCCATATTGAAGAGCTAAAGTGTCACCATGATCTTCATAAAGTTCTTCTAACATACGAACACAATCTGTGTCAAATTCAAGCTTTGCAGAATCTAATATTCCTAAAGCATATAATTGGTAACCCAGTGCACATTTTCCAATAGCAAATTGTGCAGTATTTGTACGATCCAAACAATCTACACAGTTGGTTCTTATGATGCCAGTTTGTAAAGTTCCTTTTTTTACAAATTGTCTAACCTCATTATTAACAAAATTATAATTTGAACTTCTATGAATTATTGGTTTTAAATTATCATACATAGGTTTAGAATTTGTTGACAAAAATAATGATGAATTAGATTCTACTTTATGGAGTTTTTTTGTGTTATATATATTGCTCTTGCCATGACAAAGAAATAAGGATTGAAATATTCCAGTTTTTAATACAGCATTATTAGCAATGTTAGCAAGTCGTTCCATTACATTAGCTTCTTTTCTATAAACAAAAATATTTTGTTAGTAGATGCAAATTGTTTAAAATAAATTTTTCTTTAGAAGAATTTATTTCACCAGTTACCCTTTATTCTTTCTAGCCATATCAAAACTAATATATTGAATATTATGTTCAACAGGTAAAAACTGATTTAGATATTTTACAGCCATATTCATTTCTTCACTTAAAGTACTTTCATGTTTTTTTTTTTCTCGCTTTTTAACAAGATTTAATATAATTATTGGTGTACCATATCGTTTAAAAAGTTCATTGAAATGAGCTCCTATAATTTATATTAAATATATGATAATTCATTTAACTCTTGATAATATAATTTTCTATAAAAATTCATTTATATATGTGTTATAATTTTAACAAAACCTAATTCAAATTAATTAAGTTTTCATTTGTATTTCTTTCATCAATATCATATTTATTAATCAAAGTTTTATGAAATTTATGTGAAAATAATTTATACTAATACATTATATTTCTTAGTGTTTATATTAAACTTTTAATTCAGAAACTCTATTTACCTGCTGTTTCCACAAATGGGTCTGACAAATCAATTGTTATAGTAGGTTTGGGCACCATTTTACTAACATCTTGACTCCAATGAGCTGGTACAGAACCACGCATTTGAACAAAAGAACTAAATCGTCCATTATTTAATGAACTAATTCCGGTGTCGTGTACTATTTGTTCAGTTTCCACTTCATTGGCAACGTCGCCCTTAGCAATTCATAAATTTATATATATATATATATAATATATAATAATATCATATATATATAATATATATAATATATATATAATTTATATATATATATATATAATATATAATATCATATATATATAATATATATAATATATATATATAATATATATATATATATAATATATATATATATATATACACACGCATAATATGATGTACCGAAATAAATGAATTTTTAAATATTTTAAAAATTAAGTAAATTATTATACATACATTAAAATTAGCACCTCGTTTAAGAAACCTTGTTCCAGCATATTTATTACTTCTTCTTGCAATAAGTGTGATATATACTGATTTTCCAAATACACTTACATTTGATTGACCTATAAAACCATGAATTACGTACAGAACCCAATCATGATGTAAATCCTTTTCAACTGGAGATAATAAATGCGAATTCCAAATGAAACGTCTATGAGGGTTACTTCGGATACCATAATCTATTGTTTTTTGACTATGACTAAAAATTAAACCTTTTTATTTGTGTGTATTGAATATTACAAGTTTCATCGATTTAATAATCTCAGAATAAAAATTTAATTTTATAAAATAAATTTATAAAATGTAAGCATAGAAGATAAAAATTAAATAAAGCTTTTGATATTTAGTTAAAGTTAAATTATTTCAAAAGAATACAACGATTAAAAATTAATTAAGAAATAAGTTCCGAGTTAGAAAAAATCAGCTATAAAATGCCTTTTCGGATAAATTTTTATCCATACTGACTTATATTTTATACATATATTTTTATTTATATTGATATATTAAATTTATTGGTAAATTATTCTATAAGTATACTTTATTTAAATAAATACATTTTTTATAAGTTTATTTATTTTAATATATGCTATAATTTTTTTTTCTTTGCTAGGCATGCCACTGTGGTCAACCATCCAATTATCAATGGTGCTTAACCTTAATGAACATTAAGACACTGTTCTGCTACCTCACCAAACTAATAAATATATAAAAGCCTTTGTTAGGGAATTATTAGAAAACCTAAGAGATTAAATTATTTATATAAAATTTGGAAAAAAATGAATTTCCTCTATTCAGTGCTTGTAATTATATTTTTGAAAAAAAACTTATTCAAAAAGTACTTTTGTAATTTAGTAGTCTTGTAGGTAGAGATGTTTTAGTTTTTCATATGTTTTCATTAAATTTTATTTAATTTATTTAAAAGACTATTACAATCTTCTTAGCTAGTCAAGAATAATAAATAATAGTGAAAAAATAAAATATACTCAATCACTATCATAAAACAATTTATATTTAATTATGCAAATGTACTTAACAAGGTAAAATTTTTTTGTAAAAGATAGTAATAAGCACTAACTATAATAAAATAAACGTATTTGAGAATGATTAAAAAATAATTGTTATATTCCTTAAAATTAAATTAATAATCATGTATACTTAATAAATGCTTTAATATTTACGTATGTAAGGTACATATAATAAGTATTTGGTGACAAAAAAAAAAAAAAAAAAAAAAAAAAAAAAAAAAAACATTTCTTCATCCAAGGCGAACTAAATTACAAAAGTACTAATGAAGTAAGTTTTTTATTAAAAAGATAATTATAAGCAATGGATAAAGAAAATTCATTTCTTTTAAAATACTAAATAAATAACTTTTTAATTATTTGGACTCCCTAATAAATCCCTAATAAAGACTTTTAAATATTCTCCTCTTTCGAGGAATAGCAGAACTACATCTCGGTTGATCGTTAAGCATTTGGCTGCGTGCACACTTGGATGGATGACCATAATAGTAAACCTAGAAAGAAAGAATATTAATATGTATACTTAAATAATTAAACTTCCAAAAAATTTATAAGCATATGTAATTAACAAATTAAAAAGTAAATTTATACACTTATTTACATAAACTATATACATAAAATGATTTACCTATAAAGACACATGAATGTATATAAAAATATATTTATAAAATATAAGCCATGATAGAAAAAATTCACTCAAAAAGGCATTTTACATGAATTCTAAATTTTATAAAAATTCAGATGTACATAGATAATTAATGTGTATTTTCAATAGAAAAATCTATGTAACTACAGATGCAATTTACTAATTTTTTAGCTATTTTTTATGTATATTCTTAGCTATTTTATACAATATATTTTTTTCATATAGATCTAAATATATCCAGCTGGATATCTACTCTAGCTGGGTTTACCTAGCTAGGTATAATCAGCCGTGAATGTCAAGCAAGGTATATCCAGCTAGAGTCAATCCAAAAATATAGATGCAGCTGGCATTGCAGTTGGTTTTCCATCAATATTCTAGCTGGCTATTTTCAACTGGGATAAAATGCAAATAAATAAATTTGAGAATTATTAAAATTAATTTCTAACTTAAAATTATAAATATTCAATAAAAATCAATGTAAAATATCATGATGCAAACTTGGCATGAAAATTTTGTATATTATTTAAATAATCATAAATGTATTTTGATATATTATTGTATATACCAGGAGTAAGCATATACAAGAACAATAAATGCATTCCAGTTTATTTAATTAAACAGCTCAATGAAGGGCTACCTTAATATAATAATTATATAAATCAGTTGCATATTAATTATTATTAACTTATATATTCAAATAATATTTTAAATGCAGTAAGTTACATGTTTAATTTATTTCAATTACATTCATGATTATTTATTTTATAATATACATTATAAATAGATAATAAATGAATAAATTTTAATTATTACACACTTTTTTTGTTTTTTGTGGAATATGCACATATTAAAGAAGTTTTCTGAATCATCAAAATCTGATTCATTTGTACTCCTATAAGAATTTACTATGGGTATTTCTATTTTAATATGTTTTGGTGAAGCCATATTATTTTGTAAAGTATGAGTTAAATCATAGGAATAACTAAAGTAAAAATTACTGCTTAAATCTATGCTTTGAAACATTTTGACATATCTTTGTTCGTCAGGATGAAAAAGTCGTACCGAATCACTTGGAATATAAATCATTGAAGTATCTTCTATTTTATAAATTGTGTGGTGTCCAATAACAGCAATTCTTCTTCTCTTTGTTACAAGAACAATATAATATCCTTCTAAAAAGCGAATAAAACCTATAATAAAATATATTAATTTCTTCAAAATATTTCATATTATTAGTCTACTGTTTATTTTTTTTTTAAAGTTATAAAACTTAATCTTGTTTAATATGAATTAATTTTTCATACATTAAACTATTATACAATTAGGTGTAATTGGAAAATCTTCATTTGGATCACTAAGAAGTTGAAATTGATCCATAGAATCTTTTCTGTTACTATACATATCTTCAAATAAAATTATTATTAAATTTTGTTTCTATCTTTAAATAGCCAGTTTTATTACAAAATTTATGATTATTTTACTAAAAAATTTACACATATATAGAAGGCTTATAAATTGATTTTCTTGCT
Source organism: Chalcis sispes (assembly GCA_949987625.1). Classification (NCBI taxonomy): domain Eukaryota; kingdom Metazoa; phylum Arthropoda; class Insecta; order Hymenoptera; family Chalcididae; genus Chalcis; species Chalcis sispes. The sequence continues at coordinate 50,472,684 of OX465094.1, read as the reverse complement.
GGCCATAAAGGTGTCCACAAGATAATAATATATTCTTATATGAATAAAATAATTATTTTATCCGTGCACAAGTGTACTATGAATTTTTGTCTAAATTATTACCTTCAATTATCAAAAATTGTAGTGTTAATTAAAAAGTATTATTTGTTTTCAATTTACGTATGTACATTTTGTAATACATCAAATTTTTTAGTTTTATATTTATTATAAATATAACATCAAACAAATTTTAAATATTAAATAATTTATAGAGTATTATTTAACTTTATATGTTATAGAGAATTACCTATAATACCAAAAGCAGAAACTACTTTAGCTACACCAGTAGCACCAATTCGTTGATTAGCACGATTTCTATTCCCCATATCAATCATTTTTACAAGATCTCTAATTTCATCATGAGTATATTCTATTTTGTCATCGATAACAAGCAATTCTCGTGGTTCCATTCGATCAATTTTTAATACTCGAAAACGAGTTAAAGTATTATTTGAACCCATCAAATAAAAGTGCTAAAATCAAATATTGGACATTTTTCACCTCTGATTTGATAAACTATAATAATAAAATATTATTAATTAAAATTGTAAAAATTAGTATCTCCTACCGACTTCGTTTCATAAAGTGCAATTTTTTGTATAGATGAGATTATTGGATGAAATATTATATCATTTTTATTTAACTTTTTCATAATTTTATAACTATTAATACAAGACATATGTATTGTTAGAAGTCACAGTCCTATAAAAAGAACTGGAAATTTTAGTGATAGTCAGTGATGCTATCACACCTACTCTACGCCAGCTCGCAAAATGTGAAATTTGCAATAAAAAAATATGCCAATTTACGTACTTTAATAAGTACCTTACAATAATAAAAGTTATTTAATTAACACCCTTATCATATTTTTTCATTAAATAAAATCATAAATCGAGAGCTTGCATATATTGAAAAGACGATACCTCAAATAGTATAACCTCTTTTAAATAGCACTCAACGCAAAATTGTGAAATTTTACTCATATTAATTAGCACTTTCTTTAAAATGCATAAATTGTAAAATAATTTCAACAAAAAAGCATAAAAAGTATGTTGACCAAAACTTTCACACGTGCGCATGAACAAAGCATAGAGATAATGTCGCGTCGGAAAACAGTGCTTATGTGCGCTCTTTTCCTGGTTCAGGTTTTGTTGGAGGATGAGAATGATGACGTGGTGGAGCCAATAGAAAATGTTCCTTTATTGGCTCGGGAAAAAGCACGAAGGCATACAAACCCCACGAAAACGAAGATTACAACCACTTTTGATCGTATGTGTGTATTATGTAAGTGTGTGTTGTATGAACGAAGTTGAGCTAATATAGATATATCTAGTTGAATCAATCGTTTGATTCAACGCGGGCTATTGCGTGCAGTGCAGTCAGATCGTGCGAAAAATGTTGCCCCTGTCAAGCACCACGCCGGCCTCGCACACATCGTAAATGATGTATGTTGGTGTGTCGGGAGGCCGAAAGGAGCCGAAGGAACCCGAAGTCGGTAGCTCAACGAAGGGGAATGATACCCCTACCATGCGTCACAGAGAGGTAACACACACAACAGTTTTATTCTGTACGTGTGATTCCGAGCGAAGCCGAAGCAAGCGCAGGCTGCGCGCCAAACGTTACCCTCTCCCTAAGCCGCTTACCCACGCAACACAATCTTAATTAAGATAGTGTGTTCGTGAGCGAGCAGCGCTCGTGTCGCTCGGAAAGAGCCGAGCATGGCCGAAGTCAGTTGCTCTCCTCGCGCGGTGAGTTCCCCTACCATGTGAACGCCAGCTATTCCAATAAGCTCCGGAGGGGGGCACAATTTATATATTACTTTTTCATTTTAATTTCAAATATTGTATGGTAGCCGTGCGCGCTAAGGCGCACGGAAATTTTTTGATAAATATGCGATCTCTAGTTCAATTCTCGGCGAAATCAAATTTTTTTTTTTACATTTTTATTTAATTTAAGGAAAAGCCAATAATAATTGCAATGTAAATTATTATAATAATTATAATTCCGTGGGCTAAGACCTGGGTAAATGCGGGGACGTGGTCGCGAACGATACAGTGAAGTATTTGTGCACGTAAAAAACCTACAATAAACAAAAAAAATATATAAAACTAGAAATATCATGTCAATAATAATTAAAAATAAATAATTACATCTATAAATCGTAATTTATTAATTATACCTTGTTATACATCTACATAAATTTCCTACTCATAAAGGGTTCAGAGCTTGAATGATGCAATTTGTTATTAACGTCTGCGGTATAAATTTTGCTAAAAAGATTTCACAAAAGCAGTCCTCCAGCTTACATATAAGTCGATCTAAGCTGAAAGATTTTTGCTAGTTAATTTTGTATAGGCGATTAATACGCGCGGCAGCGTACAGGGTGCGTCCGGTATTTGAGGACATGCATAAATGTGACTATAACTTCGCGAATTTTTTTTTTTATTTTTTTTCCTTTTCAGATAAGAAATGGCGGACCACAACATCACTCAAGAAATGAAGAGACATGCTGTCATCGTCGCTATATGTGCGAACCATACAGATTTAGAGATCTCTAATTTTCTTAATTGCGCCCGTTCATTTGTGCATAAGGTTCGCCGTGAATTGGAAGCATCAGGAGGCGATACAGAATCGGTTGCAAAACGCAAAAAGCACGAACAACGTTCTGACACTGTCCGATCTGCAGAATTTTTAGAGCAAGTGCAAGCGATCATAGACGAGGACCCTTCAAAATCAATGAGGGTCCTTGCGAGTGAGCTTCATGTTTCTGAGCGCCTTATTCGTAAAGTTGTCCACGAAGACCTTCGGTATAAGTCTTACGTGATGCGCAGAGGACAGTTCATGTTGGAACAAACACGGGAACAGAGAGTTCTCCGATCAAAACGTCTTTTAAACAAAATCAAACACCCTGAGGCGCTTCAAATATTATGGTTTTTTTCCGACGAAAAAAATTTTGACCAAGATCAAAAGACCAATCGCAGAAATGACAGATGGAAATGTTCAAATCCCCCCTGTTGTTATGCACACTAAATTTCCAGCCACTGTTATGGTTTTAGGTGTTGTCAGCAACGAAGGACATGTTATTCCACCACACCTTTTTACTCAAGGACTTCGAGTGAACTCTGCTGCATACATCGAAGTTTTGGAGACGGTAGTGAAACCCTGGATAGACAATGAAGTGGAGGCAGACCATACATTTTTCAACAAGACTCTGCTCCTTCACATAAAGCGATGGCGAAACAAGATTGGATGGCCGAAAATTTTTATGACCACATAACACCGAACCTATGGCCATCTAGCTCCCCAGACCTTAATCCTTTGGATTATTACGTATGGGGCGCAGTTGTGCGTGAGACCAATAAGCGTCCTTATAACACCACTTCTTCGCTGAAGACTGCTATTAATGCCGTTATGGTCAATATGAACAAGGAGCATTTGATTCGGGCATGTAATCGTTTCCGGACCCGGATCAAAGAGGTTATTGCTGCTAATGGCGATTTTATTGAATAACTTTATAGCCATATATTAATTTAACGTTGTATAAAAAATTCCTAAAATTTCATTAAATTTTATTAAAAATACAGGCTAATTAATTTTACTCTCAAGTTGTCCTTAAATACCGTACGCACCCTGTATATTCGATCACGTGCCAGCACGAACGTTTCATTTCGTAGTCACTTTTTTTTGGCTGGGGTACAAACAACAAACCCCTTTTATCTTATAAAAGAGTTCCCCAGCTTTCGTTCAAGCCTATCTAAGCTTGGAAATTCTCGCTAGATAATTATCTACAAGCAATTATTGCGTGCGGCAACATAAGGTGGAATCTATGCAAGCACATACGCTTTATTACGCTGTCATTTATTTTTGCGTGGGGTGCAAATTACGAAACTCTTTAATCTTATAAAACAGTTCTTCAGCTTTCATTCAAGCAAATCCAAGCTCAAAAATCCCGCTAGATACATTTCTATAAGCGATTAATGCGAGCGACAGCTTATGTTCGATCCCGTGCAAGCACTTACGTTTTATTTCGCTATCATTTTTTTTGGCGGGGGTGTAAATTATGTAACTCTTTTATTTTATAAAACAGTTCTTCAACTTCGATTCGAGCCCATCTAAGCTCAAAAATTCTCGCTAGGTAATTTTATACAAGCGTTTAAAGCGAGCGGATAGGTAAGGTGGAGTTCGTGCAAGCACATGCGATTTACTTCGCTGTCACTTTTATTTAACTAGGGTACAAATAATAAAATTTGTTAATTTTATAAAACAGATCTCCAGCTTTCATTTAAGCTCATCTAAGATTGAAAATCCCCGCTAGATAATTATCAACAAGCGATTATTGCGTGCGGCAACGTAAGGTGGAATCTGTAAAGGTGCATTCGCTTTATTTCGCTGTCATTTATTTTTCCGTGGGGTACAAATTACAAAACTCTTTAAGTTTATAAAACAGTTATTCAGCTTTCATTCAAGCTTATCTACGCTCAAAAATTCCCGCTAGATAATTATCTACAAGCAATTATTGCGTGCGGCAACGTAAGGTGGAATCTATGCAAGCACATACGCTTTATCTCGCTATTCCTTTTTTTAGCTGGGGTACAAATTACGAAATCATTTTGTTTTATAATACAGTTATCTACGGCTTTCATTTAAGCTGATTTAAGTTGGAAAATTCCCACTGGATAATTTTCTAGAATCGATTAATCTGAGTGGCAACGTATGATAGAGCCCGTGCACACACCTGCGCTTCATTGCGCTGTCATTTTTTTTTGGCGGGGGTGCAAATTGCAAAATCTATGTTTTTAAACGGTACAAATTAAGTAGAATCGATTAATGTACCCTAATATATAAATATAGAACTTTTTCGGGCTGGGATATAGATATGTACATAGATTTTTCGGAGTTCGCTATTTTTAGATCTTTTTCGGTTTCTGTAGGGGTGCAAATTAAAAAAAGGAATTTTTCAAATGGCATAAATTAAGAGGAAGCAATTTATGTATTTAAAACTTTGAGTATCAAATTTTCTCGTGCCAGGGTATAGATTTTCCAGTATTTCGCTATTTTCTTGTTTTTCTCGATTCTGACAGGGGTGCAAATTAAAAAAATGTCATATTTGCTTGGTACATATTAAAAGACATGTAATGGCATGTTTTTTACGCGATTTTTCAATGTGTTCGTGCTATGGTCTAGGCGCCAGGTTTCCTCGCGAAAGTAGGCTGATCGCGCCATCTAACGCTCACCTATGAACTAACGGTTTTCGGTACATATCGTCCATATAAAAAGCTTCTTCTATCAGCGTCTATATTCGTTGTTTTTACTATGTCTCTGGCAATCTCCCTATTCATCTCTGCTCCCATACCTCGCTCACTCTATTTATATTATCTCTATGGTTTTGTCTCTTTCGCTTGGCAGGAAGAGTCTATAAGTCTATGGATAATGTATTCTAGCTGTTTTTAAATTATTATTTGAATCGTTACGAGAAAATTATAATTGTCAGCAATTATTTAATATATTGACGTTAAAATTAAAAAATGGTACAATGATGAACATTTAAAAATATGTAAGAAGAGAATAAATAAAAATAAAAAACTAAATACATAAAACATCTTGCAGATAAAAATCTGCAAGAGTGCGTTTAATATATGCGATAAAAAAGGTAATCTCCAGATGTATTTTAGAAACAGATTCATTATTTTTTTTGTGTTTAATTTATGTAAGAATTATTCTGAAAACTATAGTTTTTATTAAAATTAAATAAAAATTAGTTCTAATTATTAAATAAGCTTAGAAATATAAATTCAATTGACTTATATTTCACACTACTGAATTACATTTTTTACACTGCATGTTTTATAGATTGCTATTCAAAAATTCACTTGTGGACCTTTAAATCTTATGAATGGAGTCAATTGTTGATATACCATTAAAAAAACCAAGGTTGAAACAAAATTTAAATTTACATGTAGCAGAATACATTCAGCAATTTGAATTACCTCAACAGTATCCAAGTACTGTAACAGAATTTTATTTGCCAAAACTAGTGGAAACAAATACTACTCCCTTACCAGCAAAAAATATGCAAAATATTATTTCAGCTCTTCCATTGTCAAGAAAAATGAAATTTATTCCAAATCAAAATGTAATATTTTCTGAAAATCTTGAAAAATTGAAACTTAAATTATCTAATGGAAAAGACTTAGGTGAAGTAAAAATCATCTTGCCTGAAAAAAATGATAAATTTAAAACTACAAATTTAACAATATCGAAGTATAATACAAAAATAATCAAACCTACAACATGGTCAATAAAATCTCAAAGTATCCGTAAAAAAAATCAAAAGGCAAATAACATTTCCAAAATATTTAAGAATTCATTACTCAATGACTGTGTAAAGAAACCACAAGAAATTAATTCATCTACGGTTGAAGTACAGATTTTAAATAATACTAGTTCTACAAGTAATATACAAAATATTGAACAAAATAATAAATCAGCCAATAATGTTATTAAAAAACTTATTAATAAAAAATTAAATGCTGTTGACGAGCTAAATGGACAATCAAATATTCTAACTTTTAAAAAATTACCAAAATTTCAAAATGTGTTTATAATGCAAAAAGTTAATCAAGATTCAAACTCAGTATCTAATAGATTTATATCCCTTAAAGCTGCAAATTGTACATCTGAAAATTCTCATATTAAAAAAAGTTCTGATGAGGTAATTTTTAATAATACAACTAAAAGAGAAAGTAAAATAAGTAAAACGAGAGATAATTCTTTAACAGAGTACTTTGAAAATAATAAAAATAAAAAATTGTGCTTAAATATTAATCTGACTACAGAGGTTCTTAAAAGTGATTCAAAAGTAAATGATAAACAAAATAAAATTTCAAATAGAACAAAAAATATAGAAAAAGCTATTAATAAAGTACATAGACAAAATGTTATAGCTGTTTTTCTGAATGAAAATACTGAAAAATTATCTATAGCAAGTAAATTACATATTAATAATGATGTTAAATGTCAACATGATGACTGCAAAAGTATAAATACCAATAATAAATCTATAATGAAAGTAAACCAATTAAATAAGAATTCTAAAATTTTTAAAATAACTAAAGATTATAATTCTATGGAAAGTTTAAAATCAAATCAAGAAAAACCATTCAAGAGCTTAATAAATGAATTAAATACTACAAGCAAAAAATCTAAATCTTTTTTCAAAAAATTTAATATTTTAAAAAAAGCAGTTTTAAGTGTTCAAGATGATAGCCTAAGAACAGAAGCTTTAAAAGCTTTAGAAGATTGTGGAGTTAAGGTTAAAAATAGTATTCCAGTAATAGATCATAACCTGACACAAATAGTTAATGAATCTGAAACTCAAACTGAAGTCAATCTTTTGAAATGTGGAAAGTTTATCCAAATAATAGATAATAAAGAAGATATATTTAAAGTAAAGCAGGCTCAAAAACTTACAAAAAATCCAATTAATATTTTATCTTCAAATAATTTAATTATCAATTCAGATCAAGATAAAAATGAATTTAAAAATAAGTTAGATAATATTCTGGAAAAAGTTTTTCCAAATAATAAAAATGTTATTTCTATCAAAGAGGCTTTTACACGAAATAAAACAATTTATACAAAAGCAATTATAAAACAATTATGCTTAGATTTTGAGAAATCTAGAAATTATAATAATGATGGATTATTAGGTATTCATAAAGCTGTATTAGATGATAATTTAAGAGGAGTTCAAAAGCATATAATATTATTGAAAGCTTTAAATAAAAGTATTGATATTTATTCACAAGATAACCAGGTAAAATATTTAATATTTAACAAAGGTATTAATATTTGAAATTAATTTTTTTTAAAATATAATGTTTTATATCAATTTTTGTAATCGTAGTATTTACTGTTACATTCTGATTTTTTGATATCATTTCATATTATTAAAAATTTCTTTTATTTTAAATTCACCTAATGCTCTCACTGATAGGATTTTTTTATAAAAAAATAAAGTACCTACATTTGATAATCCTGATAGTTTCTTCTGAGCGGATGGAAACATGAGAAGATGGGTGAATAATTCTGCTAAAAATATTTGATTAAAACTTATTAAAATTGATTAAAATTTATTGAAGACAATGATTCTGAAATACTAGGTTGTTCAAAAAGTTTTGAAAGCGGAAATGAAGATACTTTTTTTTGTTGGTGAAATCACTTTTGTTGCTCAGTATAATGTCCCATAAGTTCAATACACTTGGTCCAACGGTCTTCCAACTTGTTTATCCCATCATGGAAGTGACTTTCTGCAAGGCCTGCAAAATACTCCTCTACGACGGCTATAACCTCTTCGTTTGATGAAAAATGCTTCCCACGAAGGAATTTCTTGAGGTGTGGAAACAGCCAGAAGTCAGAGGGAGCTAAATCAGGCGAATAAGGTGAATGCTGCAACAATTCGTACTTTAATTCGGTTATTTTAGTGATGGTTTTTTGAGCTGTGTGAGCGAGTGCATTGTCTTGATGAAAAATGATTTTTTTCTTGTGCAAACCGGGTCTTCTTTCACTAATTTTTTCATCCAATTGGTCCAAAAGGTTACAATAATATTCAGAATTTATTGTTTTGCCAGTTTGGAGATAATCCACCAACAAAATCCCTTTTGCATCCAAAAAAACTGACGCTAACACCTTCTTCGCCGATTTCTGGACACGAACTCGCTTCAGTGCCGAAGTGCCTGGTTGACACCACTCTTTAGCCTCTTGTTTTGATTCAGGGTCATGATGGTAGACCCAAGTCTCATCCATAGTGATGAATCGACGCAAAAAATCCTTTTTATCCTTTCTAAAACGCTCCAAATGTTGCTCAGAAAGTCGCATTCGAACGTGTTTTTGTTCCATTGTGAGCGAATGCGGCACCCATTGTGCACAGAGCTTTCTGAAACCCAAAACTTCATTTAAAATATGACTCACACTGCCTAATGAGATGTCTAGGGCCTCTGCTAAATCTCTCTCGGTCAATCGACGATTTTCCAAAACCATATCCTGTACTTTTGCTATGAATGCTGTTGTTGATGCACTTTTTGGACGTCCTGAGCGTGGATCGTCTTCAACGCTTTTTCGACCACGTCTAAACTCTAAAACCCATCGATGCACAGTTGGAAATGAAGGAGCAGATTCCTTTAACACTTTCACCATTTTTGTATGAATTTCCGTTGCTGATAAACCTTCCAAAACAAAGAATTTTATCACTGCACGATATTCGGTTTTTTCCATTGTAAAAAAAATACACTGACACGTCAACTTCAAACGGCTTGTAAACAAACAATGAATTGACAGAGTGGAATGAAACTTTGGGTATGTTTATATGAAAGATAAAATATTAAAATGGCGTAAAAATTTTGGTTCTTCTATTGCTCTATAGATGTCGCTTTCAAAACTTTTTGAACAACCTAGTAGTTTCTGTGTAAATGGAACATAAAGTTTTATTTCTGATATTAGTCCCTTTGCTACCGTTTTAAACTTCTTTAAATTCAGATATGGTTATTTAAAAAATACCGGTATATTTGTACATTTTATTTCCAACAAATTATAGTACATACCATAAGAATTAAAATACATTGATATTGTATTGATTAGACTTACATTTACCATTAATTAGAAAAAAAATTTTAAATCAAATAGACATAAGAGAGACATTGATGTTCAAAGCTGTATTAAAATTTTTCTAAATAGAACATAATAACAAAAAATATATTATTTGTCAAGTTTATAATTAAAATATTTAAAAAATCACAAAAAAACACTTTTTTTACATATTTTATTAATATTTTTCATTCAAATTAACTATTAAAATTATCAAAATCTTATGTTTGTAAACTTTTGTGTAAACTTTTTTATTTTTAAATTATATAGTATCCAATTTTTATTTCTTTAAATAACAGCAAAGTAACTTGATGTGTTTCTTAATTGTAAAAGATTTTATAATGCTTGAAGTAGAATGAATCAATGACATTTGCTAATTTTGAAAATATAATAATCTAAATTGCCATTCAATGTTTATGATTTTTTTTCTCAAAAACTATCAATTTTAGAAGAAAAATGCATGATACATAATTTATTGGAAATAAAATGTACGATCTACCGGTATTTTTTAAATAACCATATCTTTGAATTTAAAGAAGTTCAAAATGGCAGCCAGAAGACGCGATATCAGAAATAAAACTTTCTAATCCATTTACACAGAAACTATCGATCATACGAAATAATTGTTGTAAATAATTTTTAGTATATTTTTTTATTATTTAGTTAATATTTACAATACTTACGTCTAAATTCATAAGACAAAGTATGCAACGATATTTCATTAAAATCTGCAGCATACAAGTTCAAAATTAAAAAATAAAATAATTACCTAATTGTTTCAGCATCAATAGATTCATTCATTCCAGTACTGTTTGTTATTATTTCTTTAACATCTCTAAATTTTTAAACTCATTTGCTAACTTTTCCAGACAAAATATCTCGAAAAATTCTTGCCGCATCAACATTTTCTTAATTTATATTACTTTGTTTGTAACAATTATAATTATCTGTAATAATTGACGTTCAATTATTGAATTCACACAAAAATTTGATAAATTATGTATATGAGCTATTTTATGAGAAGTTGGATACTTCTCCCTTAAAATATACAGATACACCATTTTCGATAGTACACTTACCAGAGTTATTTTGTTTATTAGAGCATCAAAAATATAAAGAAATAGTGTAATAAATCAAAACTTTATCAATCAGTATGAGTTTTTTTGATAATTGACCCGTAAAATTTTATTAACTTTAATATGGTTCAGAATTGGTACACACTTTCTAAAATTCAGAATTCTTTAACAAAATAAATATGGTCGTATCATCAAAAAGGCTGACTTTTCATATTTGAGGCTAGAAGTCTCTGACTTTTCTTTGAAAATGGTTTATATAGGCAATTTCTTAAAAAATCATAACTTTAGTTAATTACCTTTTGTAGTAATATTATCCAGATCAGATACTGGTGAAGTACTCGTGATAACAAATAAGTTCTTAGATACTGGTAAAACCATATTTTCATTTTCTTTCTTCTCATTCTCAAAACCTACCATTATCTCTTTTTTAAAATTTTTGTTCTGATCAATTGGTTCATGATATTCGGTATCTAACTTTTGTACCGAAATGAACTCTACATTTGAAGAATCTTCTAAACTGTTTTCTAGAAATCGTAAGGAGCATTACTTAAATTAAAAAAAATACTTAAGAAGAATAAGCAAGAGTTAAGTGAATTTGGTTTTTGAATAAAAAGGAAAGAAGAGATAATCCAAAAAAAAAAATACAGCGAGTAAGAGATTAGATTAGTCTGCATTCTTTTATTTTCTGTCAGTGCGAAAGAGAAAAAGTTGACAATATAGAGAGAAAGGGAGAGTAAGGCAGAGATATAAAAATAAGATTAAAGAAAATGACACCATCTTTAGGACTATTGTCATTATTGGTACATTTTTTGAATCTTAGCAAATCAATATCAATTTTGTTTTTAAAAATTTTATCATTTATAATTCTTAATTTCTGTGGTTTGTTCGTCTCATCAGCTAGTACATAATGTTTAGCTGCAAATATTGGCTTTGAAGTCTGCGATTTTAAATCTGAATCGATACTCTTATGTATATTAGAAATCGTAGTCTCTTGAATATCTTGTACTAAAGCAGAAATTATATTAGTATTCAACATGAAAAATGTTTTAAAAGATGAGTTCAAATAAAAAAAAAAAAAAACAATTCTTAGTTTTTCTTTGTTTATATCTTTAATAAAAGAAAAAAAGATTAATAGCTGCAAAACTTTTGATGCAAATTAAAAGTAAATATTTTTTAGCCTTCTTATAAGTGTTTAAGGTTTGATGTGTTGTGCTTGAAGAAATATCACTTTTTTTCGATTTTGAAGCAAGGTGAAATAATATTGTAATTTCAAAATTCAGTTAACAAAAGTTATTTGAAGAAAAATATGGGGCATTTACACGAGTATCAAATACAAATTTTATTAACTATTTTAAATATGTTTCAAGGTAGTGCAACGTTCGGAACTTTGAAGTAAGGTGAAAACTAGAGTGTGAAACTTGAATTTTTTTTATACTTTTTGTAAAACTTACCTTTATTTATATACTTTTTTTTTGGTGGCATGAGCCATGGCAATGACTCGATTATATCACGCCGTTTTTCATTATAATCAAAGGTTATCTCTTCACCTGCGAGAATTTTTTTAGCAGCCACAAAAATAATATGAGGTTGTTCACTAATATTTAGTATTTTAGAAATCAAGTTTGGATTACATGAATGATTAATAAGTTTGCCCAGATACTTTGATTCAAAGGTTGCATCAATACTATAACAAACCAATAAATTTATAATATTAGTCCTTCATTCTAAGTATAGAAAATGTACCGATTTCAATTCTTTAGAAAGACAGGAAATTATGCATTTTAAGAATATTTAACAATAACATAAAAACAAATTTTATAATTTCTTGCTATATCAAACGATTTCAGCTATGAAAGAGAATAATATTTTTTTCTTTATATGACGCATCGACCATACAGTTAAATATAAAAAATTATTGAAAATAATTTAGAAATGTTATGTTTGACTTTTTATGCACAACTTTCTGCCCTTTGTCGAGAAACTATGCTATTGAACAGCAGGTACCTTACATTACGCAATAAGTTTTTTTTTATTTATTAAACAACCGGTTTAATTGAAATTGAATTGAAAAATAATAATAATATATTGGGTTGTTCGATAATTAATATCGTTTTTTTTTCATGTTTTTCAAAGTGAATTTATTTATAGTAACAACAAACATTAATCAATGATATATTGACCGTTTTGTTGGATGCCATCTTGCGGTAAGTTGCAAAATTCCATGTTTGAAACCTTTTTCCATCTTGCGGTAAGTTGAAAAATTCCATGTTTGAAAAAGCCTTGGTTTTTAGAAGCGAAGAACTGGTCCAACTCATTTTTAATAACCTCATCGGAATCGAAAGTTTTACCATTCAAATGGTTTTTAAGGGAGCGAAACAAATGATAGTCTGATGGTGCTAAGTCAGGGCTATAGGGTGGATGTGGCATCAGTTCTCAATTGAGCTCCATTAATTTTTGACCGGTTATCAAAGAGGTGTAAGGTCTGGCGTTATCATGATGGAACATCACACCTTTGCGATTGGCCAGTTCAGGGCGTTTCTTTTTGATTGCTTCGTTCAATTTCGATAGTTGACGACAGTAGACACTCGTATCAATAGTTTGGTTTCTTGGAAGCAGCTCAAAGTAGACTATACCCTTGTAATCCCACCACACGGAAAGCATAATCTTCTTTTGATGAATATTGGCTTGGATGCCGATCGTGGGGGCTTATCTTGCTTGATCCATGATCGTCTTCAGACTACATTATCGTACACAATCCATGTTTGATCACCCGTTATGATTCTTTTTAGAAATGGGTCGTTTTCGTTACGATTCATCAAAGATTCGCATAAGTTAATGCGTTTGGTGAGGTGGATTTCCTTTAATTTGTAAGGAACCCAAACATCCAGTTTGTTCACGTAACCAAGTTGTTGTAAGTGCAAGTAAACGGTTGAATTCGATATGCCGAGCTTCTCTGCTATCTCTCGAGTTGTCATATACCAGTTAGTTTCGATTAACGCCTTTATTTTGTCGTCATCAGTAGTGGTTGGACGACCAGTATGTGGTGCATCTTGCACATTAAAATTTCCAGAACGAAAGCGAGCAAACCAACGCTGACACTGGCGTTCAGTAAGGCAGTCCTCAACATCAACTTCACACAATTTCTTCCGAGCTTGCACCGCATTTTTGCCCTTTCGGAAGTAAAACAATAAAATATGCCGATAATGCTCATTTTGATTGTCCATTTTCAATTTAATTTTTAACCAACTTGTTATTTACTAATGACGCTCAGTTTTTGACAGAAGATAGTGTACAGTCTAACTTTTACAATAGAATATAATATTAGGTGTAGTAAGAAGAAATCCATTATTTTTGCATTAAATTGAAGGTTTTATTTAGCATAGATAGAATGATACGATTTAGGTCAAATATGCACTGTTTTGTTCGATAACTTGTTGCCATTTTAAAGGTAATTTCATAATGCCTCTCTCGTAGAAACCCTTGTCCCTATTGTCAAAAAACTGGGACAGTCGATTTTCACAATCTTCTCTTGAGGCGAATTTTTCACCTGCAAAATCATTCGTCATAGACAGGAACAGGTGGTAAACACTTGGTGCCAGGTCTGGACTATAAGGTGGATGCATAAGAACTTCCCAACCAAGCTCCCGGAGCTTCTAGCGAGTCACTATCGATGTATGCGGCCTGGCGTTGTCCTGATGGAACACAATTCCTCTCCTATTGGCCAAAGCTGGCCGTTTCTGGGTGATTGCTTCTTTCAGACGGTCCAATTGTTGACAGTACAGGTTCGAATTGAGAGTTTGGCCGTAGGGGAGCAGCTCATAGTAGATGATTCCCTGCCAGTCCCACCAAACACACAGCAAAACCTTCCTGACTGTCAATCCTGGCTTGGCCACCGTTTGCGCCGGCTCACCGCGATTTGACCACGACCGTTGTCGCTTGACGTTGTCGTAAGTAACCCACTTTTCATCACCAGTAACCATCCGCTTCAGAAATGGATCGATATCGTTGCGATTCAGCAGCGATTCGCAGATGGAAATTTGGTCCATGAGGTTTCTTTGCGATAACTCGTGTGGCACCCATACATCGAACTTCTTTTTGTATCCAGCCTGATTTAAGTGGTTCCAAACGGTTTTTTGTGCAATGCTAAGCTCCTGGGCAATCGAAACAATGCTTACGTGACGGTCGAACTCGACGATTTCCATTATTTTATCGACATTTTCGACAATTGGCCTTCCAGAGCGTGGTGCATCTTTGACGTCCAAATTACTGGAACGGAATCGACGAAACCGAAATTGCGCGTGATTGGGTGTTACAGTATAAGGACCATAAACACTATTCACATTTTCAGCTGCCTGGCTTGCGTTTTCGCCTTTATCAAAGAAAAACTGTAAAATATGGCGTATTTTCGATTTGTTGGTGTCCATCTTTGACGCGTGCTAAAAAAATACTGAGTCAAGCAATCACAAAACTGTATCAGAAGCTTTTTTAGTACGAAATCTTATCTTTCTAACGCCATCTAGTGTAACCCGATCGCACTTTTACAACGGGAGATACAGACTACTAAAGCAATCTATTGGCAAAATAGTGGATTACTTTTTACTATACCTAATATTTTTTTCTCGCGAACTATTGAGTTATATAAAAAATTATTTAAGAACAAAAAATACCAGGTGTACAAGTATAAAATGCGGATTTTAAAAGAAAAAATAACACGTTTAATTTGGTAAAATAATAAAAATTGCTTTATTCAAAGTATGCTCCATCGCTTTTTATACATTTTTCCCATCTTTCGGGCAATTTGTGAACACGACGCCAGTAGAAATCTTCCCCTTTTGCCGTGGACATTCATCGAGCCATTTTTTGACATCTTGATAGGAATCAAAGCGCTGCTCAGTAAGTGCGTGACCCATCGATGCAAACACGCGGTAATCAGAAGGAGCCAAATCTGGCGAGTAAGCCGTATAAGGCAGAACTTCCCAGTTGAATGCTTCCAATGTGTCGCGAACCGGTTTTGCCGTATGTGATAGAGCATTGTCATGGAGAAAAATTACTTTGTGTTGCCTCTTTCGGTATTCTAGCCTCTTTTTAAGCAGCAAACGGTTTAAATCGGTTAATTGTTGTTGGTAACGTGTAGTATTAACCATTTTTCTAGGTTTCAATAGCTCATAATAGACCACGCCCCTCTGGTTCCACCAAACACAGAACATCGTCTTTCTGCCAAAACGATTTCGTCTTGCGGTCGATGTGGATAGTGCTTCTGGGTCTACCCATGATTTCTTGCATTTGGGATTTTCAAAATAAATTCACTTTTCATCCCCTGTTATTATTCGATGCAAAAACAACTTCCTTTTGTACCGAGCGAGCAAAATTTCACATGTGATTTTGCGATTTTCCAGTATCCTGTCATTCAACTCATGTGGTACCCATCTACCGCTCTTCTTCTTCTTTTCTTTATCGCTCGTAGGCGATTGGAAACATCTTGTTGGGAAACTCCTAATTAATGTGCGAGTTGTTTTTGTGTTTGCGAATCATCTTCGTCCAACAATGCTTGCGAACCCATATCTTCGAATTTTTTTGGCGGTTTTCCATGTTCCTTGTCTGCAACGTCGAAGTTACCTTTTTTGAAACGCTGAAACCCTCGTTCACACGTATCTTGCGATGGAGCATGTTCACCATAAGCTTCTCATGGTAACCGAAAGGATTCAGCAGCAGTTTTCTTCAAATGAAAACAAAAAATTAATGCTATCCGCGAATGCTTTTTGTTCGGTATAAATTTTGACATATTAAACACAACAATACAAAACGATGCACACACTTTTTCAGTATATCACGAATGCGCGTCTTGTTGATGACACAACAAAATGGCGCAGCGTTAAATCATAACAGCTTAAACTGCATTGGTACACCATGTTGTCTAAAACACTTCATCCGCATTTCATACTTGTACACCTGTGTATATATATATATATATATATATATATATATATATATAACACATCGTTCAATAAGTCCCGAGACTAACCCAGAGATGGTGCTAGTAGTACCAAACTGGCCACGTTCCCATAGAGTGCGAGCCTTTACATGAAACGTGTAAAGATTTCACGTCGATCGGATCACAGACAGCAGAGTTATCGAGGTTAGAGTAAAGTCACTTTGTAATTTGTTTGAAAAATGGAAAAAAGCGAGTTTCGCGTGTTGATAAAACATTGTTTTTTAATGGGTAAAAACACCGTAGAAGCCCAGCAATGGCTTGAAAAACATTACCCGGACTCCTCTCCATCCAAACCAACGATTTGTCGTTGGTATGCTGAGTTTAAACGTGGTCGTACAGACACAAACGATGCGGAACGTTCGGGTAGGCCATTGGAAGCCGTTACACAGGAAAATGTGAGTGAAGTGTTAAAAATAGTAATAAAAAATCGCAAAGTGAAGGTCCGTGAGATTGCAGAAATGACACAGATAACATCTGGAAGCGTATTTACAATCCTTCATGAAAAATTGAGCATGAAAAAGGTTTTTTCCAAGTGGGTGCCGCGATTGCTTTCAGTGGAACAAAAACAGCAACGAGTCGACGATTCAGAGAGCTGTTTATCGCTATTTACTCGCAATAAAAAGGATTTCTTGCGTCGATACGTGACCATGGATGAAACATGGATACATCATTTCACTCCGGAGTCGAATCGCCAATCATCTGAGTGGCGCATGGCTGGCGAAAGCCGCCCAAAGCGTCCAAAAACGCAGCAGTCTGCTGGCAAAGTCATGGCGTCTGTTTTTTGGGATACACATGACGTGATTTTCATTGACTACTTGGAAAAAGGTAAATCGATCAACAGTTATTATTATATTGACTTGTTGGTACGTTTGAAGGAGGAGATCGCAGCAAAACAACCGCACATGAAGAAAAAAAAATCCTTTTTCACCAAGACAATGCACCATGCCACAAGTCCATGAAAACAATGGCAAAATTGAACGAATTGGGCTTTGATTTGCTTCCTCACCCCCCGTATTCGCCAGATTTAGCCCCCAGCGACTACTGGCTCTTTGCTGATCTTAAAAAAAATGCTCCAGTGAAAAAAATTTGGCTCGAATGAGGAGGTCATTGCCGAAATTGAAGCCTATTTTGAAGCAAAGGATAAATCCTTCTATAAACATGGTATAGGAATGTTGGAAAGGCGTTGGAAAGATTGTATCACTCTAAAAGAAGATTATATTGATGAATAAAAATGATTTTTGAAAAAAAATGTGGTTTTCGTTGTTAGTCTCGGGACTTATTGAACGATGTGTTATATATATATATACAGGGTGACAAATGGGAAGTTGCCTAAAGTAATTAATTATAATTTTGAGATGATTGCAGGGAAAAAGATAACAAGAATGCATATTAAATCAGTGAAGTGGTTATTTTTATTTGAAATAGGTTTCAGTTTAATCGAACATTTTCAACAGACACATATTACGTTTTTAAAAAAATGACAAAACCTGGCTAGGGAATAACTATTAATGGTAAATATTTTCGAAGTGATCCCCATCTGAAGTTGCACAATAATCAAACCGTTTTTAGA
This sequence comes from Chalcis sispes, assembly GCA_949987625.1. Lineage (NCBI taxonomy): Eukaryota > Metazoa > Arthropoda > Insecta > Hymenoptera > Chalcididae > Chalcis > Chalcis sispes. The sequence goes on along the minus strand of OX465094.1, from coordinate 50,454,365 downwards.
AACTATGAAAAACTTGGTCAATTTTAGATGAAGAAATACTAGAAATTTCTTTTCTAATAGCTTCTCTCAAATCATCTTTGGTCTTGGGTTTTTCCGCATAACAATTATCTTTCAGGTAGCCCCATAAGAAGAAATCACACGGGTTTAAGTCCGGTGAAAAAGGGGGCCATTCTATACCTGCGTGTTCAAATTTGGGATATCCTAAACCGATGACACGTTCACCATAAAGTTCGTAAATAGCTTTAAATACCTTTTGAGTTCTATGCGGTGTAGCACCATCTTGCATAAAATAATAGTTCCTGACTAATCCACGTTTCTTAGCGAAAGAAAAAAATTTTGTAATGATGTAACTTGATGAAATTTTTTATTATTAATCTTGGTATCTCTCGATTCAGTTTTAAAGCTGCTGCAGCTTTTCTTACTGAATCCGTTGGATTATTCTTGAAATGTTCTTTGACCTCGGCAACCTTATCTTCTGTTGTAACTGTGTATGAAGGACCAGGAAGATCATGACGGCAATCGTTAAGAGTAAAATAATTGATGAAGCTTTCAATTAGTCTAAAAAAAGTAAAAAAAATTTTAAAACTTTAAAAAATGCGGTCATGCAATAAAGTCAAATATAATTTTTTTCATTCTAACCTCCTAAGAGTATTTTGACTGGCTACTCTTTTACTTCCAAACTTAGTACGGAAACCTCTATACGCTTCAGTATAGTTTTTACCTCTAGAATAAAAGCACTTGATGAGATACACCTTTTCTTCGTTCGTACGGTCACTCATTTTAAAGTACACGTATTTCTCTTTACGGCGTCTCAATAGAAACTGACAACGTTTTAGAATGTACCTACGTGGGCCCAGCGTTATACGATACAGTAGAGGGGGAAAGAGATGCATATACTTTAGGTAACTTCCTATTTGTCATCCTGTATATATATATATATATATATATATATACATATATATTCCAGTTTCTGTCAAATATTTTCCAGCACACGTATGTTACATTTTGATGTAACAAAACTCAAATAAATAAATGGATAAATATGTGGTTACACGACGGACCATCACTTCATAAAAAAGGAAAAAAAAATTAATATTAACGACAACTAAAAGGTCAATTGAAATTAATTTACCTTTTCCATTTGCGCTACCTTTCTGTTATTAATTATATATATGGTCTCTTTTAAAATGCATATGACATTCTCTTGTTCTGTTTCCATAAAAAGTCTAATATCATTTTTCATTCCAATCCACAACAGAAACGGTAAGGGAAAGCAGGAAAAAGGGTAATACCAGAAACAATAGCCATGGAAAGGTTGGTGGTCCTGATAGGCCTACGCATCATTGAGATAGTAGTGTAACACCATCGCACGAAGAGGATCAAATGGGCAAAGACCCATAGACAGGAGGAGTATCTATCGATGAGCAAGACCTTATTCGACGAAATATACCTCTTGATAATCAGGTAAATATGAGGCCAGGATGAGCCCGTCATAAGACCGGGGGCTAAATTTTTCCTAGACATTCTAGAGAATGAAGGAGTCGATTTAGCCTTTCTAATAAGGAGAAACATTGAGCAGCAGCAATCTTTGAGGTACGGGTTACGATCTAACAATAATAAACCCTAGAATATGACTATCATGTGGTAACCCATTTTTCCACGCTCCACTTCACCTACGAAACGCATTACTTTGGGTCAACCATAATTGAGGGCGCACGCATAGCATACCAGCAGCCTTTACCCATCTGGCAAAATCGCGGAGTATGTCTAACCAATTGGTTAGCAGGAAACGTGGAAGATATTAATCCAGGTGCCTGGGAATGTAAAGATCCTATCCACCAAAAGGAATTAATGCTGCCAACCTCGTGTAAAGGATGCCAAAAGTTTCAGCCTATTACCATCTCTCGAAAGGAAACCTGGAATGATGACTATGCCGATTGGCACCTCGCATCATTGTGGGAAAGTCCTCGCAAGTGGGCCGAGGATATACCGTTGCCGCCATACTTGAAGGGGCAGTGTGAGAAATGTAAGTGGCCACTGTCTCTCTGGAGGAGTTGCTTTGACTGCATGACGACTATAGCCAACGGAGGGCTAGAAGTGAATTTAGTGCTGAACCAATGCAAAAACTCGGATCATAGGCAAGATTTAAAAAATCCTATTCACTGCGATCGATGCAAAGGATTGTTACTGCTAAAGGTATCCCTCAGCCTTAATCAAGAGTAGGCGCCGATGCGTTAAAGCAGAACTAATCTTTTCGCTAAAAACAACCACTCCCTATTAACTTCCTACTAACCAATGTTTTACCCCTCTCCTGTTTAAGACAAATGATGACCAGGAAGGCCTAAAATAAGCCAATTTATGTTGGAAATGGGTGTTTAAAACTGATGTCTTTCGAATTCCCTTTCCCTTCCTTCAACATAACAGCAGAACAAGGAAAGTTGATAGTAAATTATTAGAAATGAACGCAACAAGTGCGGATTGGGTAACTTTATTTGTAAACGACGTGCATACAATAGCAACTAAAAATTTGCGATGCCTCTGCGCCGATTTTTATCATTCAGCCTATCCTATTATCTAACTATTATAATTATTACTATTCAATCAGTATAATTTAATAACTAATGTTTATGTTAATAGGTTATACAATATAAATATATATATCTATATATATTGTAACGAGGTGGCAGTTTTAGCGTTAACCACCACAGGAGCAATTAGCTTCGGGGGACGCGCAATTTGCAAAAGGTACGAATATGCCCGTTGCGCCCCCTTTTTAGGTAGCTAAAGTCTCGGACGACTTTGCTCCTGGGTCCGGGTACGAGAAGCCGTCCTTCGGACCCCACTTACCCGTTGCAACGCCGCGCAATCGTCGTTGCGCGGCTCTTGCGTCGTCCTCACCTGGCTAGTTGAAATCTCGGAGAGGGCGGTATTCGGGAGGAGAGCTGAAAGCTCCTCGTCGCGCAAATAATAAGAATCAAAAAAAATAATAGAAAGAAAAAAAAAATTATAAGTAAATTAAATAAAAAAATTATACATAGAAAAAAATGGTGTTTTCAGGCTTCACCTGTAGTCTGTACAAAATTCTAAAGAAAAATGCAAAAAAAAAGGGATATCGGGAAAGAGAGTAAAAAAAAAGAAAGAAAAAGAACGAATTAAATAATAAAAAAAAAAATAATTTAATAAATTAAAAAATAACAACAGAAAATATAAAAAAAAACAATAAAAAGAAATTATAAATAAGTGCGCACGAGAAGCGCAGGTAACTAGGTGGACTATAATGCGCGTAAACGGCTCCCGCGCGCAGCGTACTATACGAGCGCGAGAGAAAAAGACCGTCTCTCGCACTACGCCTATAAGAGTAAGAGAAAAAGGCCTCTTTCACTCGCGCGTGCCGTCTAACGTACGGGTGCGAGAGAGAAGGATATTCTCCCGCACGGAGCCCGTTGGAGCGAGAGAGAGAGAGCGCTCTCCCACTCCTGCGCGCCGCGTCTACTGCGAGTACGAGAGAGACAACGGGTCTCCCGTACTGCGCCGTAAGAGTGAGAGAGATGCCGCTCTCTCACCCGCACGAACCGCGAAAAAACGAATTTAAGAAAGACTGGAGTAACCGGCGGAGGTTACTTCAACGCAAAATAAAACCAACACAACTTTGCGCGCGTAAAATTTGAATTGTAACCTACTTGCTTTTGGCTGGCCAGCCGCGTACGCTAAGCGGAGAGTCGAAGGCAGTGAGGGCGAAGAGGCAAAGTGCCGTTGCCCTGCGCAGCTATCCCGATGAATTCCCGGTCGCCGGTGTCGAACGTCTACGCCGTCGGCCGGTGAAATCTCCCTTGGCTACTTATGTAGCCGGTGCACACCAAGAAAACGCACCAAAACTTTCCGCGCGCGAGAAAACCTCTGGCAAAGAAAAACGCGGGAGCGAAAGGGACTTGACGCGTCCTAAAATGGCGGATTATATCAAAAACTATAGACAATTTACGCGTAGTAATTGCGAAGGCGCTAAATGAACTGACTAAAGGCGGGAAGCGGCTTGGCTACCTAGCCTAGCCTCGCCTAGCCCCCATTATACGGCACTCAACTAGTCTATCTCTAGTCGCGTACCGTATCTTTCTGTCCGCGACTGTCGCGTTACGCATTTTCCGCAATTAATGCGATAACCTAAATACGCGAAATATGACGAGGCGCGGAGCACGGAGTGTTCTCCGTGACAATATATATATATATATATATATATATATATATACAGGGTGCGTACGGTATTTGAGGACATGCATAAATGTGACTATAACTTCGCGAATTTTTTTTTTTATTTTTTTTTCTTTTCAGATAAGAAATGGCGGACTACAACATCACTCAAGAAATGAAGAGACATGCTGTCATCGTCGCTATATGTGCGAACCATACAGATTTAGAAATCTTTAATTTTCTTAATTGCGCCCGTTCATTCGTGCATAAGGTTCGCCGTGAATTGGAAGCATCAGGAGGCGATGCAGAATCGGTTGCAAAACGCAAAAAGCACGAACAACGTTCTGACACTGTCCGATCTGCAGAATTTTTAGAGCAAGTGCAAGCGATTATAGACGAGGACCCTTCAAAATCAATGAGGGTCCTTGCGAGTGAGCTTCATGTTTCTGAGCGCCTTATTCGTAGAGTTGTCCACGAAGACCTTCGGTATAAGTCTTACGTGATGCGCAGAGGACAGTTCATGTCGGAATGAACACGGGAACAGAGAGTTCTCCGATCAAAACGTCTTTTAAACAAAATCAAACACCCTGAGGCGCCCAAAATGTTATAGTTTTTTTTCCGACGAAAAAAATTTTGACCAAGATCAAAAGACCAATCGCAGAAATGACAGATGGCTATGTTCAAATCCTACGGAGGTTCCTGTTGTTATGCACACAAAATTTCCAGCCACTGTTATGGTTTTAGGTGTTGTCAGCAACGAAGGACATGTTATGCCACCACACTTTTTTACTCAAGGACTTCGAGTGAACTCTGCTGCATACATCGAGGTTTTGGAGACGGTAGTGAAACCCTGGATAGACAATGTAAGCGGAGGCAGACCATACATTTTTCAACAAGACTCTGCTCCTTCACATAAAGCGATGGCGACACAAGATTGGATGACCGAAAATTTGCAGTTTTCTGATCAGTATCTACAGTTAATAGACCAAGATACTAAAATGATAGCAGCAGCAGCCACACCAGAAAGTACAAGTACATTGCATAAAATCCTTGAAAAATTAATAGAAAGAGATTCACAAATAAGTGGACAACAAAATATTAAAAAAATAGTTGATAAATTTATATTGGAAAAATTTACTAGTAAAAATAATAGTGCAGACCAGTGGATTGAAACTTTCGAAAAAGAATGTACAAGATTTGATGTAACATCTAAAGAAAACCAAATCGAGATTTTAAGATTCTTAATAGATAAATCATGCATGGACTGGTATAGTTCTATGATCATCAAATTAACATTAGATTCAGAATGGTCAATATGGAAAACAAAATTTTGTGAGTCTTTTGCTAATAAAGGTTGGAACTCACTAACATACGCACTATCATTCAGACATAGAAATGGCTAATTAATAGATTATGCCATGAGGAAAGAAAAACTTTTACTGGATATGAGAAGATCTATAGATACAGGTACCTTGGTAGACCTTGTAGCGGCTGGACTGCCAGAATTTATTCTAAATAAAATTGATAGAGAAACATTGAAAGATACAGTTGATCTTTTCAACGAAATAAGTAAATATGAACATATGGGAAGAAAGAATAATACTAAATGGTCAAGAAAAGATAAGGTAAATATAAAATTTAACAGTAAACAAAGTGAAAAACAACCCTGCTCTATTTGTACAAGATTAGGGAAAGGTGTAAGATACCATCCAGAAACAGCTTGTTATTTTAAAGAAAAAAGTAATGCTGTTCAAAGAAATAGCATAAAACATGTTTACAATTCAGAAATCGAAGTTGAATTAAATGAAAATGACCAAAAAACGAGTTAACACACCATTAATTAAAGTCAAACGAGTGATAAATAATAATATAGAGATAGATGGTATTTACGATTCTGGTTCTAATGTTTCTTTGATTAACTCAAAATTATTAAAAATAAAGGAAAGAACTAATAAAAACTTGAACACAGATAATTTAATAACAATTAATGGTGTTAGTAAAACAATTGGTTTGACTAATTTAAATATAAAAATTTTTGAAACAGAAAAAAAAATGAATGTTTATATTGTTGATGGAGAAAAATTTAAATATAACTTTTTAATTTGACTAGACATTATAAAAGAATTCAAACTAATTTAAAATGAGAACTTAAAAATAAAACAAATAATAAAAATAGAAAAAAGTGAAGAAGAAAAAAATGATTATTTGGACTGGGACAAATCAAGATTAAAGAGGTCCATAATTCAGATTAAAGATTATGAGAAAACTGGTCCTGAATCATTACACAATGAAAACAGGCAGGTAAACTTTAATGAATATATTATAGGAGAAAATTTCAAAATAAAAATTTATCATTTAAACCACCATGAAAAATTAAAAACAGAAAATTTAATTGAAAATAATAAAACAGTATTTGCGAGAGATAAATTTGATATAGGTACTGTTAATGAATATGAAGCAAGAATAGATTTATTGGTAGACAAATACTGTAGCAAAAGACCATACAGATGTAGTATGGAAGACAGAACTAAAATAGAAAATTAGATAACAAAATTATTAGAAAACAAATTAATAGAAGAATCTTATAGTCCATTTGCCGCACCGGTCACGTTAGCACTCAAGAAAGAAGATCAGAGAAAAACAAGACTCTGCATTGATTTTAGTGATTTAAATAAATTAGTAATACCTCAAGCACAACCATTACTATTAATAGAGGACCTTATGATAAAAGCAAGAGACTTTAAATACTTTTTAACACTGGATATAAATTCAGCTTTCTGGTCAATTCCTCTTAGAATAAAAGATAGGAAAAAGACTGGATTTGTGACACAATCAGGCCATTATCAATGGACTTGTCTGCCGTTTGGCCTAAAAACGGCCCCAGCAATATTTCAAAGAATATTAAGCAATATATTGAGAAAATATAAACTTACAGGTTTTGCAGTCAATTATATTGATGATATACTTATTGGGTGTACAACTTTGCTTCCGCCGTTTTGCAATAGACGGCTGTAGCGGTAAGTGGTAGTTGAAATAATTAGATCATAGATGTCATACAATAAGCTTAGGTATTTGTAAACATAACGCCATCGAAATATTAGTCGATTTGTGTCTGCATCATAAAGTTATTCTTGATTAAACATGTCAGCTTACGAGCCAAATTCTCGTCATTTGAGGGAGGTTTTAATTTTCTGCTTTAATATGAAGAAATCTGTGACTGAGGCTCATCGAATGCTCTCAAATACCTATGGTGAGGCCGCTATTAGTGAAAGAACGTGCCGAGAGTGGTTTCAACGCTTCAAGAACGGCAATTTTAACGTCGAAGACCAGCATGGCGGTGGAAGAAAGAAGGTTTTCGAAGATGCAGAATTGGAGGCATTACTTGATCAAGACTCGTGTCAAACGCAACAAGAATTGGCAGGGTCATTGGGAGTGACGCAAAAAGCCATTTCAAAATGCCTGAGAGTCATGGGAATGATTCAGAAACAAGGAAATGGGGTGCCGTACGAGTTGAAGCCGAGAGATGTTGAACGGCGTTTGTGTGTTCGTGAACAGCTGCTTGCAAGGCAAAGATAGAAGGGATTTCTGCATCGCATTGTGACTGGGGACGAAAAATGGGTTCACTACGATAATCCCAAGCGCAGAAAATCATGGGGATATCCCGGCCATGCTTCCACGTCGACGGCCAAACCGAATATTCACGGTTCCAAGGTCATGCTCAGTATTTGGTGGGACCAGCTCGGCGTAGTGTATTATGAGTTGTTAAAACCGACTGAAATCAGGCGATCGTTATCGAACGCAATTAATGCGTTTGAGCCGAGCATTGAAAGACAAACGGCCGCAATACAACGAGAGACATGATGAAGTGATTTTACAGCATGACAATGCTCGACACCATGTTGCGAAAATGGTCAAGACATACTTGGAAACTTTGGAATGGGAAGTCCTACCCCACCCGCCGTATTCTCCAGACGTTGCTCCCTCGGACTATCACTTGTTTCGATCAATGGCACACGGCCTGACTGACCAGTACTTCCGGTCTTATGAAAAAGTAAAAAATTGGATCGATTTGTGGATCGATTCAAAAGATGACCAGTTTTTCAACGCGGGATTCGTATGCTGCCCGAAAGATGGGAGAAAGTAGTGGCCAGCGATGGACAATACTTTGAATCATAAATATATAACCAGTTTTTTACAATAAAGCTTCGAATTTTGGAAAAAAACGGCGGAAGCAAAATTGTACACCCAATATATTTCCAAAAACTTTTGACGAACACATCAAACATCTTAGACAAGTACTGGAAGCAATAAAGAAACAAGGATTCATACTAAAATTTACCAAATGTACATTTGCAGAAAATATGGTGTAATACTTAGAACACATTATAGAAAATAACACAGTTAGACCAAAAAAAGATAACATTAAATCAATTAAAGAATTTCTGGTGCCAAAAACACAAAAAAATATCAGACAATTTTTGGGTAAGATTAACTTTTACTATAATTACATACCAGAGAGTGCAGTGATCTTAGAACCTTTACATAATCTTTTAAGAAAAAATCAAGAATTCATCTGGGACAAAAATTGCCAAATAGCATTGAATAAAGTTAAAAATCTCCTATGCTCACAACCAGTTCTTGAAATATTTGACCATAACTTATCCATTAACATATATACAGATGCGTCAATAGAAGGCATTGGTGCAATATTAAAACAAGTCTAACCTAAAGGTGAAGAAAAGTCAGTAGCTTATTTCTCAAAAAAACTCAACGAAATGCAAAAAAGAAAAAAGCAATATATCTAGAATCATTAGCAATTAAGGAAGCAATAAAATATTGGCAATACTGGCTTATAGGAAAAACATTCACTGTATATTGTGACCATAAACCACTAGAAAACATGAAAATTAAATCAAGACCAGATGATGAACTAGGAGACATAATATACTACCTGTCCCAATACGATTTTAAAATAAAATATAACCCAGAAAAACAAAATATAGAAGCAGACTGTCTAAGCAGAAACTCGGTATTAGAAGCCGACGAAAACTTGGAAGAACAGCTAAAGGTAGTTAACCTAATAAAATTAGAAGATGTTATTAGAGACCAAAAAAACAACGAAGACATTAGAAATAATAAAAATAAATTAATCGAGAAACAAAGTTTTTTTTAAAAAAATGAGAAAAAAGGAAAAGATAATTTTATTAAAGGAATTTAGTATTCAATTTATTAAAAATGTTCACAAAAATTTGTATCACATCGGAATCGAACAAATGCAAAAGATGTTAAGCCCTCACTATACAGCGAAAAACTTAATAAAAAACATAAAAGAAATTTGCAAAAACTGTGAGATTTGCATTAAAAACAAATCAAGAGGACAATATAAATATGGTTTAATGTCACAATTAGGCCCAGCCACGAAACCGTTCGAAATAGTATCCATAGATACAATTGGTGGTTTCGGTAGATCCAGGTCAACAAAAAAATATTTACATTTATTAGTAGATCACTTCAGCAGATACGCAGTCATTGTAACCTCCAAAACTCAAAGTACACACGATTTAAATAAATAAGATAAGATGTAAAATAAATGAAGAAAATAAAAAAAAAGCCTGGACAACGATAGCACACGAATGTGTACAAAAATATAACGAATTGGAACATACAACCACGAAATTTTCACCAAAATACTTATTATATGGTACAGATGTTACTATTTTGCCAACTGAACTTAAGAAAACAATACTTAAAAGTGACTGGGAAAGAGATAAAAAAAAAGCAATTGAAAATTCTATTAAATCTCACAATTATAATAAAAAAGTATATGATCAAAACAGAAAAAACATAAAAATTAATGTAGGAGATTTAGTATATGTTGAGAATGGAAATAAACTAAACAGGAAGAAATAAGATGAATTGAGGATCGGACCATACAAGATTTTCGAGAAAATTTCGGATTATATATATAAAGTTGGAACAGGCCCCAAGAAATCAAGATCAAATTTATTCCACATATCAAAACTTATTCCGATCATAGGAGAAACGGAAGATGAAGAAAATAGCTTTAGTATATAATTTTATAGTTTAGCTTTACGATTTTGTCTTAGGGTGGGAGATGTAAAGAAAAAGTATTTTCTTTAAGTTGAACGTTGCCGCGCTCAGGCATCGATCAAAACAGGTGTTGTGTTTACATGAAAGAAAGATAGCATAGTAATAGATTGTGTTGACATGAAAGATAAGTAGAATAGGAAAAGTATACTGAATTTAGAGAAGACAAATTATATTATATAAAACAAATAATATTATACAAATTATATTTATACTTAATTAATTATAGAATAAAACAATATTGTGTAAAAGAAATCGACGAATTAAAGAATAAACTTTAATTGTCGTTTCTTTAACACATCGTTCAATAAGTCCCGAGACTAACCCAGAGATGGTGCTAGTAGTACCAAACTGGCCACGTTTCCATAGAATGCGAACCTTTACATGAAATGTGTAAAAATTTCACGTCGATCGGATCACAGACAGCAGAGTTATCGAGGTTAGAGTAAAGTCACTTTGTAATTTGTTTGAAAAATGAAAAAAAGCGAGTTTCGCGTGTTGATAAAACATTGTTTTTTAATGGGTAAAAACACCGTAGAAGCCCAGCTATGGCTTGAAAAATATTACCCGGACTCCTCTTCATCCGAACCAACGATTCGGGAAAAGGCGCGAGAATCCGCGGCGTACCGAAACGCGGCGCTATCGATCAAGAATCGATAGCGCTACGTGGGAAAACTGATAGGCGAGAGGGGAAAGGGAGCCCTTCCCTCAAGCCTTCTTCTTGTCCGAGCCGTTCTTCGAGCTGCACATGTCTTGATTTGTTCCCGATTTTTTTATGAAGAGATAAGCGATTTTTCCGCAGCGTTTTCGCAGCAGCTATAGAGAGGCGATCCCGCGATTACATATTATTAAAGTAAGTGGCCACTCGATAGTATTGTTAGTTCGCCAAGAATTATCTTTAGTTTTCCTGACGCGTGTGCGATCGCGTCAGGCATAGATATCGATATAGGAGAGTTACGCGCGAGACCGCGTAACTCAAAACCGATTAGGACGTGCAAGTGCGAGTGAGAGGATCGATCTCTTTCTCGCACTACCATAGAATAGGCGTACGAGTAAGAGAAAGCCACTCTTACTCGTACAACCTGCGAGCACGCAGTTGAGCGAGAGGAACAAGCTCTCTCGCTCAACTATAGACTGCAGCGTCGAGTGAGAGAGAGAGATGCTCTCACTCGAGCAGTCATAGACAACGGCGGTATAGAGAGAGAACTGCTCTCTCTATATCTGTCGTCCATAGAGTACACGTGTGTGTGTAGCCGCGTGAAGCGAAGAGGGTGCGCATGCGCTTGAGGCAATACTAATTGCTCTTCACTCGCGATGGATCTCTCCGCAATAATTTATTACGTTTTGTATTATTTTTGTGTTTTATTTATTAAATAAGCATTAAGCACAGAGCCGGTGCCTTTCTTATTTTTGATTCCCTACAGCTTCTCTATCCCGAATACCGCCGCCTCCGCGAGTGCGCCAATCTAGCATTGGCACACAAACTGAGTAGCCGAGCCCGGTGGGAGCAACACCGGTAGCGGGGCCTTAGGCAAGGCCCCACACACAAGAAAGAAATGTAGCAGGACCAGAGGAAGGTCCTGCGTTGCTAGCGGGGCGTAAATAAATATACCTCGTTACAATATATGTATATATATATATATATATATTGTCACGGAGAACACTCCGTTTTCCGCGCGTGTTTGTATTTCGCGCGATTCCGCGGTTCGCGAGCCGAGTTTAATTTCGGCTACGTTACGGCCCCGGGCGGGAAAATACGGTACACGCCGATAGATAGAATAGTCGTGGGCCGTATAGAAAAGATAGGCGAGTTCAGGCTAGGCAAGCTAGCTTCTTCCCGCGTTTTCCAGTTAGTTCTCTTCCGCCATTTTGACAGTTCGGACGCGTGCCCTCTTCCCGCGTCTCGACAAGTTTTTGCGCGACGTTATCGCGAGTTCTTGGCGCGTCCCGGTCGTGGTTTTTTTAGTGCAGGTGCGTAGCTGCGATCAGCGGCCCGCAGGGCACCGCCACCAGACCACAGGGGCGTAGCAGCAAGGCAACGGCACCAACGATTTCGTTGGGCGGCAGCGGCGTCCCGCTACTAGCGGCCTTATCCCGATTTTTGGCGTGCGCGGCTGGCCAGCCACCGTCGTAAGTTTATAGTATAGTGTTCGCTTTTGGACAAGCTACGCGCTTTCCCTTACACCTCGCAAAAGTTTTTCCGCGGCAACGTAGAAGGTATCCGCCATTTTGGACGCGCCGTTTACGCGTCCTCCTTTTTTCGTCTCTTTCTTCTTCACGTTGAAGAAGAAAGTTAGCGGGGTGTTGTGAGTGACTTGGCGTGCAGCGGCTGTGTAGGCAGCCAGGGAGCCAACACCGGCCGACGGCACCGAGGCAGATCACCGGCGTCAGAGAGCGAGTCGGCGTCGTCTTCCCCGCCATCATCAACGTGCGTCTTGCGAGCGCGGCTGGCCAGCCTAAGAGTAAGTCTGCTCAGACTTGAATTTCGCGCGCAAAGCCGTTGTTTTTTTTTTGTTGCATTCGCGTAGGAGTGACACCCGCCGGTTACTCCACGCTTTTATATTTAGTATTTTTTCGCGGTTCGTGCGAGTGAGAGAGCGCTATCTCTCTCACTCTCGTATACAGGGCGAGAGAGTTGCGTTCTCTCTCGCACCTATAGAAGCTTACGCGCGCGCGAGTGAGAGAGCGGTATCTCTCTCACTCTAGTGGTAGCAGTGCGGGAGAGTCGCTTTCTCTCTCGCACTTGCGGGGTATACGGCGCGCGCGCGAGTGGGAGACACCTTTATCTCCCACTCGAGTTGGATCGGCGCGAGAGAGTTGCGTTCTCTCTCGCACCCGGGTAGAGTTAGGCGCGCAAGAGTGGGAGAGCGCTTTCTCTCTCACTCCTACGGCGTAGTACGGGAGACCCGTTGTCTCTCTCGTACTCGCAGTAGAAGCGGCGCGCAAGAGCGGGAGAGCGTTCTCTCTCTCGCTCCAACGGGCTCCGTGCGGGAGAGTGTTCTTCTCTCTCGCACCCGTACGTTAGACGGCGCGCGCGAGTGAGAGAAGCCTTTCTCTCTCACTCTCATAGGCGTAGTGCGAGAGGCATTCGTTCTCTCTCGCACTCGTGGAATACGCCGCGCGCGGGAGACAGCCTCGCGCCTTATATCGCGTCTTACCGCCTGCGCTCCTCATACGCAGCCTTTATAATTTATTTTATCGTCTTTTTTTGTAACTAATCTTTATTGTTAATTAATTTATTATTTATTTTTTTCTGTTTTTGTTATTAAATTATATTATTTATATTTTTAATTTGAATCTTTTTCTTTTTTTTTTCTCTCCTATTTTTTCTGTGTTTTTTTTGTTTTGTTTAAGGGCGAGCTAGTCTCGCTCAAATTATTATATTTTATTCTTTTTTCTTTCTTTTATTATTTATATTTTTTTTTTCCGCTACTTTCTTCTCATTTTTTATTTATTGCTGCGACGAGGAGCTTTCAGCTCTCCTCCCGAATACCGCCCTCTCCGAAATCAACTAGCCAGGTGAGGACGACGAACGAGCCGCGCAACGACGATTGCGCGGCGTTGCAACGGGTAAGTTGGGTCCGTAGACCGGCTTCTCGAGCCTGGACCCAGGAGCAAAGTCGTCCAAGACTTTAGCTTCCAAAAAGGGGGCGCAAAGGGCAATTTCGCGCCTTTTGCGGATTGCGCGTCCCCCGAAGCTAATTGCTCCGGTGGCGGTTAATGTTTAAAACTGCCACCCCGTTACAACTGGCGCCCTTAACGTGAGTAGAGGGAGCTGAGAGCAGGTAGTAAGAATTAAAAACGCGAAGTACGAACCGCACGCGTGAAATAAAATAATTATAATATTTTTTTTTCTCTTCTATTTTTCCCTGTATAGCGGGTGAAAAGTAGAAATCTGTACTTTTTGTCAAGAGCACACACAAGGGGTGCGGAGATCTCTGACCTGCGCAACAGCAAGCGAGGAATCTGGCTTGAGAGTGCTCTCAGAAAATATATTCTTTCCCTTGTTTTTTGTTTGTTTGTTTCAGGAAGAAGAAATTTATTTTTTTTAAATAACATATACATATATAACGATATTCTGAGCACCCTCAAGGCAGCGCAGGATTCTTCTCCTAGCTCTAAACAAATTGTGAATTAGCAAGGAGAAGAATCGTTCCGGCCAGCAGATAATTACTTAAAATTAAAAATTTTTTTTATTTTTTCTTGGGTTGTCGGAAAATATTATTTGAATTTTCACCCAGCTGGCACGGAACTAAAGCGTTCACGCGGACCAAATCGCTTGGCTGCTCGATAACGGAAACTCGAGAGCGCACCTGTTCTGACAAATAGTCAAATCAGGAATCTCCGCAGGCAAAAGCGCTAAGTGAACGGTCAGTAGACCAAAATTAGATAATCAGCCGAAGGCAGATAAGCCCCTTGTGAGCGCTCAGAAGTTGGTGCTCACAAACACCGTAAGCGAAAGTGAGCACCACTTCATTGCAGCGAACAATATGGCGGAACGAACTTTAGCTGCCATCGAGGACTGGGCCTTCACCCTGAACGGTAGGGAGCTCGAAGAGAACTTGGCCCAGCTCCAATTGCGCACGGATGGCAGCAGGTTCGCCCGAGCAGACCGGCTACAAAACTGGCTGCTCGGGAATTATACAGCGGCGGACTTCGCAGAAGAGGGGAGCCAAGATCCCCAAACCGTAGTACGCCGCAGCGAGCTACGTCAGCGCCTGATAAATAGACTGAGGTCAGAAGAAGGCGCTGACACAGAGGAACACCCATGGGAGCTACTCCTCTGCGACGACAGGGTTAAGAATAACCTCGAGAGGACGCTAGGAGTAGCCCAGCAGCCGGACAAAATAGTGGAAGCTCCGACTGCAGAGTCCTCCAGACTGGACAACGAGCCAGTCCAAACACATGCACCGGTTGGACGAGACGTTCACCATCGCACGCCAGCTAACCCTGACAGCGAAGCTCAGGGCACTAGCAGGCACGAAGAGAGCTGGATCACGCTGGTTAGCGAAAATAATAACCAGTTCCGTGTGCCAGCCTCTTTCGCGGCGATGATGGCCAACCTCCTCACAGAGGTTAGAGTGTTAACGGCCAAAGTGAACGCGCTCGAGACCAAATCGAGCAGTCAGGAAGCGGAAAGTCGGCGAACGCAGGTACAATTCGCCGACACGTATACTTGCCATTACGCAGACGAGCCTGTGGCCGGCAGCACACCTCTACGTGCCCGCCCACAGCCAACCCCTAACCCGCATCCTGCACGCCAAGCACCGCATGGCGTGTCTAAGGAGGGGGGGGCCTGTCCGGCAGCAACGTTTGCCCCGGACAGCAATTCTGCGTATCCCGCGAGCTTGGGAGGCCCCGAAACCTTTATCGGGCACTCAACGCGGCAATCGTCGCGGGATATCGGCCAAATAGTGCGGAAATGGCAAGTCCGCTTCTCCGGAGACAAGAACCAGAGCATCGATGTGTTCTTGGCTCGACTGGAAGACTGCCGAGCTCTGGCAAACTTGTCAGAAGAAGAGGTTCTGTCGTCGTTATCGGAACTCTTCACTGACAATGCGGCAACTTGGTACCGCAACGAAAAGAGCAAGTGGTCCCGCTGGGCCGATTTTGAGGCAGCAGCGAGACGGTGGTATGGAACCTCCAGAAGGTTCCAACAGAGGCTGGCGTCCGAAGCGAACAGCCGGACGCAAGGGGTTGACGAGCCGGTACGTGATTATATCACCTGCCTAGTCGCTATCATGCGCAAGCTCTCCCCCATGCCCAGCCGAGACCAGCAGCTCGATATGCTGCACCGTAACTTGCGGCCAGAGCTGCAATCGATGGTCCGGCGGGTAGAAGTCGACAGCGTCGAAACGCTGCTCGACCTAGCGGTAGAGGCGGAACAAACGTTCGAGTGCCGCAAGACCTACCGCCCGCCTCCACCACCTGAAGCCACGCTCTTGCCAGAGATGGCGTATAAGCCTCGGTCCGAAACACGAAGGCAGAGGACCGAGCACCAACCGAGTGCAGAAGGCAAGCCGGCGAGGGCAAGAGTCAGCGCGGTCGCTGCGACGCCCCCGGCGCTGGACGCTGCGAATTTTGCAGCAACGGTCGCTCGTATATTAGGCGACCATATGAAGTCCTGGCAGCGAGATTTTAAGTCTGCCAGAACTTCACCCCAGCCGACTCACCGCAGTCGGAGGCCTTCTCCGAGGGGCAAAGGCGAGAGCAAGCCAAAGCGCAGCTCGCCACCGCCCAAAGGGAAGCGCGACGAGCGCCAGGAGGCGCCGTCAACAAAGAAGGCCTCCCCCGTGCGCGCTCAAGTGCCACAAGGGCCTATAAAGTGCCACACCTGCGGCGAGCTTGGGTACACGGTAAGGACGTGTCCCAAATGTGCGGGAAACGGGTCGAAGAGCGGTTAAGCGGGGAGTTAACCGACTCGTCTTTGACGGTCCCCACACCTAGCTCAGCGTCTCCACCTTTATCGGAGCACGCTACGACCCCCGCCGACCTGCGAGAAGCTTTATCCCTCGCAGGACAGGTCGCACGCGCGTACAAACCTGAAGACGAAACCCGTTGGTGGCTTCAGGTGGCGGTCGGAGGTTACCGCCTACGCGCATTGTACGATCCAGGAGCATCGAACACGGTCATGGGTCCGATTGGCTTGCAAATTGCCAATGCCCTTGACCGTGAGCTCATCCCAGCCGAATCAGGACGCGTGAAAGTCGCTGACGGCAGGCACCTCCCACTGTTGGGACATGTCAAGTTGCCCTTCGCTGTCGCGGGGTTAACGCATGACATCAGGGTTGCCATAATGCCTCAGCTTGACGAGGAATGTTATGTCGGAGTTAATTTTATCCGAGCATTCCGCGCGGTTTTGGACCCCGACACCGATCGTCTACATTTTAAAGACGCGAATGTAAGTGTCGGCCTAGAAGTCGCCAGCATAGCTGCCGGCGTGGGTGCGCTAGCGTCTGCCGGCGTTGCCGACGTAACGGACGACCAGCGTGCCCGACTTCAAGCTCTGCTCGACGCAGTCTCGCCGAGCGGAGGGTCCACCCTGGGATGCACACACGGGGTAGAACATGCGATTGATGTAGGCGACGCCTCGCCCATCAAGCAACGCTATTGCCCTGTCTCGGACAAGATTCAGGAAGAAATGCATCGCCAAGTCCGAGAGATGCTCCAACAGGACGTAATTGAACCGTCAACCAGTGGCTGTTCTAGCCCGGTGGTGATGGTGCGCAAGGAGAACGGCTCGTACCGCTTCTGCATCGACTTTCGCAAAGTCAACGCGGTTACGAAGCCGGACGCATATCCCCTGCCTTACATGCAGGATATCCTGCGCAAGCTGCGGAAGGCGAAGTATATTTCTACCCTCGACCTGAGCAGCGCATACCATCAAATACCACTAAAGGTTGACTCGCGACCTATCACGGCGTTTACCGTACCAGGCATGGGTCCTTTTTCAATTTAAAAGGATGTAGTATGGCCTTTCATACGCAGGCGCGACCTTTCAGCGCGTAATGGACCGTGTTATCGGCCAAATTAGCGCCGAGATTTACGGGTCCCTATTGGATAGGGAAGACCAGGGGCTCTAATTGCTTTAAGCTCATCAGCGAGCGAGGTGAGCTTGAAGATTTAGTTCACGCTGAACATTTAAAGGCGTACTACGGTGGGCAAGCGCCTGAAGAAGACGACGTCGACCCCGCCGAATTACACCGAGAGCCCCAACCACCGAGGGAAGAGCAGGCGACGCGCGACCCGCCTTTGGCGAGCGCTCCGGCTCCCGCAACAGAGCCACAGCCGACGAGCGAAGGCTCAGCGGAGCCCGTCGAGCCTGAACCCGATCCGTCCGAGGTCAACCCCGAGCCTCAAAGGAGAAGGGGTAGACCGCGGAAAAGCGCGAGCGTGCGGACCCCCCCAGTTTCGCGGCCGGGGCAGACCGAGAGGTGCGGAAATTCGCACGTGATTTTCCCCCGGTTTACCCCGTGCCCGATATGCTATTGATCCCACACGCGCGAAGCGTGGCAGAATCCGCTTATCAAAGATAAGCGATTTCTGGGAGGGGGGTGTCACGGAGAACACTCCGTTTTCCGCGCGTGTTTGTATTTCGCGCGATTCCGCGGTTCGCGAGCCGAGTTTAATTTCGGCTACGTTACGGCCCCGGGCGGGAAAATACGGTACACGCCGATAGATAGAATAGTCGTGGGCTGTATAGAAAAGATAGGCGAGTTCAGGCTAGGCAAGCTAGCTTCTTCCCGCGTTTTCCAGTTAGTTCTCTTCCGCCATTTTGACAGTTCGGACGCGTGCCCTCTTCCCGCGTCTCGACAAGTTTTTGCGCGACGTTATCGCGAGTTCTTGGCGCGTCCCGGTCGTGGTTTTTTTAGTTCAGGTGCGTAGCTGCGATCAGCGGCCCGCAGGGCACCGCCACCAGACCACAGGGGCGTAGCAGCAAGGCAACGGCACCAACGATTTCGTTGGGCGGCAGCGGCGTCCCGCTACTAGCGGCCTTATCCCAATTTTTGGCGTGCGCGGCTGGCCAGCCACCGTCGTAAGTTTATAGTATAGTGTTCGCTTTTGGACAAGCTACGCGCTTTCCCTTACACCTCGCAAAAGTTTTTCCGCGGCAACGTAGAAGGTATCCGCCATTTTGGACGCGCCGTTTACGCGTCCTCCTTTTTTCGTCTCTTTCTTCTTCACGTTGAAGAAGAAAGTTAGCGGGGTGTTGTGAGTGACTTGGCGTGCAGCGGCTGTGTAGGCAGCCAGGGAGCCAACACCGGCCGACGGCACCGAGGCAGATCACCGGCGTCAGAGAGCGAGTCGGCGTCGTCTTCCCCGCCATCATCAACGTGCGTCTTGCGAGCGCGGCTGGCCAGCCTAAGAGTAAGTCTGCTCAGACTTGAATTTCGCGCGCAAAGCCGTTGTTTTTTTTTTGTTGCATTCGCGTAGGAGTGACACCCGCCGGTTACTCCACGCTTTTATATTTAGTATTTTTTCGCGGTTCGTGCGAGTGAGAGAGCGCTATCTCTCTCACTCTCGTATACAGGGCGAGAGAGTTGCGTTCTCTCTCGCACCTATAGAAGCTTACGCGCGCGCGAGTGAGAGAGCGGTATCTCTCTCACTCTAGTGGTAGCAGTGCGGGAGAGTCGCTTTCTCTCTCGCACTTGCGGGGTATACGGCGCGCGCGCGAGTGGGAGACACCTTTATCTCCCACTCGAGTTAGATCGGCGCGAGAGAGTTGCGTTCTCTCTCGCACCCGCGTAGAGTTAGGCGCGCAAGAGTGGGAGAGCGCTTTCTCTCTCACTCCTACGGCGTAGTACGGGAGACCCGTTGTCTCTCTCGTACTCGCAGTAGAAGCGGCGCGCAAGAGCGGGAGAGCGTTCTCTCTCTCGCTCCAACGGGCTCCGTGCGGGAGAGTGTTCTTCTCTCTCGCACCCGTACGTTAGACGGCGCGCGCGAGTGAGAGAAGCCTTTCTCTCTCACTCTCATAGGCGTAGTGCGAGAGGCATTCGTTCTCTCTCGCACTCGTGGAATACGCCGCGCGCGGGAGACAGCCTCGCGCCTTATATCGCGTCTTACCGCCTGCGCTCCTCATACGCAGCCTTTATAATTTATTTTATCGTCTTTTTTTGTAACTAATCTTTATTGTTAATTAATTTATTATTTATTTTTTTCTGTTTTTGTTATTAAATTATATTATTTATATTTTTAATTTGAATCTTTTTCTTTTTTTTTTCTCTCCTATTTTTTCTGTGTTTTTTTTGTTTTGTTTAGGGCGAGCTAGTCTCGCTCAAATTATTATATTTTATTCTTTTTTCTTTCTTTTATTATTTATATTTTTTTTTTCCGCTACTTTCTTCTCATTTTTTATTTATTGCTGCGACGAGGAGCTTTCAGCTCTCCTCCCGAATACCGCCCTCTCCGAAATCAACTAGCCAGGTGAGGACGACGAACGAGCCGCGCAACGACGATTGCGCGGCGTTGCAACGGGTAAGTTGGGTCCGTAGACCGGCTTCTCGAGCCTGGACCCAGGAGCAAAGTCGTCCAAGACTTTAGCTTCCAAAAAGGGGGCGCAAAGGGCAATTTCGCGCCTTTTGCGGATTGCGCGTCCCCCGAAGCTAATTGCTCCGGTGGCGGTTAATGTTTAAAACTGCCACCCCGTTACAATATATATATATATATATACACAGTCTGTCTCTCTATCTAGTGAAAATATTCATAACGCCTGATGCAGAGAGAAATTTTATAAATAAAAAACCTTGCTAAATTAAAATCGGTGAATTAATTACTATTTAATTAACAATAGATTAACAATCAGTCAGATTTCTTCGCGATCAAGTAGGCGGGCCTTGAGAGAAAAAAAACCAATAAAAAAAACAAAAATGGGCGGGGCTTACAATTTTGAACTATACATCGATATGCAGCGATGTGTGCATCGCACTGCTATGTTATTGTTTCTCCCCACTTCGCCGCGAATTTTAATCCTGATCTTCGTATGTCCTCTCATCCATCTTATTCCTCTCATTTAGGCTATAGCACTGACGGTTTGGGTTCTTATCCCCAGTTCCGATTTTTTTTTTTTTTTTTTTTTCTTTTAAGCTTCTGTAAGTCTTTTTTAGGTATTTCGATGAAAGCCGATATATCTAAAAGTTTTTTTAATTTTTTCTATAATTGATGCTTAAGATTATTAATGAACTATGATTTTTCCACCCTATATTTGATTGAACTTAATCTTTTATTGTAATGTTTATTTATTCATGAAACAAAAATTATTAAAAAAATGCTGCGTCTTATTATTTTTACGTTAATCGCATAAAAATGCAATATGAGGTAACTGAGCGTGAAAAACTCGAATGTATAATAGATTCAAGGTCATTTTCCAATTTGTAACATCGATGAATTTTTTTTAAATATTTTTTTTAAAGGCATTTTTTTTTTTTTTGGTGTAACGAATAATGTTATACAGCTTAAAATCTCGTGTGAAAACAAAATTTTAATTATTTTAATATTTTACTTTATGAAAATTTTATTGTATTTATCAAACAACTAACTGTAATCAAGAAATATAATAATTAATTCATAATTTTCTTGAACACATATTAAAAGATGCTTACAAACGAATGAAAACTTAATCTAGAAAAACTTTAACATTATTTTTTGAATTTTACAAAGACTTACAGAAGCTAAAAAAACAAAAAAAAATCGGAACTGAGGATTACAACCCAAACCGTTAGTGCTATAGCCTGAATGAGAGGAATAAGAAGATGAATGAAAAGACAAAAGAAGATCAGGATTAAAATTCGTGGCGAAGTGGGAAGAAACAATAACATAGCAGTGCGACGTACACATCGCCGCATATCGATGTATAGTTGAAAATTGAAAGCCCCGCCCATTTTTGTTTTTTTTTTTGGTTTTTTTTTTCTTTCAAGGCCTGCCTACTTGATCGCGAAGAAATCTGATTAACTGTTGATCTATTATTAATTAAATTGTAATTTATTCACCGATTTTAATGTAAGAAGGTTTTTTATTCATAAAATTTGTCCCTACATCAGGCGTTATGAATATTTTCACTAGATAGAGGGACAGGCTGTATATATATATATATATATATACTACTGTGATCAAAAAGTAAAATGAATTTGTTTATAAAATGTAAATTCCTTATTTATTCTTCCAAATTAATTTCATCCCCTTCAAAGTAATCCCCGTCCGATAAAACGCACTTTTGCCAACGCTTTTTCCAGTCCTCGAAACAGTCAGAATAGTATTTTTCCGGTATAGCCTTCAAGACCTTCTTCGATTCAGTTTTTATCTCCTCAATCGTGTCAAAACGGCGTCCCCACATTGGCCTTTTGAGTTTGCTGAATAGCCAGAAGTCGCACGGAGCCAAATGAGGCAAATACGGTGGTTGCGGAATGATATGAGTCGAGTTTTTGACAAAAAAGTCGCGAAGAACCAATGCAGTATAACATGGTGCATTATCGTGATGAAGGAACCAAGAGTTGTTCGCCCATAATTCCGGCCGTTTCAGACGAATAGCTTCACGCAAACGACGCATAACGCTCAAATAATATTTTGTGTTGACAGTTTGGTCCGGTGGAAGGAATTCACCAGTTAGTACACCACACCACGATAATCAAAGAAAACTGTCAACATGACCTTGATTTTCGATCGACTTTGCCGTGGTCTTTTCGGTCTTGCTTCACCTTTTGCACGATAATCGGTTGATTGGTCGGTGGTTTTAGGGTCGTATGCGTAAATCCAAGTCTTGTCTCCAGTAATGATGCATTTCAAGTGGTCCTGATAGTCAGACAGCAAAGTTTCACACACATCAACGCGAGGCTTTTTTTCCAAAAAATTGAGCGTTTTTGGCACCAATCGAGACTTGACGCGTTTGAGACACAAAACATCCTTTAAAATGGTTTAGGCTGAGCCAAATAATATTTCAACACTATCAGCGAGGTCTCTAATTGTCAATTGACGATTTTCAAGCACCAAATCTTTGATTTTTTGGGCGTGGCCCCCGTCGATAGACGTTTATGGTCGTTCAGAGCGCGGTTTGTCTTCAACGCGTTCTCGGCCCGCTTTGAACTCGTTGTACCACTTATAAACATTTTGTGCCATAGTTTGATCACCAAAGGCCTTCCGCAACATTTTCAATGTGTCCGCACAAGAATATTTGTTCCGCAAACAAAAGTTGATGCAAGTTCTTTGCTCAACAAAATCACCCATTGTAAAAATCGAAAAATTCACTTTTGGTTGTTTACAAAAACACGTGTAACTCGGAGATAATTAAACCTTTTTACAAACAGACGCTTGGCAAATGTTATAGACAGTCCTACCAACCTAGGAAAAAAATTTACCTGCCTTCCTAATGCCCGGGAGTTTTAAAAGACAATGTCGCCTTACTTTTTGATCACAGTAGTATATATATCGAAGCCGTAAACCCACCAGTTCAGAACCGAAATGGTGAAGGGGAAGGGCCGACTTATACTACACAAGGAGCCGATGAAAACACAGATGAATCTATCCGAGTTCTTGTTACAACCATGGCATCAAGCATTAACTTGAAGAACGCCATTAAAGTTTTAAAAACCTTTGATAGTTATAACAGTCCACTTAAAGATTTCTTGACAGATTTCAGGAACGGGGCTGCCCAACTGTCAGAGAATCAACAAGAAAATTATATAAAAAACGTACTTGAATGTTTGGAAGAAGAAATCCGAGACAGCATATATGGATATGCGTTTAAAGACGTAGAGTCTTTAATAAAGAATTTAAAGGAGCGTTTTGCGCGCGAAAAGCACTACTCTTATTACTCAGAAAAAATACATAATATAACAGTGACAAAAGGAGAGTCAGTTGAGATGTTTTACGATAGACTGAACATACTATTAATGGAAGCTCGAGGAGCGTCAAGACAACCCGGCGTGACTTCACAACAAGTAACTGAGCGGATTAAAACCTTAGAAGAGGTAGCATTGTTCATGTTCAAAAAGGGGCTACCGATAAAAATTACCACCATTGTGCATATTCAATGACACGCTACTTTCAATGAGGCATATCAAGTTGCTGTGGAATTAGAAAATCTAATAAAAAGTCACATCTTGCCGGACGCCAAACCTAACCATAGACGAATTGAAGAAGACGAAGAGAATAATAAGTTATCAGATTCATTTAACCGCAGAAACAATAGATCTTATCCAGAAAGCCGAGGTAGCATAAACTATAGACTGAAGGACCGAAAGTATAGTTGTAAAAACGTCCGATACACACTAAGCAATATAGACATCTCCCGAAAAATAGAGAAGTTATAGGCGAGCAAATGAGAAAAAAACTAAGGGATGGCTTAATAGAACACTCGAATTCACCCTGGTCTTCTTCAATTTGGATCTTCCCAAAACGATCAGACAGTCATGACGACCCCCGTTGGAAAATGGTCATTAACTTTAGGGAGCTAAATAAGAAGACTATAGGGGATGCATACCCTCTGCCCAATATAGCAGATATTTTAGATAAATTAGGAGGAGCAAGTTATTTTACATGCTTTGATCTGGCTAGTGGATTTCAACAAATACCCATGAAACCAGAAAATAAATGGAAGACCGCCTTTACTACACCGAATGGACACTATCAATTATTCTTATGCCAGAAGGATTAAAAAATGAACCTGCTACATTTCAGAGACTAATGGATAACGTCTTAAAAGGGCTTCAAAATACCGAAATGTTGGCATACCTCGATGATATAATAGTATATGCAACGGATCTGCAGAACCACGATATAAAAGTAATACAGGTTCTAGATCGACTAAGAGACGCTAGACTGGTTCTGGAACCCGATAAGATTGAATTTTTACAGCGTGAAGTTCCGTTCCTAGGACATGTGATCAGCGAAAGAAGGGTTGAACCAGATCCCAAGAAGATTTCAGGAGTAAAGGAGTTTCCCAAGTCAACCACCACAAAAATATTTGACAATTCTTGAGACTGGTAGGATACTATAAGAGGTTCATAGAAAATTTCTTAAAAATAGCGAAGCCGCTAACCGATCTTTAAAGAAAGACCAACATCGTACTGCTTGGGGACCACAACAAGATGAAAGTTTTGAGACACGAAAGATGCGATTATGCAAGAGCCCCAATATTCGACAATTCTTGGGACTAGTAGGTTACCATCAGAGATTCATAGAGAATTTCTCAAAAATAGCAAAACCACTAACCGACCTTTTAAAGAAATACCAGCATCGTACTGTTTGGGGACCACAACAAGATAAAAGTTTTGAAACAGTAAAGAAACGATATGTGAGAGCCCTCTCTTAATCTACCCAGACTTTGATAAAGAATTTACTCTGAAAACTGATGAATCTGACCATGCAATTGGATCTGTACTAAGCTAAGAACTAAACGGATTCAATCATCCTGTGGCATATTTATCGAGAACCCTAAATAAGGCCGAAAGAAATTATAGTACTACAGAAAAGGAATGTTTAGCCACGTTATATGCCATGCATCAATTTCGACCTTACCTATTGGGAAGAAAATTTGTTTTGCGACTAGATCATAAACTACTGAACTGGATGCATAGTAGAACTGACCCTGGACAGCGACTATTGCGCTTGATGTTCAAATTTTCTGGGTATTAATACACATTTAAGTATAAACCTAGACGATTAAATAGCAACGCGGACGCTTTGTCTCGCATTCCAGTAATAAACGCCATTGAACAAGAAATTAATGATAAATTACCTCAACTTAGATTACTAGTATTAAATAAAGTAGACTCCCAGTCAAGGAAACATAAAAAACCAAAGTTTCCAAGATTGAGAAGCCTCTCTGTAGGAAACGCACCAGGTCAGTCAATAGCAAGTCAAGGGCGAGGGAGGCCGCCTGGTTCAAAGACTGCTAATGTAACACCCGAACTAGACCACAGTACCATAGCTCAGAGAACTAGAGCTAAGACAAAACAAGACTCTGGGAATAACCCTACTTTCTCGAGAGCGGCAATCGACAAAGCATCAAGAAGTATCCGTAACCTATTATATGGGAAAACATTCGGTAATGTCCGTACTCAGAAATCCCATATTAAACAAGTTGATATACCCAATAAAATATATGGACTAGCAGAGACTGCGAATAACGAGATAACATCAGTCCAAGAATTATTATCGGCAAACCCACCTACGGAGACAGAGATCAAAGCTAGTTCAGAAACGATATCAGAGTATACAGGCTTAATTAGTACTAACACTGACACAGATGGAAATACCATTGCGAGCCGACCCTAGGAGAAGCGGGTGGCGGGAGGAAGCCACGGAAGATTCAGACCTTGATAACGACCCTCGGCATAACAAACCAAGGCATAACTTACCAATTTGTGTCAGAGTAACCGCATACTCGGGGAATGAAACCGAGGAAGTCACGGCGCCAGAAGAGAACTCAGAAAAATACGCTGACGACCCACAAGGAGAACCTAAGGGTTCAAAACCGCTAGCGTCAAGTAAAACGTTAAGTGGCAGAAATATGGTAAATAAGGAAACAACAGAAGACTGGAGAAATTTTAACGAATCTTTATGAAGGGTTCATGACAGAGTATACAGGCTTAACTTACAATTTATACAGAGTATATAAGCGATACTGCTACAACTCTTATGAACCGCTACTGAGCAGAGACAACACACTCAGAAATAAAAATAATTTTTCCGAGGGAGAAATAGTTAATCCTAAATATCAGGAATATTTAGGCACTTTAGACCCTTCCTCTTCAACGTTGTCTCTGCCTTCTTTAAACTGTTTGTACCACTTGTAAACATTTCTTTCCGACAAAGTCTGCTCACCGAACGCCTTTTGCAGTATTCTAAACGTTTCTGCACAAGAAATTTTATTCCGAAGACAAAATTTAATGCAACTTCTCTGCTCACTAAAATCTGACCTTATAAAAACCGCTGTAATCACTTTCTAATGTTCACAAAAACGAGCGTCACTTGCAAACTAATGAATATATTGACATGAAATTATACACAGATGACTCTCACAGTGTTACCAACTTAAAAAAAATTTCGTCAAATCAATAAACCCGCAAAATTTAAATTGAAAATTGATCTTACTTCTTGACCATAGTAGTATACAGTACAGGTATAAGCACGTTCGTACTTGTTTTGAAATTTCTATAAAAAAAGGTAGGGGGTAGGGTTAAGGATTATATAGAGAGCGAAGCAGCTGCAGGGTAACAATAGCGTGCTTGGGCTGGGCAGGTGTTTTTTTGATGCGCTCAGTCATGTATAAGGTGTGGTTGCTTAAACCGCTGTATCTTCGTTAGTTTTACTCCGATTTATCTCAAATTTTCATACAAAATTCTTAAAAGGTTCTCCATTCAGAAAATCAAATAAAAAAAAATGCAAAAGAAAGTTTAAAAACGTTACCTCCCCCCTCCCTTAATACATCACGACAATGTCTCACCTACAAGAGGGACAATCTAATACACCTTATATCTAGTAATATCGAGAGTATGTCATCTACAATAAAATTATTGGTTGACATCGAGGCAAGAAATCCAATGAATTTGAAGAAGACAAGACCAAAGGTGGGCCAAATCCTGCTCACACCATATAAAAATCATAACATAATATCAGTAGTTATAAAAGCAAGTATTTTGATGATCTCACTATGCCGAATTTAAAGGATTGCCTTTGCGAACCTTAAAACTGCAATGACTCAAAGAACGGAAACGTTTAAAGGCAACCTAATTACTGCAAACTTGTGTCACGGAAAGTTGGATTGTCCTGCACCCGAAGAAAGAGCCGTTATAATACAAAACTAACACGAAAGCCTACTAGGAGGACATAAAGGCATAAAGCAGATCTTTAAGAAAATCAGAGAGAGACACTATTGGTCAAGTGTGAGAAATGATGTTCTGGATTATGTCAGAAAATGCCGTGAATGCAGTATGAAAAAGTTACATCGAATCAAGACAAGAGAGTCCATGATTATCACAGACACCCCGATAGAACCATTTGACAAGGTCTCCATCGATACCGTAGGCAAATTAAAAATGACTCCTCGAGGCAGCAGCCATATGCCTACAATGCAATGCAATCTAACCAAATACCTAATAGTGGGTACCGATACCTAATTTACGATCCACCACTATAACCAATGCACTGGCTAAGCACCTCGTATGTCAATATGGTGCTCCCAAAGCAATATTATCAGATAAAGGAACCAGCTTTCTTTTCGATCTAATGGTAATATTTATAAAAACATTTAAAATACGACACCTCACCACGTCAGGATATAGACCGCAGACTAATGGTTTTTTTAGAAAGAAGCTATGCACCGTTAACTGATTTCATCAGGACTTACTCAGAATCTTATAAAGACTGGGATAGATTGATACCATTTGCTGCATTCACTTACAATACTACTTTACATTCGGGCACGAAATCACTCCCTACCAACTAGTTTTTGGAAGAATCGCAAAATTTTCTCTAAGAATACCTGACGAAGAAAAACTGAGTACATATAACACATACTTACGGGACTTACTTCTCAGCTTAGACGAAATGAACCACGTAGCCAGAGATAATCAGATAAAGGCTAAATTACTGTCCGAAGTCCGATATGATAGTAAAGGTAAAAGACTTAATGCTAAAGTTGAGAACTATGTGTACGTACTCAAGGAAATAAGGTCCTCTAAGTTTAATAAATACTATAATGAACCTTTGAAAATCGTTGAAATAGTGGGTAGAAACAACGCTATATTAGAATTACCTGACAGCAGGCGTATTAGAAAACACCCGGATAAATTAAAGCTAGCCCTTTAACTGAAAGGAATAACCGTTTCAGGAAGCCATGACCTAGCCCCTCCGTTTCATATACGTGATAATGGTAAATGTAGAAATTTCTTTGGGCCTCGCGGGAAAGAATTTTAAAATAGAACTATTCAAAGAAAATCCAGGAATGTTCTACAAGCGTTTGGAAGTAGTACTACTGAAAAGGACTGATTGGCAAGTAACTATTTATGCGAACATATAAGATTTTACAGAAACCCATGGACCAATTGATAGTTACTAAACTTCACTCGCTAATTGCACTGTACTCATGGAAGAAAATACCTGCCGGCTTATGCTTGGTATAGATC
Organism: Chalcis sispes; assembly: GCA_949987625.1. Taxonomy (NCBI): domain Eukaryota; kingdom Metazoa; phylum Arthropoda; class Insecta; order Hymenoptera; family Chalcididae; genus Chalcis; species Chalcis sispes. Next base: position 50,425,452 of record OX465094.1, on the reverse strand, counting down.
TGGTAGAAGCAAGACAAAACTCCCTGGATCAAATATAGTCAGAGATAAAAACTACACTCTACGATATGGAGCAATTTTCGGAGGATCCTATAAAAGTTCCAGGAAGCATGAGGTACAAAAGAATGGTGCCGTTAGGATTCATTGGAAGTCTCCGTAAAAACTTATTCGGACTAGTCATGGCCGAAAAAGTTGACAAGATAAATACCAACATAGATCAGTTATTTAAAGACAAAGTGATAAAATATCGCAATTCATTTTCCCTACTGACTATAAAATGGAATTTCCGGTTCATGCCCTTTTCCATTTCGTTTATGCGAAATTTTGTTTGCTTCTAATAAGGCTATTGAGCCCTTATCGCAAGGTTTACGTTATCGTCGATAAAATACGCGGTATTATCATTTCTATATGTTATCATTGCTAATAGATCTTTAGTTTCTACAATATTATTCTAGATTTTTTAAATTCTTTTGCTGCATCGGTGGCAATTGAGTCTTGGCTAACGTTCGTATCATTTACGTGCAACCTTTGATGCGCCGACGACTAATCAGAGTCATCTGAAAAACTTTCTTCCATTGAAGTTCAGTAATTTTTAGCTGATTTCGATAACTTTCTTTTTATTTTGCGTTTAGAAACAACCGGAGCGTCTTCTTCAGTATCGGTTTCAATTTTTTGATAACCCTTTTGGTTCGTTTCCTCAAATTTTTAGTGATAGGATTATTATTTTTTTGTTCTGGGGGTTTAATATTCGTTTTATTCTCTTTTCCTTGGGCATTTTTATGCGGCCTTTCCTTTGGCTTTGGAGTAGTAATTTTTAGTTTATCATTGCGGGAATGATGATTGTGTATGTCCTTAGTTTCGCTCTTTTCTTGCATTCGTTTCTGAGCGCAAGTCATCACGTTGCACTGTATATTTTTTGTAGAATTTCGGGATAAAGCATCTGCATTGTTGTTAAGCTTGCTAGGTTTATACATAACTGTATAGTTGCATTCAGATAGTTTGAAACGCCATTTTTGTACGCAAGTATTGAGATTAGCTGTTTTAAACCATATTAATGGTTGGTGATCTGTTATTATGGTAAACCTTTGTCTATAAATGTAGGGTCGGAAGGTTTTGACTGCATGAAGCATGGCAAGCGCTTCTTTCTCGTACGTGTCGTATTTTGACTTTGGTCCCCTCAGAACACGAGATGTACATTCTGTCAAAAGAGTACCAGGAATTGTCGATTTAAATCTGGCGGGGCAATTTAGGCAGGTAAAATTTTTTTTTCTAAGTTGATACAACTGTCCTTAATGACTATGCCAAGTTTGAGCGGAATCTGTCAACGAGTGTGTTTACAGTAGCTGGTTAAGTCAGTCGATGTCAATAGTGCGTGCCGATTTTTCACAATGGGTGATTACGTAGAACAAAGAATTTGTCTAAAATTTTGTGTTGCGAATAAAATTTTGTGTGCCGATGCATTAAGAATGTTGCAAAAGGCTTTTGGTGATAAAGCACTATCGAAAACCCGTGCGTATGAGTGGTATAAAGCCTTCAAGGAGGGTCGTGAAGTCGTCGAAGACTTGCCTCGTTCCGGACGCATATCGACGGCTTCGACCGCAGATAACGTCGATAAAATTAAGGAAATGGTGCTTGAAAACGGTCATACCAGCTTGAGAGAGATAGCACGTGAACTTGAGATATCCCACTAGTCCACACGTACGATTTTAATTGATATTTTAAGCATGAGAAAGGTGGCCGCAAGACTCGTTCCAAAAGAGCCTTATTTTCTTCAAAAACGCTATCGCGAATAGGTCGTTTCGGACATGCTGGATCGCGCCAATTCCGATCCCGCACTCATGGAATGCATTATAACTGGTGACGAAACATGGGTGTACGAGTACGATATGCAAACAAGCTAGTAAGCATCGGAATGACAAAGTCACTCAAAAGTGAAGGTGACGCTCATTGTTTTCTTCGATATCCATGGTGTGGTGCACTACGAATTCGTTCCAGAGGGTCAGACGGTAAACAAAGAGTATTACCTAGGCGTTATGAAACGTTTGATAATATTTCTAAAATACAATTGATAATATTTCTCTTTGTAAGTAATAGAGAAAATGTCAGATTTGTTGGCTAAACGCCGAAAGCAATCTAATCATGTGCGAAATATAGAAATTAAAGAGCATGAAGATGGACACTCTAATGCTTTAGTTATTCTTCAGGATGATGATTCTGATGATTCTGTTTCTGATTCTGAATCAGATAATTATCTCTGATTAGAGATTATAATTCCAAAAATCAATTTACAGGTTCTAAGTAACTATGAAGAAAATCAGTCAAAATTTGAGCCTAACTATACTTATGTATGGGAAAATGGCAAAAAAAAAACTATAAAAATTATCCTCAAAATGAAAATTTATCTGAAAAAATAAAAAAATTCGTTCGCGATTCTTCATACAAATTGTTGTTTGAATTTTTTTTTTTCTACTGATTTGAAGCATTATATTATTAAAAGTACTCGTAGGAATAGTTATATTCTGACGTTAGATGATTTGGATATTTTCTTGGGGATAATTATTACATCAATTTTCAACCAAAGGAAATCCCAGGACTATTGGTATAAAAGGTTATTGCTGGCTTGTCCCCCTATAGCTATAGCGATGAGCCATGACAAATTTCTCAAGATCAAATCGAAAATAAAATTTTCGAAACCTAAAGATAAAAATCTTGAAGATAGAGCTTGGAAGATGCGAAACATTTTTGAAATTTCCAACAAAAATGCGTTGCAATTAAAATTTTTTTCAACAGTTTTGTCTATCGATTAAATGATGGTAAAATTTTACGGAAAAATCATTTTGCTTCAGTTTATGAATGACAAGTCTGTGCATTTTGGAATTAAAATGTGGGAAATTTATAACGCTAAAGAACATCTGTTCAATTATGTTATTTATTGTGGCAAGGGTTCCAATATTTATTGATCAAATAAAGAAGCAAAATTATCTAAATGTGCCTTAGGAAGTCGAGTCTTCATGCAAATGCTTCAAAAGCTGCTTCATTCTGTTGTTGCAAAGTAAATAACGCAGTATCATTTATATTTTGATAATTTTTCTTGTAATCCAAATTTACTTAGCCATTTGCAATTACTTGGCTTGAGAGCAACTGGTATCGTAAGAAGAAACAGAGTGAATATTGATAATGAATTGGACAAAAAGAAGGCAATAAAAGGTACATTCTCTGTAAAACATGAAGAAAAAAGCGGTTTGAATTCCATTACTGTGATGGATTCAAAGCCTATCTCTCTACTTTCAACCGCGGCAGGTGTAATATCAATATCAACAGCAAAAAGATATTCGAAAGAATCGAAAACTAAAAATGACTTACCTCTACCTAGAGCATTAGCACGGTATAATAAATACATCAGCGGTGTCGATCTACATGATATGCATTGTAGTAATTTGATGCCATGCATAAGAGCGAAAAGATGGACTTAGTCAATTTTTATTCGTCTAATTTAATCATTGATAACCAATGCAGTTGTAATTTATAATTTATCACATAGCGACAAAAAAATTTGATCAAAAGAGATAGCTTTAGCTATTGCTTAAATTTACCTCGCCAAAAGCAAAAAAGAATAAAATGTATTACATGAAATGGTTAGAAGTAGATAAAAAAAAATGTAATAATTTTCAAAATTGTAGCAAGAGAACACAAATAATTTCTAAGGTTTGCAATGCCTACTTCTGCCATTCCTGTTTTATGTCGATTCATAACAGAAAATGGAAAGTATTTTATATTCAAACGTGAAAATAAGCAAAGAATGCAAAAGGCAAATAAAATACATTTTTGAAAATGAAAAAACAAAAAGAAAAAAAACCAAAAAAAAAGCAACATAAAAAAAAAAAAACCAAACAAAAAAAACATAAGAAGACAAAAAAAACAAAAAAAAGGTTCTTCATATACTCCATATGGTAAAAACCGGGCAACGGCAAAAGACTTATGACGATTAATGAATATATAATTAATTAATTCTATAATGTTTTCAAAATTTTTGAATTTTAGAAATTAGAAAAATCTTCAAAAAATTATAAGAACTTTTTGTTCAGTAATATTTGGTTCTAAAGTCTATCATTTTCAAATAAAAAATTCTTGAAGTTTTCGACGATCATTTCGTGTTTGAGCCGCTATTTTGAATCTTTCTACATGTATTTTCAAAATTTTAATCTGCATATCTTGAAGTTCAAACCTCCAGGACGCGATTTCTTTATTCCAAACTGGGATTCTAAAGTGATGTCAAAATGAAAAAATGAGATGAAAAAAAAGTAAGTTGAAAAATCCATGTTTTCTTTAGAAAAAATCACATATAGTTTATTACGGTTACACTTTTCGAAAAATCTAGTTCAATATTCTTAAAGTTCAGTTGATTCTACGTAACACATCGTTCAATAAGTCCCGAGACTAACCCAGAGATGGTGCTAGTAGTACCAAACTGGCCACGTTTCCATAGAGTGCGAACCTTTACATGAAACGTGTAAAAATTTCACGTTGATCGGATCACAGACAGCAGAGTTATCGAGGTTAGAGTAAAGTCACTTTTTAATTTGTTTGAAAAATGGAAAAAAACGAGTTTCGCGTGTTGATAAAACATTGTTTTTTAATGGGTAAAAACACCGTAGAAGCCCAGCAATGGCTTGAAAAACATTACCCGGACTCCTCTTCATCCAAACCAACGATTTGTCGTTGGTATGCTGAGTTTAAACGTGCTCGTACGGACACAAACGATGCGGAACATTCGGGTATGCCATTGGAAGCCGTTACACAAAAAAAAAGTGAGTGAAGTGTTAAAAATTATAATAAAAAATCGCAAAGTGAAGGTCCGTGAGATTGCAGAAATGACACAGATATCATCTGGAAGCGTATTTACAATCCTTCATGAAAAATTGAGCATAGAAAAGGTTTTTTCCAAGTGGGTGCCGCGATTGCTTTCAGTGGAACAAAAACAGCAACGAGTCGACGATTCAGAGAGCTATTTATCGTTATTTACTCGCAATAAAAAGGATTTTCTGCGTTGATACGTGACCATGGATGAAACATGGATACATCATTTCACTCCGGAGTCGAATCGCCAATCATCTGAGTGGCGCATGGCTGGCGAAAGCCGCCCAAAGCGTCCTAAAACGCAGCAGTCTGCTGGCAAAGTCATGGCGTCTGTTTTTTGGGATACACATGGCGTGATTTTTATTGACTACCTGGAAAAAGGTAAATCGATCAACAGCGATTATTATATTGACTTGTTGGTACGTTTGAAGGAGGAGATCGCAGCAAAACGACCGCACATGAAGAAGAAAAAAATCCTTTTTCACCAAGACAATGCACCATGCCACAAGTCCATGAAAACAATGGCAAAATTGAACGAATTGGGCTTTGATTTGTTTCTCCCCCCCCCCCTCCCTCCCCATATTCGCCAGATTCAGCCCCCAGAGACTACTGGCTCTTTGCTGATCTCAAAAAAATGCTCCAGGGAAAAAAATTTGGCTCGAATGAGGAGGTCATTGCCGAAACTGAAGCCTATTTTGAAGCAAAGGATAAATCCTTCTATAAACATGGTATAGAAATGTTGGAAAGGCGTTGGAAAGATTGTATCACTCTAAAAGGAGATTATATTGACGATTAAAAATGATTTTTGAAAAAAAATGTTGTTTTCGTTGTTAGTCTCGGGACTTATTGAACGATGTGTTATATATGCTTGATTAGAAATTTATTAAAAGGCTTTTTTACAGTAATTACAATCGTTGAAAGTTGCAATGGAAAAAAGTCCTTTCAGAACTTAATGGGTTAAAATGTCGACACATTGTATGCGATTATTTCTGCGTTGAAGCCTCGTATTTTTTATAATCTTGACGTCGGGTTGGTCATTATTGTGTTGCTTTTTATATACAATTTCGTTAGCAATCTGTAAAATGTTTTCATCGAAGTCTAGTTTTGCCTCATTTGCGATGAAGAAATCCGATCCAAGAATACCACTATATGATATTTGAAAGAAATCTGTCATAACTAGGAATTCAAAACTTTTTCCAAATAGTTTCAAATTAATTTTGCATTTAGATCGATATAAATCAAGACCAACGCCTTTGATAATGGATATATTATTCGTATCAATTATTTCATTTTTGGCGAGAAATCTTTCCTTTATAATACTGATCCTCGTATCTAACATGAAGCTTATTATCCGATTATCTTTAAGATATTTAAATTGTACGAATGCAATTGTTTCTTCTTTCGTGCTTAACAAGGTATTAACTCGGAAGCGGCATTCACTGCGTAGGTTGAGTGCTGTTTTGAGGCAATCTCCGCGTTCGTACTTTCGACGAGGAGATTTTTTCTGTTTCCCTGCTTCAATTTCTCATTATATTGTCTTCTTTGGCATTCGTCGATTGTGTGCCCGACATTTTGCAGTAGTTACAATGTTTATCCCTGCATATGTTGCACGTGGCTGCAGTATGCGCGTTTTTTTTGACATAATTGGCACTTCAACTGACTTTTGCTTCAAAAGGGTTAATTATTGGTGGTTTTATTACCCGACAAGTATCTGCTTTATACCTACGACGTGTGGCAGATAAGTAATGAGACTAGCAACACTGCAAGCGATCTGGCAACGCTGCGCTATTGCCAGATCGCTTGCACGTGTATTAGTACCCTCCCATGGCTCATTGCGAGTTTCAACTCCTTCCGTTAACTACGTGATTTTTGTGACTGCTATCAGTAAAGTTGTGTTTTGGTTGTGCGTCACACAAAATGGAACAGCGGAATTTGGAGCAACGTTGTGCCATTAAATTGTGTTAAGCTTGGAGAATTGGCAAGTGTGACGTTCGAAAAGTTAAAACAGGCCTATGAGGAACATCCTTTATCCCGAGCTCAAGTTTTTCGCTAGCACAAATCATTTTTGAAAAGTAGAGAACACGTTGAAGATGAACACCGTTCAGAGATGCCTTCAACTTCGAAAACCGACGAAAACATCGAACGTGTGAATACTCTTGTGAGATCAGACCGTCGTTTAACATTGAGAATGCTGAGTGAATAATTAAATTTGAATAGATTTACCGTTCATTACATTTTGACTGAACATTTGCGCATTTGAAAGGTCTGTGCCAAAATGGTGCCGAAAAACCTCACAGTTGAACAGAAGGACAATCGAAAAAACAAGTGTCTTGATCTTATTGACAGAATCGCCAATGAGCAAGGTTTCTTTACTCGCGTGATCACAGGTGATAAATCATGGATTTTTGAATACTATCCTGAGACCAAGAGGCAAAGTGAGGAGTGGCACACTGCGAGCTCTCTTCGACTAAAGAAAGCTCGAATGAGCAAATCGAAGATCAAATCAATGCTGATTTGTTCTTTTGACAGAAGGAGAATCATCCACAAAGAATTAATTTCTCCAGGACAAACTGTCAACCAAGTTTTTTATAACAACGTCCTTGAAAGGCTCAGAAAAGGGGTCATTCGCGCGAGACCAAACATTGCAGACAAATTGTTGCTCCATCATGACAACGCCCCATGTCACTGCCCTCTTCGTCACAGAACTTTTGACCTCAAAAGCCATTCATACGGTTTCTCAGCCCTCCTATTCACTTGACCTCAGTCTCTGTAACTCTTTCCTAAACTGAAAAATGTCCTCAAAGGACGTCATATCGGGACTTTAGAAAATATCTAAAAGAGTGTAACGGACATGCTGAAGACCATACCGGTTGAAGACTTCCAGAGCTGTTATCAAAAGTGGGAACAACGTCTCCATCAGTGTGTAGCTGCCTAAGGGAACTACTTTGAAGGGGATAACATTGATATTTGAAAAAAATAAAAACTTTGGTAAATAAATCAGTCTCATTACTTTTCTACCCCACCTCGTATTGTCGTTTTACAATTGACATGTAATAATTGGTTGATAAATCGTGCATTGATTGCCAGTGTGTCCGTATCTTTAACATAATTGGCATCTAATGTATGCGACGCAGTTTGCGTCTGTATAATTAAATTTTTAACAAATTTGGCAAGTTAATTTATCTTCGTTGTGATGACTTCATTCCGTATATTTTTCTATGTTGTGGTATCTAAGAGTTTTTCTTTGGCATTGATTGACTTCATTACTGTCGCATCGACATAATTGGCAAGTGGTGGATTTCTTTCTAAATGTGTTAGGTTCTATGTATTTGCAATTTCTTTTTCGCGCTTGCTCGGTTAATTTTTTTTCTATCAAAACAGCTTCTTTTACTAATTCGCTTACGTTGCCGTCGTCTTTCAGTCTTGCTTCAATCTCTGGCTTTAATCCTGATTTAAAGCAGTCGACTATACTATTTCGATCTCTAAAATTATTATGCCTAAATCTCTGATGTGGTTGGCGAATGCCAAAACATTTTCACTGTCATGTTGGAATTCATTTTCCAATTGTCCTAGTAATTTTGTTACCGATTGGTTTGATTTTAACATGTCCTTAAAGAGCCCTTTTGATCCGTCAAATGTGTTGATGGTTCTATCGCGTAAAGCACCCTTTGTTTCTCCTATGATTTTTCTTTTAATTAACTGTAATGTATTTGGGGAAGGAGAAATGAGTAGAGATGTTTATTCGTCAAGAACCTTTATTAGACTGACCGTGTGCTAGTGTGTATCGTATAGTCTGTTATACATTCATATAATATACGCAAGCAATTCACACACACTCATCGCTCATTTACATGTTTAAATACTATAGTATATCAAATATACTACACTCCTCCGTGTTTAGTTTTGAACATCGCTATACAAGAGTGTGTATTTCCTTAAACTAGATTTACATTATTTTATTTTTTTTTGTTATAAGTCTTGGCGGTCATCTTACAATAGAGTTTTCTTTATTGTCGGAAGACTTTAATTGTTTTTCATTATTTTCGCTGAAAGAATGTCTTTTTAATTGATCTAGATGACGTTTTACTATAGAACCAGATTCAAATTCAACTTTGTATGTTACAGGAGTATATTTTTTTACAATCACAGCTAGAACCCAAGGAGGCAAGTTAATGCTAAAATCTTTAGACCAAATTGTGTCATTTTCATAAAATACTTCATTTCTCTTTCCTATTGAGTTCCGAGACTGTCAGTCTTGTTGCAATTCGTTAATAATTTGAGTATCCGGGCGCAGTAAGTCAAATTTACATCGAATTTCCTTACCAAACATCAATTTTACTGACGTTTCACCCGTTGTAATATGTTTTGTGGTTCTATAGTCAAATAAAATCGCGTCTATTGCTGTTTGAATAAATTTACCTTGTGCTAACAGTATTTTTATTTTACGCTTGAAAGTTTTAACAAAGTTTTCGGCTGCGCCATTTGAGGAAGAGTGTTTGACTGCCGATAACACTTGTTTTATTCCTAGTTTTTTTAGGAACGTAGTAAATTCATCGCTAGTATATTGTGTGCCATTATCGCTGACAACTTGAAGTGGGTGACCAAATCGTGAAAAGACTTTTTTAAAACATTGTATAGTTTTAGAAGCAAGTAGTTGATGTCATCAGAAAGATTTCATTTAGTTTATCCATTAATGATTAGAAGAAAATTATGACCTTTATACGGTCCAATGAAATCAATGTGAATACGTTGATAAGGTTTTTCTGGCCGTTTCCACGAATTTATTTCGCTTTTTGTTGGATTTGCTCCCACTTCAATGCAATCTTTACATTTTAGTCCTTATTTTTTTATATCTTGGTCAATGTTTGGCCACCAAAAAAATGATCTAGCTGTATTTTTCATTTCGACAATACCTGCATGGGATGAATGCAGTTCTTTTAAGACAATTTCTTGTAATTTACAAGGAATCAAAACTCGATAACCCCACATAATGCAGTCTTCTTCTATGTTTAATTGATCTTTTTTAAAAAAGTAATGTTTAAGTTCATCTTCAATAATTTTTTTGTTTGGCCAACCATTTTTTATAAACATTGAGATTTTTGATAATATAGAATCTTTTCTTATTTCTGATGCGACAATTTTGAAATCAAACATGAAAAAGATTCTTGTTGAATATAATTCATGTACGTATATTCCGGCAATTTTGTTGTGTTTTCATTTTCTAATGGCAAAGGTAAACGTGATAGAGCATCGGCACAGTTACTTTTTAAGTTAACATATTTTATTTTAAAATCGAATGCTTTTAAAAACTCGGCATATCTTTGTAATCGTCGCGCTGCCATAATCGGAATGCCTTTGTTTTCGCCAAAAATACGGACTAGCGGTTGATGATCTGTTTTAAGTGTAAATTCGCCCATAAAGGTAACCATAGAATTTAGTAACGCCGAAAACTATTGCTCGTGCTTCTTTATCTATGGTTGAATAATTTCGTTCGTTTGCCGTTAGATTTTTTCACCCGTAAGCTATTGGGCAATCACCTTTGGAAGTGTTATGCGAAATTATTGCTGATAATTCGTAATCTGAGGCGTCACATGTTAACATTATTTCTTTTTCCGGATCATAATTTATCAGTACTTTATTCGATTCAAGTTCGTTTTTTTCTACTTTGAAAGCTTTTTCGCATGCCTCCGTCCAATGAAACTTTTGTTTTTTTAAACATTCGTACAACGGTTGTAATTTTATTGCTCGGTCGTCTATAAATTTATTATAATAATTTATTATGCCTAAAAATGCTTGCAATTTTTTTAAATTTGATGGAGAAGGAGCTTTACTTATAGCGTCGATTATTTTTCTAAAGTGTGCACTTCTTTTTCATTTATGCTGGATCCTAAATATTCAATTTTTCTTTTAAATAGTTCTACCTTTTCTTTTTTTAATTTTAGTCCGCACTCTTTAAGTATATCAAGTACATTTCGGGTGTTTTTTACAATTTCATCTATCGTTTTACCTTTTACAACTATATCATCTTGAAAAACACACACACACAGGGTAATTTTGCGAAAATTTGTTCCATTTGACTTTGAAAAAATCCAGGTGCAGAAGATATACCATATGGTAATTTAGTATATTGATATAACCCTGCGTGAGTGTTAATTACTAGAATTTTTTGCAAATCCTCATCTAAATCTACTTGCCCGTATGCTTCTTTTAAGTAAATTTTAATATAAAAGACTCCGCCTGTTAAGTTTGCGATTAAGTGGTCAGCTTTTGGTAATGGATATCTTTGAGTTATTATATATTTGTTTATCGTGACTTTAAAATCGGCACAAATTCTTACTGAGTCGTCGGATTTAACTATAGGAACTATTGGTGTGACCCACTAACTTACGTCAACTGGTTTGAGTGTTTTATCTTTTTCTAACTTATCTATCTGGTGTGATACTTTATTTTTAAGCGCAAATGGAATTGTTCTAGATTTACAAAAAATTGGGATTGCGTACGGATGCATTTTTAAGGTAAATTTTGCTTTTGTATAGGTGCCTTTTCCCGAAAACATATGACTGTAATCTTTGTGTATTTTTTCTCTGTGTTTTTGCAAAATTTTTTCTTCATTGGATACATCTGAGCTTTTGCTTGTTTGTATAGAATTTATCTTATTTTTTGACTTTATAATTTCTAATGGCCATAATCCTAGTTTATTTAACCAATCGCGACCTATCAACGGTACACCCATTTTTCCTGCTACATATAAATTACCTTTTGATATGATATCACCGTAACATATTTTTTCATTTTCTAACATACCTAAAGGCTTACATTTTTCTCCTGCGTAATATTTTAATTCGATTGCAGTACTTTTTATTTCAAATTCCCGAAAGTATTTATTGTAATCAGTTTCGCTTATTAATGAAACTGCAGACCCTTATCGACTTCTATATTTAAGTATTTATCGTTAATTTTTACATATAAAAATTGAGCCTTTATAGATTTTATATTGTTGCATTTAGTTGTATTTTTCGTGTTATTTAAAAATAAGTCCGAAAAGTCATCATTTTGTTCATCATCGCAAGAAGAAAAATTACTCACACCGTCGTCTTCTGAGTCTACGTTTTCGTTAACTTTTTCAACATCTTTTCTGTTTGAATATGCGTTACATACAATTTCTAAGTGTCCTCTTTTCCCACACTTACCACATCGTTTATTTTTATGCTAACAGCGTTTCTTTTCATGATTCGACTTACCACAGCATTTACATAATACTGCTCCTCTGCTCGAACTCTGCCTTTGTTGATATTTTTAATGTGGCGATGAAGAGTTGCGTCGACCTTTCGATGTAGAAAATTTCACTCTGCTCCGTGATGTGCCTCGTGCTTGAATTTTATGCGTGTTCTGTTGTGATTCTTTATTGTTGTCCCTATAGCTTTCAGATGGCCTTGAATTCAGCTTATCGACGGCATCGTTCGCACTCTCTGTAGTTGTTGCTGTCTTTATCACTTGTTCAAGTGTTAATTTTTCTTTTTGGAACAAGGCAACTTTTATATCTCTGCTTTGGATTCTGGTTACAAATTGATCTAAAATGGCTTCGTCGTCGTTTGCAAATGAACATTCTTTTGCTAACTCACGTAAGCTTGAAGTATACTGTGAGATGCTTTCGTTTTCTTTCTGGGTTCTGCGACGAAAACGTTGGCGTAGTACCGTAGTATTTACTGTTGGTTTTAAATACGCAGTCATTTTTTCTATTATATCTTGAGATGTACATTCCGCATGCTTTTTAGGTGCACAAACTTTTTTGACTATACTATATGCTTCTGCATCTAGTTTATTCAGGAGTGCCGCTTTTTTCTTTTTTTCTACAGTAATATCATTTGCATCAAAATAAATCTCCATACGCTCCACGAAATCTTCCCAATTGTCGGTGCTTGCTGTGTATTTGATATCTCCAGCACACTCCATTTTTTCTTTTAGTTTTTCCTCTGTAACACTCTTTGATTGTTTTTGTTCTATATTCGATTCTTGTGGAATAACACTTTCACTATTTTCACTCACTAATTCACTATTTTTTGCAACTATGCTGCGCAAAATGCGTCTGAGATCATCTAATTTACTTTCTTCACCGATATTAACATTTTTATTTTTTAATTTCTTTAGCATTTCGTCTTTTTTTAAAGTGTTAATCTAAGCCGTGCCTGTTCTGTCGGACATTGAGCTTTACTCCATGCTTCAGCACACGTGCGTTAAAACCTAGTCGCCACTGTAATGTATTTGGGGAAGGAGAAATGAGTAGAGATGTTTACTCATCAAGAACCTTTTTTAGACTGACCGTGTGCTAGTGTATATCGTATAGTCTGTTATACTAGTGCATTCATATAATATACGCGAGCAATTCACACACACACTCATCGCTCATTTACATGTTTAAATACTATAGTATATCAAATATACTACATTAACTTTATTAGATTAGCTTCACCTGTCGGTTCTATCATCGTTTTTGCTTCGTCGCAGACCTCAAAGATTTGGTGAGGCTTATATTTCAACCGTTAGAAGTGGAAACTATTTCAGCTTCATCCTTTATCGGAATTGCGTAAAGATTATATGTGTGAGACGTTGATGTTGTAGCCATCGTTAGCTTTTTATTGAATTTGATTTGAAAGAGTTTTTTGTTTTTTTGGGGATTAGAATTTAATATTGTTTTTCCCAATTCTGGAGAACTTGATCTTTTTGTAGTGTTCGTGTTATCTGAGTCCCTCCTGTCACCACTCGGTATTTGTCTCACGGGCGTAAACGGGTTAAATGCTTCCATTTCGTTAAGTAATTCTGTATCGGAGTGAGCTTGTTATTAGACGAGCGAGTTATTCGACAGATATTCATAGAGTCCTTTTGTTTATGAATTTATTATTTAATTATACTTATAATATTTTTGTTACGTACGGGGCTACACGCACAAGACGAAATTTTAATATTTATTTTAATGCGGGACCCGCCAACTCGTCCCGTACAGGCCCGCCCGCACATCGCGAACCGATGGGACCCTTACTGTTGCGCCGAACATATACTTCGGGGGGAATTGCCGCCTCTGCCCCATTACTTAATAATTAACGAAACATTAATAGAAATGATTAAAAACTTACCTTGTGATGAGTGTCCCTGACCTCTGCGTTTTTCATTGGGATCGCCGTGAGGAGTAAGGGTTGAAAGTTATGATTAACAATACTGTCTCTTTCAATAAGTTTATTCGAATGCACAGTTTTTTTATGCTACACAACACAGCACGATGCGCGCCGTAGTCCGTGACGGAAAATGATAAAAAAATGAAATGATGAGAAAGTTTTTTTTTCTACTTGTCGTTAACGCGATGAAAATCAGACTATACTCTATCCCCCGGTCCCTACGGTCAACCCCTCGCGGCCTGTTGGTACTCATATTTAAAGACCTTGAGGTGGAGGCATCGTGGGGATTTTCGCTTATTTGGCATCGGCGTGAGCCTCGGTGGACTCCCGAGCCTCCCCCGCGCCTCCCAATTAAAATGCAATTTTATACATTTATATGTTGCAGTTATAGTGCATTGATCTGCTTGATTTTAATTTTAATTTGATTAATTTTTTCCCTTTTTTATAGGTTTTTAATTTAATTTAATTATTTAAATTTCGTCACGTAACATCCCCCCCCCCCCCCCCCTTAAAGACGTTTACCGTCCTGGTAAACAGCGGACGCGCTGCGTGGTGTATGCGCTTACAACGGACTCAGCTTATATATTATAATTTGTTAATATTACATAATTGTCGAATGTTATTAGCCTTATATTATTGTAAGTGTCGTATTATAAAGGTTGATTAAATTGCTTAACGGTTTTAGGGTCGTAGGCAGTCTAAATATTATTTTATAACATTTATAATCACCCACAGAAAAGGAGAAAAGGAAGAAAAATTAAATCATTTAGATTGCCTTAACATAAAAAAAAAGGTTCTTAACCTAGCTTGTTAGTTTTTTTTTTTTTTTTTTTTTTTTTTTTTTTTTTTTTTTTTTTTTTTTAGTACTAATTAACAATCTATAAGGAAACAATCCAAGCTGATTTGCTTATTAATTTGATAAAAATTCATTAGGACTGTCTGTAAAATGGAACCGTTTGGATTGCCTTTATAAGCTTTATTCTATTATATTGACTAAATGTTAATATGGTTATAAGAATCAATTTTATACTAACATATATGTGTTAATCTTTTAGATATATTTTTAATCTTCTTTTATCTTGATTAATGAGACTGGATATGTGTGCTGGTAGATACTCATGTCTCTTCTGGTGTCAATGATCTGCTTAATTGCGTGTTTATTTTCGCACATGGTTTTTGATTTAAATTCTGGCGTGGTGATAGAGACTACTAATAGTCTTTTCGTGTCCCGCAATAGGGTCTTTGCTGGATCTTGATTCTTCACTTTCAAGCTTTTGGATTACACTCCTTATTTTTTTCAAATGTCTTTTGCGGTCTCTCATTTGACACTGTATTTGGCATGTAATTAGATAGTCTTTAATTGTTTTGCAGTCTATCCAGAGCATGCATTTCGAGTGCAGTGTCTTCCCATATCCTTGGTTATTATCCTGATCTGCCTTTGACATCTTCGGGGGATCAGCGAAAATAGCACGGTTCGTCCTTTTACTTTCTTTCAAGGCCTTAAGAGCATCCTTAGCGTTAATAAACTGAATGTATCTGCAAGTGGCCTGTCTTTCAATATTTCGGATGATCTTGATGAAATCTAACGGTCCAAATATTCGAAAATCCTTAAAGAGTTCTTCTTTCGTTATATTCCAAGGTAATTGGCAGAATAGTCTAGTTCCAGAGGGTCTGGTAGGTATGGCCCTTAATTTTGCTTTGTTCCGTAATTTACGTAGCTCTCTAGTTTTGTCTTCTCCGTTGAAATACCTTATCTTTAGTATTCCGGCTGGATCCCCATTTCCATTTAATCGTATGTTTACGCTTCTTATTGGTCCCTTTTCTTCGGCTCTTCCTACAGCAGCTGATAAGGAGGTGGTGAGAGGGTTGTAAAATACTAAACTGCCTTTACCTTCTGGAGTTTTAGTCACGTTGATTCGGCATCGGCCAGCCATGGTCTTTTCAGATTGAGTTTTCTGGAAGCTAAGATCGTGGATTACGCTTTATAAACGTCGGGTTCGGAATCAACTGGGGTTTATTAGTAGGACATAGTTTTAATTGTGGTCTTACGGAAACGTGTTCCGTTGGGTCTTTGTTCCTTCTCGTGGAACGGTTGTATAGTTTAAGGTTACGGATTAGTCAGTGTCCGGGATTTGAATAGATAATGTTTGTGGATAGGACAAGGGTTGTGGAGGAATTAATGGTTGATTTATCCATCTTCCAGAAACTAAAGCCTGTTCTGGTATCTGCAGTGTGCAGGATTGGCCTTCGAATGTTGGTTGATTTTGTAGGCCAATTAGGCTCAGTAGTGTTTCCTGCATACGATGTGCAGGGGTGGTGTCAGAGATTATTTTGACTTTGCGTTTGGTCTGATATTGATGTTGCAGCATTCTTCGAGTATGACACTTCTAGGCAATGAAGATGAGTCCTACGGTGATTAGGATTTGGTTCAAAGCTCCACCGTATATTAGGTAACGCGTGTTGGAGATGCTTCTCTGATGATTTCCTATTTGTTTTAGACGACGAGTAATTTTTTGTATCGACTCTTCGCGGTTTTTCCATCCTTTAACGTCTGGTGCAGGGGCGTTTGAGATCTCTGTTTCTGGATTGCTGATCAGTTCTTGATGATAGATTAACACGCCAGGGAATATGGACTCTACATTGAGTGTTATCTCTGGTTTGTATATGTATTGAAAATCGTTGCGTTGGTTTCCTTCACTTAAGAGAAGATGTTCGTCCGTCTTGCCTACACAGCCGGGTGCCATACGTAAAATTCCTGCCTTCTGGAGGTGTATAGTTCGGTCTGGTTGTCCGGGACAGATTAGACGTAAATCTTCTTTTTGTCCTAAGGAATAGAGCCAGGATCAATCCATCCTTAGGCAACTCCATCGAGTGACGTTATTGGGAGTTATGGTTACATCGCAGGTTTCCATTATTTGTATTCTGGATCTCAGCAACATTAATACCTCGCAATCTTTTGAATAGGGGTTTCAGACAAAGGTCCGTTGGTTGAACATTTGTAGGCATAATGTGTATGTTGGCAATTCTGCAAGTCCTCATAATTTATTTTCATGTACTGCCTTTGGTCCGTTCCAATGATTAGGTATCTGTGGCTTGGCCTTATATATCCTGTTCCTATCCAATTATTGTTTATTGTTTGCGATACAGCTAATGGATGCAGTCTATATAGGTTGTAGGGTACTCGTTTTACTAATGGAAGATGTATGATAATTAATAACTTCCCGTTGTTGTACACCGCGTTTACTTGAGTAATTCTTGCGACTTCTTCTGCCCTTAAATGTTGAACCGGTATTGGAAATTCTAGTGCTCCACTTGCCTTTGCTATGTCGGTCGTTAGGTGCTTTAGTATATTTTTATTTAAGAAAGAAGGTTCCACCTTGCGTTCCTTTAGTCCCTGTATAATTTGCAGCATTCGTCGATTACTTTCGATTAGATGTTGCATTACGACGTCTATCTTACGAGCGTAGATGGTTAAAGTAATTAGATATCGCAATTCATTTTCTCCACTGACTATGAATTTAAATTTCCGGTCCATGTCCTTTTTCATTTGGTTTATTACCTCAGCATGGGCTTTCGTAGTATTGTATAAATCCTCTAGAGATTTGGTTATTATGTGTTCTTTCTCATTTACTAGGTACACTAGGTCCTTTTGGTCTGTGAATAACTGGTCTATGTTGGTATTTATCTTGTCGACGTCTTCTGCCGTGACTAGTCCGAATAGGCTTTTACTGAGGCTTCCAATGAAACCTAAGGGCACCATCCGCTTGTATCTCATGCTTCCTAGAACTTGTATAGGATCTTCCATGGATTGCCCCATATCAGAAAGCGTGGTTCTTATCTCTGTCTGTATTTGAATTAGGGTGTTTTGTCTCGCTTCCACTAAGTCTGTCCCGAGCATAATCCCACAAGTGTTTACTTCCATGAGTGCGGTGCAATTAGCAAGTAGGGTTTGGTAACTGTCGATCGCCCCGTGAGTTTCTAGAAAATCTTTTATGTTCACATAAATTGTTACCTGCTAATCAGCCCTTTTTAATCGTACTACTTCCATACGCTTATAATACATTCCTGGGTTTTCTTTTAGTAGCTCTCTCTCGAAATTCTTTCCTGTGAGGTCTGGAGAAGTTCCTGCGTGTACCATTATCACGTAGAGGAAGCAGAGGGACTTGTGCATGGTTTCCTGAAACGGTTATTCCTTTCATTCAGGGGCTAACTTTAATTTATCCATGTGTTTTCTAATACGTCTGCCATCGGTTAATTCTAATACAGCATTGTTTCTACCTAATATTTCAACGATTTTCAAAGATTTATTATAGTATTTATCAAACTTTGATGTCCTTATTTCCTTGAGCACATATACATAGTCTCCGACCTTGACTTTTAGTTTCTTCTCTTTACTATTATATCGAGTTTTAGATTGTAGTTTAGCTGCTATCTGATTATCCCTGGCGATGTTATTCATGTCATCCAAACGAAGAAGTAAGTCCCGTAGGTACGTGTTATATGTATTCAGTTTTTCCTCGACCGGTATTTTTAGGGGGAATCTTACGATCCTTCCGAAAACCAATTCATAAGGAGTGAATTTAGTGGCAGAGTGTAAGCTGGTGTTGTAAGTGAAAACTGCGAAAGGTATTAATCTGTCCCAGTCGTTATAAGATTCTGAATACGTTCTGATAAAATCAGTTAATGGCGCATGGCTTCTTTCTAATGATCCATTGGTCTAGGGTCTATGTCCTGTCGTGGTAAGATGTCGTATTTTAAATATTTTCATAAGTGTTTCCGTCAAATCTGACAGGAAACTGGTTCCTCTATCTGATAATATTACTTTTGAAGCCCCAAATTGACATATGAGGTGCTTAGCCAACGCGTTGGCTATTATGGTAGATCGCAAATTAGGTATTGGTACCACTATCAGGTATTTTGTTAGATTGCACTGCATGGTAAGCATATGGCAGTTGCCTCAAGGGGTCATTCTCAATTTGCCTACGGTGTCGATGGATACCTTATCAAATGGTTCTATCGGTGTTTCCGTGATAATCATGGGCTCCCTTGTCTTAGTTCGATCCAACTTCTTCATACTTCATTCTCGGCACTTTCGGACATAATCCATAACGTCGTTTCTCATAGCTAGCCAATAGTGTCTCTCTCGAATTTTCTGATATGTTTGGTTTACCCCTTTGTGTCCCCCTATCAGACTCTCATGTAAATTTTGTATTATGCCATTTCTCTCCTCCGGTTTTGGACAATTTACCTTTCCGTAACATAGGGTTACGGTAATTGGGCTACCCTCAAATGTTTCTGTCAGCAGTTGAGCTAATAGATCTGCCTTTAGGGCATCCAGCATGTCTCCTTTTCGCGAAATGCGAAAACTGGTGAGGTTTCTTTGAAGCATTGCAGTTCTGAGATTAGCTAGAGCAGTCCTTATGTTTGGAATAGTGAAACTGTCGAAGTACTTATGTTTTATAACCACTGATAGTATGTTATGGTTCTTATATGGCGTAACCAGGATCTGTCCTACCTTTAGTCTGGTTTCCTTTAATTTCATTTGATTTATCGCTCCTATATCAATCAATAACCTTGTTGTACTCGTTATGCTCTCAATATCGCTAGTTATGAAGTGTACTAAGTTGTCTCTTTTATAGGTGAGGCTTTGTCGAGATGCTTTAATGTTATTTGTTGAAATCAGTAGAGGCGGGAGTTGTTGTTCTTCTAAGCTATCAGTATCTTCTGGACTTCAGCCATTGTGATCTGTGGTGATGGTTTCATGCGACTCGGTTGAAGATATGCATAATGAGATCAGAGGTAGTCATTCGTTGAAGGAATGTTTAGGCGCTTGGCCATAATTTATATTTACACTCGGTGTTTTTTCAAGTAAAGTTTTATGTAAGAGTTCTCTAGAGTCTCCGGGAATGCAAACTGCCTCGCTAAAACGCAAGTGTTTCTTTACTTTCCTTGTTAGAGGGGTACTTTTGGCTTGTGGTTGTTGGTTGCAGCTGAATGGTCTGTCAGAAATGGGTTTAGGTGCTTTACTTGGTATCCCAGGTATATTATCTGAATCTTCCGCGTCGGCAACGCTGTTTGTTTTATAATTAATTTTGTTGTCCAAGGTTGGGGGAGTCGGATTCCTTGTGCTAACCGAAGACTGTCGTTCTTGTTTTGCCACTCGCCGTTCCATAACGTCGTCGTTGAGAGTCTTGTCGTTGTTGGGATCTATGGTGTTCAAGTACTCTCGGTATTCGGAATCTACTATATCTCCTTCAGAGAAATTACTTTTACCTCCAACGGTGTTGTCTCTATCTCTCAACAGTTCATCAGAGTTATGGCCATATTGATTACACAGTATGTCGGAAAAGTTCCCGAACTTTTGAAGTAAAAAATCGAAAATTACATCTAAAGAAATTTGTTCCAGTTAACTTTCAACATAGTCCCCTTCCCTAGATATACACTCATTTGAGCGCCCCATGAGTGATTCGAAGGCTCTCTGGTACTCCTCTGAAGTTATCGCTGTGAGACGCTCGGTGCAAGCTGCTTGAATGCTCGGTAAATCTTCAAAAAATCGTCTTTTTAAGGCCATTTTTAGTTTGGGAAATAGGAAAAAGTCGGCTGGAGCCAGATCTGGCGAGTATGGGGCGTGATTGATGCGTGGGATCTGATTTTCGGCGAGATAACGCTTCACAATGTTCGAAGAATGAGCAGGCGCATTGTCATCCAGCAAACTCCACGATCCCGGTTCTTTGTACTCGGGCCTGATGCGATTAATCTGGCGCTTCAGACGTTTTAACTTCTCTACGTAATACGCAGCATTCACGGTGGTGTTTGGGGGCACAAATTCTTTGTGTATCAGGCCTTTGGAGTCGAAGTAAGCGCTGAGCATCGTCTTTACCCGTGATTTTTGTTGGCGCACTTTTTGAGGCCTCGCACGGCCTGGACTGAGCCAAGCGGATGACTGGCGCTTTGTGGAAGGATCGTATTGAAAGCACCAAGTCTCGTCTCCAGTTGAGAGTGGTTTCTAACCACAATTGAGGTTAGAAAGCCCGGAGTGGTGTCGCAAGTCTTGATAAAATTTTGACAACATTGGATGCGAGTTTCTTTCTGCTCTGGTGTGAGAAAGTGCGGAACAAATCGAGAGCAGACCTTCCTGTAGTTCATTTTTTCTTTCAAAATCAACGCGACGCTATCCTTGCTCACGTTCAGTTCGTCTGCCAACATTCTGAGAGACATGTGGCAATCCTGTTTCAGTAGCGCACGCACGCGAGCCTCGTTTTCGTCGGCAACAGCTGTTGGCGGCCAGCCGCTTCTCTCGTCATCTTTTAACGACTCTCTACCCTTCTTGAACCGACTGAACCACGTGTAAACAGTTGTACGCGAAACTACACCTTCACCGTAAGCCGAGTCGATCATTTTTTTCGTTTCCGCGAAAGTTTTTTTAAGTTTATAGCAGAATTTAATTGCGCCACGATTTTCAAATTCCTCATCCATCGTAGAGCTTGCACTGTGGTACTAAACACACGTTTACTCAAGCGCGTCTATCTCGGCAACTAACGAACGTATACTGGTGAAAAAATTCTTAGACACTCCAGACGGATGTAGCAACATAGTACCGGTCTCGTCCAAGAGGTGGCGCCACTCGAAAAAGCGGTACAAAATAAGTTCGGGAACTTTTCCGACATACTGTGTATATATTCGGTTATAGATCCTTCCCAGGGACGCGTTGAAATTTCTCCAGTCTTCTGTCGTTTCTATGTTTTCCGTAACTTCGTCACCTATCTTTTTGCTTGACGTTAGGGGTTTTGAACTTCTACACGCTTCTTGCGAATCGTCATTAGATTCTTCTTCTTGATTTTCTTCTATGGCGGTGACCTCCTCGGTTTCACTTCCTGAGTCTGCGGTAACATTCATACAAATTGGTAAATTATCCCTTTCTTGGTGGTGTTAAGAGTCAATGTCAGAATCCGATTCTCCGGTGGTTTCTACCCGCAGCCCACTCCTTCTAGGGTCAGTCCGCGGTGGCACTTCATCTGTGTCCGTGTTGATATCAATCGACTTTGTACTCTTTGATGCTAGCTACGAGCTGGTTCCGATCTCGGTCTCCGTAGGGGGATTAGTTGGAAATGACCCTTGATTTGGTGATATTGCATCTCTTCCGATTGCTTTTAGTTTATGTGTTGTATTGGGCGTATTGACAGATTTAGTAGGGGGCCTCTGTGTACGGGGATTAACAGATTTGGTCACAGATAAGGGCTTACGGATACTCCTTGATGCTTGAGAGCTTGTCGCTCTTGAGGTACGAAGATCATTTCCTGTATTTTGGTTAGTCTTAGCTCTAGTTCTATGAGCTACGGTGCTATGGTCTATGACAGGAGGTGCTTTGGTAGTTTTCGAGCCAGGTGGCCTCCCTCACCCTCGGCTTGCTGTTGCCGAGCCAGACGCATTTCCTGCAGGCAAATTTCCTGTTCCGGGGGCTTTGGATTTTTTTTCTTTCCTTGGCTGAGACGCTACCTTATTCAACACCAATATCCTAAGTTGCGGTAATTTATCATTGATCTCTTGCTCAGTGGCGTCTATTACTGGGTTGCGTGACAAAGCGTCCGCATTACTATTTAAACGTCCCGGTTTGTATTTGAAAGTATATTGATACCCGGTGAATTTAAACATCCATCGCATCAGTCGTTGTCCAGGATCAGTTCTATTATGCATCCAGTTTAAAGGTTTATGATCTGCTCGCAAAACAAATCTTTTACCTAGTAGGTAGGGTCGGAATCGGTGCATGGCATATAAGGCGGCTAAACATTCCTTTTTTGTAGTACTATAATTTTTCTCAGCCTTATTCAAGGTTCTTGATAAGTATGCTACGGGATGATCGAATCCGTTCAGTTCCTGGCTTAGTACTGCTCCAATTGCGTAGTCAGCGGCGTCAGTAGTCAGCGTAAATTCTTTCTCAAAATCCGAATAAATTAAAATAGGGCTTTCACATAACCGCTTTTTCAGTAACTCAAAACTTTCATCCTGTTGCGGTCCCCAGTCACTACACTGCTGGCCTTTCTTTAGAAGGTCGGTTAGTGGCTTTGCAATGTTCGAGAAATTTTCTATGTATCTCCGATAGTATCCTACCAGGCCTAAGGATTGTCGAATATTTTTTATAGTAGTTGGTTTTGGGAAGTCCTTTACTGCCGAAATCTTCTTAGGATCTGGTTCAACTTCTCTTTCGCTGATCACATGCCCTAGGAAGGGAACTTCACGTCGTAAGAATTCAATCTTGTCAGGTTTAAGCACCAGTCTAGCGTCTCTCAGGCGATCTAAGAGTTGTCTCACTTTTCTATTATGGTCCTGCAAATTTCTTGCATATACTATTATATCATCGCGGTATACCAGCATTTCTGTGTTTTGGAGTCCCTTCAACACATTACCCATTAGTCTCTGGAACGTAGCGGGTGCGTTCCTTAACCCTTCCGGCATGCATACATATTGGTAGTGACCGTTTGGGGTAGTGAAGGCGGTCTTGCATTTGTCTTCTGATTTTATAGGTATCTGTTGAAACTCACTGGCCAAATAGAAGCATGTAAAGTAACTTGCTCCGCCTAGTTTATCTAAAATATCTGCTATATTGGGTAGAAGATATGCATTCCCTATAGTTTCCTTATTTAACTCCCTAAAGTCAATAACTATTCGCCAACGGAGGTTACCATGACTGTCTGGTCGTTTCGGGACTACCCAAATGGGAGAGGTCCAAGGTGAATTCGAGGGTTCTATAATACCGTCCTTTAGTTTCTTCTTTAGTTGGTCACCTATGACTTCTCTATGTTTTGGGGGGTGTCGATATTGTTTGGTGTGTATGGGTAAATTATTTTCTAATGGTATCTCGTGTTCTACGTTATTAGTAAAAGGGAGGGGATCTCCAGGCAATAAGAATACGTCACAGTACTCATCTATTATCTGGTTCACACTGTCTTTTTCCTCCTGATTAAGATGACCGACCCGGATTAAACTTCGTAGTGAGTGAGCTCGTTCCCATTGCTGGCCTATTCTGTTGGGTGGCGTTTCCGGTTCAGTATCTGTGTCAGGGTCGAATTCGGGGGTAGCATATTCAAACGGCAGAATTTCCACTGGGTCTATGTTTACGCAAATGTTTTCTTCTTGGGTATTTATTGTCATGACTCGGCAAGTATTATGGTCATTTCGTACTATTCCTTTCCCTATATATACCCGATCATTGTTGAATTCTAATTTGGGCAGATATCCTTCTGTCAACTCGCTGGGCTTGATAGCGATCTGGAGTACTTGTCTATTTCTTCCTTTTAATATATATTTGTGTTCGGATTTTTCTTGGTCGAGGGACGATTGATCTAGATCTACTTCATTGTCTGTAAACAATTTGCTTATGAAAGTTTCGGATAAATCACTATGTTCTTTGCAAGGGTCACTTGCTTTATATATCTTTTTGGTTTTCAGCTTATGTTGGTCACTTGTTGATTGGAAAGGGATAGGATGCGTAACATCTCCGCTTATCATAAGGGCTTTGTTATGATATGATATAACGGCTTCCTCCTTTTCTAAGTACCCTCGTCCAATCATCCCATCTTGGTCAATTTTGAATTTATCCGACACGACATGAAACTTTGCCGGTGACCCTTGTATGGTTAAATAGGTAGTACCTAAAGTTTTTACGGTCTCATCTGCAATCCCACCTAGTGTACCTATATCGCCTTCATCAATCTGGAGATTAGGATGCAAGGAACCGAGTTTAATTAGGTTAACCGAGGCTCCATTATCTATCATAAAGTCAACCATGGTACTCGACCCTCACGGAAGCGCAGCCTTATTACTGTGGGTTCGTCATCCCCTGAATCTTCTTCTCGAGGTCTTGCACACTTACTAATTCGCCTAATGGTCTCTGTATTTTGTTTTGGGCCAGCAGGATCTGTCCTCGGGGCTCGTCCCTCGTTATCAGGGGCTCTTGTCTCCTTGCGTATGGGGTCGATTCGGTATTGTATGGGGTCATCAGTGGGATCTCGTGACGAGCCCCTATCGAGTTTAAATTACTGTTTGTTGGTCTTGTTTCTTGGGTAAGGATTAGCTGATCTTCTCCAGGATTCATTAGGCCACGCTTGCCCTGCCGGGTTTTGATTCCACAACCCTCCATAATTAGTTCTTACCCTGTAGTCATTCCTGACATACTCGTTGTTATTGTAATTCGGCTGGTGATTAGCGTATCTTGTTCTGAAATTTCCCCTCATGGGGTTGTATTAGCGTGAATCGTTATTATATTGTGCGTAGTATCCATTCCTGTTAGTCCGCTGATACTGCTCCGGGGGTCCGTTCGGACGCTCATAATTTCTTCTGGATGGCAAGTGATACATCGGACGATAATGCCCTTGTCGCGAATAGTCCATTCGGTCGTGGTATTGCGTTTGTCCATATTGTCTATTTGTATTATAGCCATTAGTCCTGTTAGTCCAAGCTCCTGGTGATGGAATTTCTTTTGCTATGGCTCGAACGTTTTTACGACTATACTCATGATCGTTCGGTCTATAGTTTATGCTGCCTCGGCCTTCCGGATAGGACCTATCATTTCTACGTTTACTTGAGTTCAAGAATTCGTTATCCTCTTCATCACCTTTAATTTGTCTATGTCTATGCTTTGCGTCTGGTAAGATGTGCCTTTTAATCAGATTTTCTAATTCTACTGCGGCTTGGTACGCCTCATTTAAATTAGCGGGCCGTTGGCTGTGCACCGTAGTGGCGATTTCTGCTGGTAATCCCTTTTTAAACATTAGTAGCGCTACCTTTTTTAATGGCTTGATCCGCTTGGTTATTTGTTGTGATGTCACTCCTGGCTGCCTTAATGCTCCACGAGCTCTCATTAATAATACAGGGTGCGTACGGTATTTGAGGACATGCATAAATGTGACTATAACTTCGCGAATTTTTTTTTTTTATTTTTTTTCCTTTTCAGATAAGAAATGGTGGACTACAAAATCACTCAAGAAATGAAGAGACATGCTGTCATCGTCGCTATATGTGCGAACCATACA
Organism: Chalcis sispes; assembly: GCA_949987625.1. NCBI lineage: Eukaryota > Metazoa > Arthropoda > Insecta > Hymenoptera > Chalcididae > Chalcis > Chalcis sispes. Next base: position 50,399,399 of record OX465094.1, on the reverse strand, counting down.
GATTTAGAGATCTCTAATTTTTTTAATTGGTCCCGTTCATTCGCGCATAAGGTTTGCCGTGAATTGGAAGCATCAGGAGGCGATACAAAATCGGTTGCAAACCGCAAAAAGCACGAACAACGTTCTGACACTGTCCGATCTGCAAAATTTTTAGAGCAAGTTCTAGCGATCATAGACGAGGACCCTTTAAATTTAATGAGGGTCCTTGCGAGTGAGCTTCATGTTTCTGAGCGCCTTATTCGTAGAGTTGTCCACGAAGACCTTCGGTATAAGTCTTACGTGATGCGCAGAGGGCAGTTCATGTCGGAACGAACACGGGAACAGAGAGTTCTGCGATCAAAACGTCTTTTAAACAAAATGAAACACCCTGAGGCGCCCTAAATGTTATAGTTTTTTTCCGACGAAAAATATTTTGACCAAGATCAAAAGACCAATCGCAGAAATGACAGATGTTCAAATCCTACGGAGGTTCCTGTTGTTATGCACACAAAATTTCCAGCCACTGTTATGGTTTTAGGTGTTGTCAGCAACGAAGGACATGTTATGCCACCACACTTTTTTACTCAAGGACTTCGAGTGAACTCTGCTGCATACATCGAAGTTTTGGAGACGGTAGTGAAACCCTGGATAGACAATGAAGTGGAGGCAGACCATACATTTTTCAACAAGACTCTGCTCCTTCACATAAAGCGATGGCGAAACAAGATTGGATGGCCGAAAATTTTTATGACCACATAACACCGAACCTATGGCCACCTAGCTCCCCAGAGCTTAATCTTTTGGATTATTACGTATGGGGCGTAGTTATGCGTGAGACCAATAAGCGTCCTCATAACACCACTTCTTCGCTGAAGACTGCTATTAATGCCGTTATGGTCAATATGAACAAGGAGCATTTGATTCGGGCATGTAATCGTTTCCGGAGCCGGATCGAAGAGGTTATTGCTGCTAATGGCGATTTTATTGAATAACTTTATAGTCATATATTAATTTAACGTTGTATGAAAAATTCCTAAAATTTCATTAAATTTTATTAAAAATACAAGCTAATTAATTTTACTCTCAAGTTGTCCTCAAATACCGTACGCACCTTGTATATTCAATCTGTCATAAAACATCCCAACTGATTCTCCCTTTTTTATTGTTATATTGTGTATTTTCTCGGAGTAGTAAGAATAATCCTTTTTGGGCGCGAATCGCTCTTTTAAATGTTTTACTAAGGACTCCACATCTTTAAACGCGTATCCATAAATACAGTCTCGGGCTTCTCCTTCTAAGCACCCAAGTACATTTTTTATATACGTGTCCTGTTGGCTCTCCGAGAGTTGGGCAGCCCCATTTCTCACATCTATTACGAAATCCTTAAGTGGTCTGTTGTATCCGTTAAAGGTTTTTAAACCCTTAATGGCGTTCTTCAGATTAAGACTGGATGCCATTGTAGTCACTAGGGCTCGGATGGATTCATCGGTGTTTTTATCAGCACCTTGAGTATGGTAGGCGGGTTCCTCTCCTTCCCTATGTGGGTTCGGGGTTATTGGATTGGCTGCGTCGAACATATTGGTCTTGAAATTTGGTCTAATTGTTTTGGTCTCCGTTTTAGCTTCTGTGTACTTTATTCCGATTTTTTTCTCCAAATTATATTCTTGTTAATCCCAATATATTAACGTTTAGTCTTCGTTGATTCTATCCTTGGGGTTGTTTAGCTTTAGAAGGTGCAAACGATGCGGATGTCCAATTTATACTTATTTTCTTATTTTATCGTTGAAATAATGGGTGGATATTGGTGTTATTTTGTAATTATGGATGCTTGTGAGCATAAATAATCAGATATTTATGAATATATTTATATATATGCTTATGTGTAATTTGTATTTACTATTATAATTGATTATAACTATCAGATATTGAATTATAATTAATTATAATTATTAGATATTAAGGTAGGCAATATGATAAAGATAGGGGCAGAGGCGTCCTAAATTATTGGAATGATATTCTTTGTAAGTACAATTGCTCGATTCTCAATTGTGTTGTCCATTTATTGAGTTGTTATCTACTTCTTTCGTTCTGCGACACGGGAGGGGGAGTAGGAGGGGAGTTGGAGAGACATCTGTATGCTTGCCCAATGCCAATAAAATTTGGCTTAATGTTCGGTCTTACCAATCATCATTTGCTTTGGAAGGTGGCCAGGATTTTTCAGAAAAGTGGTATTAGGGGGCTATGATGGAGAAAAAAAATCTAATAAAAATGAGAGAAGAAAAATTATCCGTCGGTTTCCGTGTCCTGGTCTTTTTGCGCATATTCCTGCCTGGTGTCGATGGCAAGTGGCAGCAATTCCCTGCAGTGATTACAGAGAATTGGTTCGTCCAGCTCTCGTTGGTGTACCTGGTCTCTGCACCGCTCCACCACTTGTTTTACATCCAGGTCTCCGTTGGCTATGGCAGCCATACATTGAAAACAACTCCTCCAGAGAGGCAGGGGCCACTTACACTTCTCGCACTGCCCCTTTGAATAGGGAGGCAACACATTTTTGTCCCAGACGCGAGGGGAGTCATCCCACGCTGTGCGGCGCCAGTCGGTGTATTCATCATCCCAGGGTTCGTCCCGGGAGATGGTAATTGGCGGCTGGTTTCGGCATTTTCTACACGACGTCCAGTTGCTTGAATCGCTTTGGTGCTGTGGGTTCCTGCACTCCCAGGCGGCTGGGTACACATCCTCAGTGTTACCCCCCAGCCAGTTGACCAAGCATGCTTCACAGTCTCTCCAGACAGGTAACGGCTGGTAACATACGGCGCAGTCTCCCTCAGAAATGACGGACCCGAAGTAAGCGTCTCCATATCTGAAGGGCAGCGTTCGTAGGTGGTCAATGGCGTAGCGACCGTATTCAATGGATTCGCGGAGCTGCATCTCCTCAGTCCAATCGTCGGAGGTCATTCCATCGTCAATTGGGGTTAACTCAGGATACTGTAACGTCTTGTTCCCCTTCTGCAGCTCGTATCTCTCCTTTTGGTGCCGGGATATGCTGGAGGTTACGAATGGGGCTAAATTTATTCCTTCCCCCTCTAATAGGTCCAGAAGAAACTTTGTCCCTGGCCTTATGATCGGGCTAATCTGTCCCTGTATCTTCTTGAGTAAATATAAATAAATTTCCTTGAAAAGAGTCCCATTCATGGCTAGATACCTGGTTTTTTTTCTTGCTTTCGTCCTTCTGATTTTCTTAGTACGGTGGTATTGTACCACTTCGCCCATAATAAAAATTCCCACCAGCGTCATCAGTCTTGGCACTGCCATCTTTTTCGTTTTTCTTTTCAAGCCTGCAGCGGATAGGAAGGGAAAAAAAATGGTTATGTGTCAGAACAAGAGATTGTCACGGGCAAAGGGATAAGAGTATACAATCAGCTGCAACAGGGTCCCTCCGATGGGGAAAGATATTAATTTATATGTATATATATATATATATAGATGAAAATTACAATTATAGTAGAAGAAATTAATTGGTATTGTATTAATAAATATATATTTAGTATTATATAAGTGTTATATATTATATAACATTATATAGCATGTATATAACATTATTTCAATGTTTCTAATTATGGCTGAGATATATCATTCGATCACTTCCAAGAGAATGATTAAATATTTACTAATATATGTATTCTTCTTAAGCACATGGCCTATCAATTTTCGAATAAATCATATTCGGTTTATTGCATTTGAATAATGCATCTAAGTTCACAATTTCTGGCACTCTAACCTCCGGATTGATTCTTTTGTATATGCGACATTATTTGTTTTAAAGTACTTGTACCTTGATATTGTCAACTTGATGGTTTGGAGTACATTTTTGATATTTTCTAATCTAATTTTAAATTATAACTAATCGACCCGGTGATTTTCTTAATATTAATTAATCACTAATAATAAATTTTATCAATAATTGAATTAGCGCGAACGTATTTAAATTAATTATTTAACGATTATATTGTCAGTGTTAGTATTACTATTATTCAGTATATTGTTTATTTATAATTTATTATAGTAAATTGTATTCAATTTATGATTTATTATAATAAAATGATTATGAAGTATTGTTAATTCGCATGAGTTACCCAGTAGTTAGTTATTGAGACCAAGGTGATTACAACATTAATGATTGTGGGTTGTTGTTAGCAATGTAATTTTTCCCTCCGCTATCTTGCCTGAATTTCATGATACATTGTCTCTGTTAGTGTTATTGCGACCCGATATTTCAGATCAGAGACCAGTTAAGTTCTATTTGTGGCGAGGTTCGATTAATGGTGACCCCTCTGCCGATACTTAGATTCTCAGCGGTGGTCGAAATCATATGCTCGCCGACTAGGAGGGAATACCAGGAGGAACATTGCCTTTTAATGTGTGCTATATCAAAATAGCGTTACAGCAATATCGTATTTCAAGGACGGAAAGAAAAAAAAATCTCCTTTTCATTGATAACCGTTATGACCTGATTCGTTTTTACCTAATCGATATGGAAAGAACAAATCTTGTTTTATAACCCTACCAACTATTTCGTGAGATTTACTTAGGATTAGAAGGTTATCACCTTCCGCTCATTCACTCAATCGTGAGGACCTTAACACCCGACAAACTCAGTTATGAGTCAGGTGCGGCAAACCCTCACGGCATCTTGGTAACGAGTCTTAGGATGACAAAGATTTTACAACAAGTATAATACTTAATTCAAAATTTTTTTTTTTTTTTTTTTTTTTTTTTTTTTTTTTTTTTTTTTTTATTATCGCTTTCTGATATCGGCCACTCGGCTGCAATGTGATAGCTAACTTGGCAGAGAAATACTCTCGTCCACGAAAGCACTCGCGGCTTGCAGGCCAACGGCAGTCAAGCAGCGCATAATTCTACTAGAGCAATAAGGATCAGGTCTTGAACCTTTTCTAATCGACGCAATAACTCCTGAAGCCAATGTATCATTGGTTAGTTTACTCGTACAGTTGTATGTCTTTCCCAATATTATTTCAATGCATGCAAGTAAGTGATGCAAGTTTTATTGGTGCCCACAATTAATTCTTTTGATTTTAATTAAGTTAATTAATTTGTTTATTTTATAATTTAATTTGATTAATTTTTATTTATTTTTATTTTAATTAATTTACTTTATTTTCTCTTAATTCCCATTTCTATCCTTATTTATGTATTTTATATTTGATAAACTCTTTTTAACTGACTTTTTAAAATAAATATAACTAAATATTCCTGTAAAATTATTTAATAAAATTATTAAATTAAATTCTTAATAGGATAATATTATTTCACATATTTATTCATTTAGCTAGTAATAATTTCATTTTTCTCCAGTGAAAATTATTTTATTTAACTATTAGTATTTTTTTTTTATCGTGAAGGAATAAATCAAAACCATTAAGAAGATAGTTTTGATATAAATAAATACGTGCTGGTTCAGAGATGAGGAAAAATTATAAAATTCTATAAATTTAATTTGATAATTTAATATTATTACTTGACACAACCTAGAATAGCATATTTAAGGATATTCTGTCAAATTATAAACCATAATATATGTATGTACGTGTATATATGCATATAGATATATTTATATGTAATTTGTATTGTATTAAAATTTTAAGATATGATATTTATGAATAAAGGGGGAGTAAAATTGGTCATATGGTAAACGCATACCAAATTAACATACCCTATGTTACGAATAACCTCGGGGATAAATTTTTATACTATATACTATTATCATTTTGAGTCACATATACACCGGCTGAAATCCGAGTGGTTAACTCCAAATGATGACACTGGCCGTCAGGACGAGACAATGTATTTAAACATTGTCCTACTTAGATAGATTCCCATTAAATTCTTACTAATAATAAAAAAGTTCTAAAATTAGAAAAAATTTTATTTTACTATTAATATAGCTTAAATATATATAATGTTTTTAGGAAAAAATAAAAAATTTTAAATATGTCAATTTTTAATTAATATGTAAATTTATTAATCTAACAGGGAGATTATTAGTATAGGGATAATCATGACCCAATAAATGCATATAATTGTATGATTTTATTTATATAATATGGTTAATAACATTGTACAATAATATGGTATACAACGCATACATTAATATTCAGTAATATTGTAATAATTATCGAAGGATAAGGTGTAATCTTCTTTTATTTTTCCAAATATTCATCTTGCTTCATTCTGTGACCATAATATTTTGTAATAATAAAATCTGTGTAACATAATCGAAAAAATATTTTCTCAGACATGAGAAAGAAGGCAAGTTTAACAATAATCTCTATAACACAATTAACAATAATACAACCTAATGTCCTAAGTTGAATTGCTCTTTATCATAACTTGTTATTATCAAAGTAAAACATCTTTGATTAAAATTTCCTAAAATTTTTGTATAACTTATTGTTATTCTATCACAATCTTGATAAAAATTCATAGACAATATGAAAGGAATTAGTAGTTACCATTAGAAAAGTATAACATTCGAAATACTAAATTTTGATACTTTTGAATATCAAGTGAAAGATTAATTTAGAAAAAGTATTATATAAATTAAAAATGGTATAATATATTTAATGCATTATTATTTGCGGTATTTGAAATATAAGTTGCAATAGCTGCACAAATGGTTTTATCAAGATTAAAATTAGTTGGAATTACAAAAATGTAAAAATTACTTTTTAAACTTTAAAATTGACATATTAATTCTATTCCTTTTCTATATTTCTGTTTCAACCATAGAATATTTCATTACATTTGCTAGTCAAAAATAAAGGTAAAAAAAAAATGCAGCTTAGTGGAAGGACTTGAATTGAGAAATACACAATTTAAAAATATAATGTATAAAATCTAGTGAAAAGCAAATATCAAAATGCCTATTCTTCTCTATGAAATTTGTAAATCTACAAAAATAAATCTGGTCCCAGCAATGGAATCTGTTTTATCAGTCACTTGATTTCTGAATTACAAAATGCATTGAAAATATTTTATTTGCTAGAAGCTATTAAGAAAATCAATAATAGTTTATGATGAATAAAACGTTGTACGAAACTATAAGTTTTTAACTAATTAAATAATGATGCAAAACTTTTAAGACTATTCATCGCAAATTAAAAAAATTATAACTGCTATAAAACATTTTTGACAATAACTTGTAACAAGCTGTTACTAGATTAATTTAAAATATTTTTTTTTTTTTTTCTCATACATTTGATAATTCTATATTTTATGCAAGATAAAATAATTTTGTTAATTTCAAAACTTTTGAGTTATATAGAAGAATTTTTTTTTTTTACAATTATCAAAAAAAAATATAAATAATTCAAGATTATTGACAATTGTTTTCATTTATGTCGAAAATGTACAAAAAATTGTAAAAATATTTTGTTTTAAACGAAAATATAGAAGGCGCTTTCAAAAAAGGAAAAATAATCTTGGTCAATAATTAATTAAATAATTCAAGTATAATCGACATAATTAATACAACAAAAGTCCCTCTGTGTTGGCGGTTACCCGGCGCCTCCACCAAAAATTTCGCTGTTACGTGCGGGGCTACACGCACAAGACGAAATTTTAATAATTTATTTTAATGCGGGACCCGCCAACTCGTCCCGTACGGGCCCGCCCGCACATCGCGAACCGATGGGACCCTTACTGTTGCGCCGAACATATACTTCGGGGGGAATTGCCGCCTCTGCCCCATTACTTAATAATTAACGAAACATTAATAGAAATGATTAAAAGTTTACCTTGTGATGAGTGTCCCTGACCTCTGCGTTTTTCATTGGGATCGCCGTGAGGAGTGAGGGTTGAAAGTTATGATTAACAATACTGTCTCTTTCAATAAGTTTATTCGAATTCGCAGTTTTTTTTATGCTACACAACACAGCACGATGCGCGCCGTAGTCCGTGACGGAAAATAATAAAAAAATGAAATGATGAGAAAGTTTTTTTTCTACTTGTCTTTAACGCGATGAAAATCTCTATCTATATAAATAAATCTATAATACTCTATCCCCCGGTCCCCACGGTCAACCCCTCGCGGCCCGTTGGTACTCATATTTAAAGATCTTGAGGTGGAGGCATCGTGGGGATTTTCGCTTATTTGGTATCGGCGCGAGCCTCGGTGGACTCCTGAGCCTCCCCCGCGCCTCCCAACTAAAATGCAACTTTATACATTTATATGTTGCAATTGTAGTTCATTGATCTGCTTGATTTTAATTTTAATTTGAATAATTTTTTCCCTTTTTTATAGGTTTTTAATTTAATTTAATTATTCAAATTTCGTCACGTAACAATTTTTAATTCGAATTTATTTGTTTTTCTAATATCTTTATTTGTCCAGTGAATTAATTCATCATAAGGATATCATCAGTAAAATTTTCGAAAAACTTTGACTTTTGTTCTTACATCGAGAATTGTTAATTATAATTATAATTATTTTGGAGTCTTCTCTTTTATTAGAAAATTAAATCGTTACGAAAATTTACATATGTGAGTTAGTGTTGCGCGATGTTTGAATGCGCGCAGATTGTACAATACCGATGTACAAGAGGCTTTATGTTTGACCTTCGCTAGTACATAGTGGGTCTTACGTTTTGGTACTCATTAGTGTACAACGTGCTTTATGTTGTTTCTTGCCAGTATTCAAGAAGTTTTAAGTGCAGTTAGGGTAATAAAAAGAAAAGGGGTTTTTCCTTGTTTTTGCCGAAGTCTAGTTAACGCGGTTTTAGATGAAATAGAACTGACTGGCGGTATTAATGAAATTAACTTTAATCAGATTATAATAATTGTTATTAAGTGTATGGTAAAAATTTAATAATAGTTGTAATTAAGTGAAATGAAATTCGTACGATTGATTAAATAATTTACGTATGAAAGCGTATTGTAAAAAAACAAATAATTGAACAAATTTTACTGTATCAATTTCAAAAATAAAAGAATATAATATTACGACCTTAAATAAGTTCTCGCTGTTTCTTCAAAGATGGCAGTAGCAGTACTCCATGCATGGAATTTCGAATGGTGACGCACCTGCAAGAAAGTACTGTATCTAACCTTAAATTTCAGTGTGTGATAGTTTACTTTAATGTAAACAAAGTAATTTTTTATTGGTTCTGAAAATGTTTACTTTTGTGCCAAATAAAATGTATTAGCGGGAAATTTATTGCACTATTTCATTCAAAAGAAATCTGCAGTTAAAGCACACAGAATTCTTGTTGAGACTTACGTTGACAATGCTCTGTCGGATACGACATGCAGAAACTGGTTTCGACGCTTCAAAAATAATGATTTTGAACTTGAGGATAAAAAACGTTTTGGCGCACCGAAAAAATTTGATGACAAAGAATTGGACGAATTACTTGATCAAGATCCATGTCAAACGCTAGCAGAACTTGGAAAAATATAAGTAAAAAAAATAGTGAGAACTTATTCAAAGTTCTAATATATGTAAAAAATATACGTTTTGTCTGTTTAACCCATTGACACACGAAGCCGGCGAATCGCCGGTCAACTATATTATGGTATTAAAGCACTAAGCCGACGAAACGCCGGTCTGTCTTTGCGTAATCATTTTATGCATAAAAAATCATGGACAACGACTTTATTTTAATTTTATGTAAAGTTTAGTGTTTAGATTTCTTTGAAATAATAGTTTTAATAATTAAATAGTGTTTTTAATTAACAAATTATGTCATATTATTAGTGGTGGAATGGGTTAACTCAAAGTACAATTGTGTGATTAACATAAAGTATAGATATAGCATTTGTTAAGGCAGTCACCCCGTGTGACGGCCAATTTTTTTAGCTTTTTTGGGATTTTTTTTTTTGAGGAACAATAGAAATATAGAAGTTTTAACTTCTTACTATAGATTTATTAACATTTTAACAGTAAGTCAGACAATTTTCAGGCCAAAATCTTCATCAAAATCTGTGTTGCACTATTCCGAAGGCATCCATCTCGAATAATCCACCTCCACGATATCTCAAAAACGGTTTGACCGAATACTTTAAAATTTTAATGACAGATTCGGCACATGTATAGTCGTCGATTAAACTAACATAATACAAAAATTCTAAACCGTTTTTTTTTTTCGTAACAAAATAATCCAAAAAAATCATAAAATTTAAAAATTAATTTTTAAAAACATGTCAATTATTTAATTTTTAATATTTTCGAATGATTCTAGTTTATTCGCTAGCAACAGTTTCACAGATTAAAATGCCGTTGGTTTTTAATTTCAGATAAGCCGATCAGCCGGAATCATGGAGGCCGTTGACGCACTTTTTTTTCGAGATGGATGCCTTTGGAGTAGTGCAACACAGATTCTGATGAAGATTTTGACCTGAAAATCGTCTGACTTACTGTTGAAATATTAATAAATATATATAATCAATATATATAATCTATAGTAAAAAGTTAAAACTTCTATATTTTTATTTTTTCTCAAAAAAAAATCCCAAAAAAAGTTAAACAAATTGGCCGTCACACGGGGTGACTGCCTTAAGAAAAGAAAAGATTTTAAAGTAAGGTATGCAAATATAAATTTGTTATTAGAAAAATTGTACAGAATATTAATCTTTTGTTAGATAAAAAAAATAAAAGAAGTTTAAAATAAAATAAAATTTGTTTAAAGGAATTTCAAATGATGTTCTTTAAAAATTAATATAAGGATTAAATATAATGTTTTCTTTAAGTATTAGGTCGCTGCAAATGAAATGGCCGATTTAGCAATGACAAAGTTGGCTGCAATTTTAGTGTATTATGTTGGCACAAGGCGGCGCAAATGATATGACATATTGAAGTATAAATACTGCTACCTTGGTTTATGGAGTCATTTCTGTTTTGCACTTCATAGTGATCGTAAAAGCAAAAAGAGAAAGTGAACATGGAAGTGAATCAAAAACGGCTACTTTTACTATACGAATTTAAATTAGAGCACATAGCAACGGAAGCAACGAGGAAAATCAACAGCGCATTTGGGCCTGATACAGTTAGCGAACGAACCACTCGGCGGTGGTTCGAAAAATTTCGATCCGGAGATATGGACCTTGGAAATGAGCCACGTGGACACCCAGGACCATCGATCGATAACGACGAGCTGCGTACATTAGTGGAGTCTGATCCCCTAAACCATAAGGGATCTTGCCGAGAAATTAGGCGTTCACAATTCGACAGTTTGCCGCCACTTGCAACAACTTAAAAAAGTGAAAAAGCTTGACAAATGGGTTCTGCATGATCTTACCGAGCAAAACATGACGTGTCAAATGGAGATTTCAAGTTCTCTTCTCTCCCGCAACAAAAAGGAACCGTTCTTGCACCGAATTGTGACCTGAGATGAAAAGTGGATTTTATACGATAATCGTCACCGATCGGCTGAATGGCTAGATGCCGATGAAGCGCTAAGACACATGCCGAAACCAAGCCTTCATCCAAAGAAAATAATGGTAACTGTTTGGTGGTCTGTAGCTGGAGTTATCCACTATTCGTTAGTCACTATCCACTAAACCATCAATGCTGAAAAATACTGTGCTCAACTGGATGAAATGCATCAGAAATTGATAGTCCAACGACCTAGGCTTGTCAACAGGGATGAAGTGATACTGCTTCATGATAACGCATGACCTCATGTATCGAGAAAAACGGTCCAAAAACTAAACGAGTTGTGCTATGAGACTCTTCCTCACCCTCCATATTCACCAGACCTCTCACCAACAGATTACCATTTCTTTAAATATTTGGATCATTTTTTGACAGGAAAACGATTTAATAATGAAGACGCTGTCAAAAATGCCTTCGAGGAGTTTCTTCGAATCAGAAACTCGGACTTCTACAAAACTGGAATAAATGTACCTGTATCTCGTTGGGAAAAATGTGTTGCATCTATTGGTACCTATGTTGATTAAATAAATTGTCTTTATAAAAAGTTACAGCTGTTTAAAAATTTATTACTAAATCGGCCATTTCATCTGCAGCAACCTAATATTTATAATTTACATTTAATTTCAAAGAAAAAATTTTATCCGTTTAATGCAAAAAAATTGGTGTCAATAGGATTTATAAAAATAGTATGATTAATTTAGATGAATAAAAGAACAATGGCAAAATCAGTGAAAAACATGCGTCGATTGTAAAAAGAAAAATATTATCACGCATAAAAATATTTGAAGGGTTGCGGTGATAATAAATGATTTGAATAGTATTTAATTTAATTATATATACGAGGGCGGTCTGAAAAGCTTCCGACCTAACACAGATACAAGACAATTTTTCTCAATTTTTTTTTTTATTTCTCAACGTAGTCTCCTTGCAATTATACACACTTATCCTAGCGATGCTTCCATCTCTTTAACCCATCCAAATAGTACTCGGCGTTTTTCTCTGCAAAGTGACTGTTAACGAAGGTGATTACCTCCTCATTTGACGAAAATCTCTGTCCTTCGGTGCAATTTTCAGATGAGGGAACAAAAAGAAGTCGCTTGGGGCTAGGTCTGGTGGGTAAGGCGAATGGTTAAGCAGGTGAAACCGTAATTCGTGGATTTTCGCCATGTCTTATTTATAGAAGTATAAAAAGGGCAAAGAAATATACAGGAGCCTCAGTTTCTATTTGGAAGTTATAGAAGTAAGTTAATAAGTAAGCTAGTTAACTAAATAAGAAAAAAATTAGTAATCGAAATCGTGCAACGAAGTTTTGCGCGACATTTTTATCGAGAAGTGTTAGCTGAGGTATGAGTTCCTCATGCTAAAGTTTCAATGATAGCCTTCACCGAAGGTGTGTTTAAATCCTAGCAAGTAGTTTGCAATTTTTCGTAATTGCTCGCGTTTAATATCGTGATGGATATTTAAAATAGTACGAGCATTTAGAAACCGCCATCCCGTTTAGTAAACATATTTATATTTATTATTAATTATCTTAATAATAGTTAACAAGTAAGGAATTTTTCACTAATGTAAAATTAAAACCACTAATCATAAATTTATATGCAATAAATTGTAATATATAAATGTATAAATAAACATTGATTTGAAAATAATATTTATATTAATTTTACTTTTCAGACAAGTTTAGAGTTAGCAATAAAGTATGGAGCAAATCTACAGATAATAAAAATATTACTGGAAGCTGGAGCACTACCTGTTTCGCACAAACTTATTCATGATTCAGCAGTTATTATAGCTTCTAAAACATCTTCTGTAAACTTATTATTACTTCTCAAACACGTTGATCAAAGCCATTCCTTTTTATTAAACTCTACTAATTCTGAAGGTAATAGATATTTCGTGTATTTTAGAGGTCACCTTAATTTAAAAGTATTAAAAGTTACAGTTTTACGATTTATTTTAACAATTTCCTTTATAGTTATTGAAATATGGGGTTATGTAGTTATGAAATTTGTTGGGTTTTATTAATATACTATATTTTTTTTTTTATAATGAATTTTTTTTCGACATAATTTTTAAACAAAAAACTGAAATTAAACCTGCAAGCGACCGGGCTAAAATTTAATTGAAGAAATCTACTTTTTCTTTATATAATCATATGTCAAAGGAGTTTTCATACTTACATAATTAGATGATTTAGTAATATATTTCATTAAGCCTAAAAAATCTTTGCTATAAAATATTTCGTGTCTAGATTCATATTCAACATCGGCATCAATCTCAAGACATTCGTATTCATCGTTACTTTCTTGTTTTATTTAATCATTTGAGTTTTAAGGGGTATTAAAACACTGTCAAAAAATTTCAAAAAGCGCAACCGCACTTTTTCTAAATGGGTACTTTTTATTTTGTAACGTATTATTGCATTATTATAGAATTATTCTATCTATTGTAAAATGTATTATTCACATCAAAAGGAGCTGTGTGATCTACTTGCGCCAGTAAATTTGAGCGCGCGACTTCAACCATCAGTATCGCACCAACAGTTCTCCACAATACTAAAATGTACTGGGTTTTCTCTACATAAAATCTCAACAGCGCGATCGTAATGCTTGGAATTTAAACAGTTAATAAGGATAAATCCTTTGATTGAATGTAAAAACTGTGTAGTTCATTTTTAAACCACAAATAATTAGGATACATAGTACATAAGTATATTCTTGGGAAGTCAATTTTACATTCATTTAAATATTTTATTGCTTTGTGATGAAACAATTGATTTCCCATTCGTTGTACTCCAGCTAGGTATCATGAGTTGATAAGCTTGGTTTTTAGATAATAATTATATTCTTTTTGTATAGTTTAGGATTATGTATTTTTTTCTGGAACTTAGTGGTATTGCATTGCCTTGATTTAAAATGCTATTAATAGAGCTTGTTTACTCTATGTTCATATTCCATGCTTCCTTTGCTAAATAAATACTAGTATTTAGCATTGATTCTGAAGAGGTTTTACAGGTTACTACTAGCAAAATCATATACTAGGTTGTTCAAAAAGTTTTGAAAGCGGAAATGAAGATACTTTTTTTTGTTGGTGAAATCACTTTTATTGCTCAGCATAATCTCCCATAAGTTTAATACACTTGGTCCAACGGTCTTCCAACTTGTTTATCCCATCATGGAAGTGACTTTCTGCAAGGCCTGCAAAATACTCCTCTACGACGGCTATAACCTCTTCGTTTGATGAAAAATGCTTCCCACGAAGGAATTTCTTAAGGTGTGGAAACAGCCAGAAGTCAGAGGTAGCTAAATCAGGCGAATAAGGTGGATGCTGCAACAATTCGTACTTTAATTCGGTTATTTTAGTCATGGTTTTTTGAGCTGTGTGAGCGGGTGCATTGTCTTGATAAAAAATGATTTTTTTCTTGTGCAAACCGGGTCTTTTTTCACTAATTTTTTCATCCAATTGGTCTAAAAGGTTACAATAATATTCAGAATTTATTGTTTTGCCAGTTTGGAGATAATCCACCAACAAAATCCCTTTTGCATCCCAAAAAACTGACGCTAACACCTTCTTCGCCGATTTCTGGACACGAACTCGCTTCAGTGCCGAAGTGCCTGGTTGACACCACTCTTTAGCCTCTTGTTTTGATTCAGGGTCATGATGGTAGACCCAAGTCTCATCCATAGTGATGAATCAACGCAAAAAATCCTTTTTATCCTTTCGAAAACGCTCCAAATGTTGCTCAGAAAGTCGCATTCGAACGTGTTTTTGTTCCATTGTGAGCGAATGCGGCACCCATTGTGCACAGAGCTTTCTGAAACCGAAAACTTCATTTAAAATATGACTCACACTGCCTAATGAGATGTCTAGGGCCTCTGCTAAATCTCTCGTGGTCAATCGACGATTTTCCAAAACCATATCCTGTACTTTTGCTATGAATGCTGGTGTTGATGCACTTTTTGGACGTCCTGAGCGTGGATCGTCTTCAACGCTTTTTCGACCACGTCTAAACTCTAAAACCCATCGATGCACAGTTGGAAATGAAGGAGCAGATTCCTTTAACACTTTCACCATTTTTGTATGAATTTCCATTGCTGATAAACCTTCCAAAACAAAGAATTTTATCACTGCACGATATTCGGTTTTTTCCATTATAAAAAAAATACACTGACACGTCAACTTCAAATGGCTTGTAAACAAACAATAAATTGACAGAGTGGAATGAAACTTTGGATGTGTTTATATGAAAGATAAAATATTAAAATGGCGTAAAAATTTTGGTTCTTCTACTGCTCTATAGATGTCGCTTTCAAAACTTTTTGAACAACCTAGTATTTCACAAGGAAGGACCGTATTACTACTCAGACTGCCGCAGAGAGAATGAAGCTCTCTAGCATTCTAGACACATTTGACACCGTAACAAAAACACACACTCCTACAGACTTATTTTCCTCTTGCATAGTTGTAAACAACATCGATATATTTTTGCCTCACACAAAGGCTTTCATAGAATTACTTATTTTAACAGATATCATTTTCATATATGAGATTGTATTGATTTGTTATTTATTGTCTCTGATTGTGTTTGAGATTTTTTAATTTTTTATGAAGTTTTGGATGGTTTAGATAATTTTGCATCTTTTAATATTCTTTTGTTAGTTTCTACATTCAATTCCTTTTCTTGATAGTTTAGATTAGTTTCAGATCTATTCGAACTTATCTGAGAGTGAGAACGTTTATTTTCATTACTTTTACTTTCTTTTGAGTTTGTCTTAATGTTATCTTTTGAATTTTCAATGCAAGAATGTCCTGGTTAATCGTATCTGTATTACTGTTTGCTATTTTAGTAGCTAAGTTACTGTCTATTTCGCGATCGTTATGATGTTGAAGTTTGCTACGTTGAACTCCAACGAAAAATCAAAATTTTTCATATCCGTTTTTTCTCAATAAAATAGATATAAAATAAACAAATATGTATTGAAATAATCAATTAACATTAATTTTAGCAAATTTAACCCCTAAAATATCCCTAGAAAGGGATGTAAAAAAATCAAGTATTACAACAGTTTTTTATGATTTTAAAAATAATATCAGTAGAATAAAAGATTAATAAGATCCCAGTAACTGTATACAACGAAAAAAATTTGTCAACCCTTTCCGGAAGTAATTTTAGAGAGAGATGAAAAAACAAAATTCTCAAAAATTTTACAGCTTTCATAATACCGTTGGCAGAAAAATAAACAATGTAACTGATTTCATGGTATATAATAAGTCTACGAAAAAATTGACGCCGACAAAAGCGAACCGGAACCCACCCTTCAGGGGGATGAAAGGTTAAAACATAACAAATTTCAACGCCTTTCCTAATAACGTTAGCATAAAAAAAAAAAAAAATATATAAGATTTCTTCGTACATAAATCTATAAAAAAATTGGCATTGACAAAAGCAGTCCGGAACTTACCCTCCAGGGGGATGAAAAGTCACAATTATTAAAAAAAACTTAATATCTTCCCTAATACCGTTAGTAAAAAAATAAAAAGTGTATGCGATTTTTTAGGTCATAAGAAATGCATAAAAAATTAGCAATGAATAAAACGCTCTGGAAATTACCCTCCAGGGGGGTAAAAAGTCGAAATTCACGAAAAAAAAATCTGACAACTTTCTTAATACGGTTGTCAAAAAAATAATAAGTGTATACGATTTTTTAGACATAAGAAATCTATAAAAAAATTGCCGATAAAAAAAGCGGTCCAGAACTTAACCTCCAGGGGGATGAAGAGTCAAAATTTTCGAGAAAAAAATCTGACATCTTTCCTCATACCGTTGGCAAAAAAATACAAAGTGTATACGATATTGTATGACATAAGAAATCCTGAAAAAAATTGGCGATAAAAAAAGCGGTCCGGAACTTACCCTCCAGGGGGATGAAGAGTCAAAATTCTTGAAAAAAAAATCTGACATCTTTCCTAATACCGTTGGCAAAAAAATAGAAAGTGTATAAGATTTTTTGAGACATGAATCTCTTATATAATTGGCAATTAAAAAAGCGGTCCGGAACTTATCCTCCAGGGGGATGAAAAGACGAAATTCTCGAAAAAGAAATCTAACACCTTCCTAATACCGTTGGCAAAAGAATAATATATGCATAGGATTTTTTGGTACATAAGAAATCAATAAAAAAATTAGCGATAAAATAAACGGACCAGAACTTACCCTTCAGGGGGATGAAAAAACAAAATTCTCAAGTGAGAAATGGCAAAATTCAAAATGGCAGGTGTCTATATATATATATATATATATATATATACACGCATGGGCAAAAAATGCGTATTTTGGCATGCGTTCTTAAGTACTTCCGATGTCACGTGATACGCAGACGAAAACATAGCATGCACGATGTATTGAAACAAGCGAAGCTGCTCGCTCCGCATGCGTATGGTTAATAGCGCGCCGCGGCGCTTCGAAGTGAAATTTAAAGATAGAAGCTCGAATGTGGTGATACTCGGAAAGAATTCGCGACGCTGCCTATAGAATGTACGTATACGCGTGCCTGTACACAGTATGTCGGAAAGGTTCCCGAACTTTTGAAATAAAAAATCGAAAATTACATCTAAAGAAATTTATTCCAGTTAACTTTCAACATAGTCCTCTTCCTTAAATATACACTTATTTGAGCGCTCCATGAGTGATTCGAAGGCTCTCTGGTACTCCTCTGAAGTTATCGCTGTGAGACACTCGGTGCAAGCCGCTTGAATGCTTGGTACATCTTGAAAAAATCGTCCCTTCAAGGCCATTTTTAGCTTGGGAAATAAGAAAAAGTCGGCTGCAGCCAGATCTGGCGAGTACGGGGCGTGATTGATGCGTGGGATCTGATTTTCGGCGAGATAACGCTTCATAATGTTCGAAGAATGAGCAGGCGCATTGTCATCCAGCAAACTCCACGATCCCGGTTCCTTGTACTTGGGCCTGATTCGATTAATCCGGCGCTTCAGACGTTTTAACACCTCTACGTAATACGCAGCATTTACGGTGGTGTTTGGGGGCACAAATTCTTAGTGTATTAGCCTCGTTTTCGTCTGTAACAGCTGTTGACGGCCGGCCGCTTCTCTCGTCATCTTCTAACGACTCTCTACCCTTCTTGAACCGACTGAACCACGTGTAAACAGTTGTACGCGATACTACACCTTCACCGTAAGCCGAATCGATCATTTTTTTCGTTTCCGCGAAAGTTTTTTTAGGTTTATAGCAGAATTTAATCGCGCCACGATGTTCAAATTTCTCATTCATCGTAGAGCTAGCACCGGGGTACTAAACACACGTTCACTCAAGCACGTCTATCTCGGCAACTAATGAACGGATACTGGTGAAAAAATTCTCAGACACTCCAGAGGGATGTAGCAACATAGTACCGGTATCGTCCAAGAGGTGGCGCCACTCGTACAAGCGCTACAAAATAAGTTCGAGAACTTTTCTGACATACTGTGTATGTTCGTGCGGGCGCTTATGTGAGTATCCTGGCCTAGAGGCCGCGATTTCTTTTTCACTGCGCTCCGCTGTCAGTAGAGATGGTAACGCGCACAACGCTATGTTTGTGTGTGTATTGGCCGTATAACTGTATTAATTAATACTGGTTAATTAATTATTATTTCTGCGCAATAACATTATATCAATTCATTATAAATAAAATATTATTTAATAGAAATGCTTAATCTATAAGAGTATTAAAATAAGTAAATCAATAAAAAAAGATTAGTCTTATTTTAAATTAAAAAGTATTATATATTGTAACGGGTATAATTGGTTAAGGCACGTGCGAGATTCTCCCTCGCACGTACGCACTGTCGTCAGGCCCTGGATTGGGCCTGGCAGGCCGCTGGCTCCACCGATGCGACCGCGGGTGTCAGCGGACGTTATCTGCCGGTGCTATGACACCCGCGTGTAATCGGGATAGGAAAGCTGTAGGGAAGCAACTAAATAAAAACGCACCGGCTAAGTGCTAAAAGCTAATTTAATGTAAAACACAACAAAATAATATAAAAAATATGACAATTGTTGCAGAGAGGTCCCTTTGGGAGTGAAGAGCAATTAGTATTGCCTTACGCGCAATACTAATTTGCGAGGGGCGGACTGCGCATGCGCACCCTTTTCACTCCGCGCGACTACACACACACGTGTAGTCTATGATTGTCGGGTATCGAGAGAGCAGTTCTCCCTCTATACCGACGTAGTCTATGACTGGACGAGTGAGAGTGGTTCTCTCACTCGTCTACACAGACTATGGTTGAGCGAGGGAGCTCGATCCTCTCGCTCAACTGTGTGCTTTATGCTTGTACGGATGAGAGTGGCTTTTTCTCACTTGTACAACTAATCTATGGTCGTGCGAGAGAGATCGGTTCTCTCACTCGCACTCGCACGGCCTATAGAAAGGATATAACGCGGTCTCGCGCGTATATGAAATAGATCGCGGTGAATAACAAATTCTCGCGGACTAATAATTACTACTAAGTGGCCACTTACTTTTCTGATCTACGATGCAGGTGCGTCCTCTCGACATCTGCAACCCTTCCTCATCTAACGAGTTGTATCGCGGAAAAATTATCTAACACCGAAAACGCGTGCGGCACGGAAAACGGCACAAACGAAAAGATCGATGGGAGGGCTCCTCTCTCCCCTCCCGCCTATCAGTTTTTCCGCGTAGCGCTATCGATTCTTGATCGATAGCGCCGCGTTTCGGCACGCCGCGGATTCTCGCGCCTTTTACCGCGTCGTGCCGTCGATCGCTTGATTGATGGTGCCGCGTATAGTCGCGC
Source organism: Chalcis sispes (assembly GCA_949987625.1). Lineage (NCBI taxonomy): Eukaryota > Metazoa > Arthropoda > Insecta > Hymenoptera > Chalcididae > Chalcis > Chalcis sispes. Next base: position 50,379,157 of record OX465094.1, on the reverse strand, counting down.
CGCGAATTCTACCTCGCACTGCATGGCAGGTGGCCTAATCTCGATAAGCCACCTGTCACAATATCTAGTGGAATTATAAGGAGTTTCAAGACAAGCTAAAAATTTTTCAAAAATTTATATTATAACAACAGTTTCTTTTCGATAACTTAAATTATACTTTACATATTGACAAATAACATTATGTACTACAAGTTGTAATATTAAATACTTAAATATTCTTTTATTATTCGGATTTGTAACGTCGGTAAACGACCCCCGTTTTTTTTTTTCCTGTGTTAAGTCGATAAGTATTCTCTCTGCTTTATTATTTTTCCTGCCCTTGCCGATTAGCGGGAAAGCGCTTCGATCTCATCGACCACTTGTGTCGAACTATAGTAAATTTTTTCCTCCAATGAAAATTTTTCCCTCCAAAACTGACTTAACACGCGGGCTAGAGACACGTTTCGTTGTGGAAGACACCCTAAGCGTGGGCCAAGATTTTACGAGTTTTCCCGGAACGGTAAAGAAAAGGGACATGCGCTCGAGTCTAGCGTAAGAATGGCAAGCTGAACACGTGCGCGTTAATTCGGCGCCGAAAACTATAAAACTGTCCCATAAACACCGTTTTTTCTACCCGTAGTTTTCCTATCTAAAATACGTATTTTCTTTTTTTTTGAACTTGCCCTGCGTAATACAATTATAATATTATGCAATATTTTTAAATTGTTTTATTATCGCAAATTATGTCCGTAAATTTCGCCTCCCAATACACTGTACAGGTAGCGTAATAAAACAATAAATAAGTCGCTAAGAAGACCTCAATAAATAAATTGTATATTCTGTTTTAAACCAAAAATATATTGTATAATATTTAAATAAAATAAAAAGTAAAATGTTTAATGAAAAGTATAAGAATTGCGATTTCAAAAAATACCTCACAAGGTATACTTTTTTTATATAAAAAATAAATTCCAGAATAATTATTTAAAATCCGAAAAGAAAAAAAACATAGAAAATAATAAATAAAATTACTTATTAAAATTGTCAACATATATCAAGTACAAATTCAAATTTTATAAATAATTTAAAATTCAAAAAAATAAGTTTCTAACAGTTATATAATTTATTTTACCTGTTTTTTTTTATAACTTACGACAAGTTTACATTTTTAATATTATAAAAGGCTAATTGCTTTCGAATAAAATTGAACACATATATCTAATAAAAAAAAAAAAAGAAAACGCAACTGCTATCTTCAAATTTAATTGAATTATACTTTAAAATAATGCGGCCGATTTTTCTTTCAAATTATATACATATAAAAATACATACTATATATATTATAAAAAGTGAATTATACAAAAAACCTACAATGACCTTTCACGATAAAATTTATTACAAACGGCTTGACCATGTTCGTTTTCAATTAAAATATTGAACAAATAACAAATAATCTTTCTATTCCTTTTTTTTTTAAATGAAAAAATATAAAGAAACACACGTTTTCTTTATTCGTGAATAATAAATTTTTAATTATAAATGTTTAAGATAATGTAAAATTATAAATATATCGTTTTATCTTTTAAGTTTAAACTACATTGTTAAAGAATTATTTTCTTTGAATAAGATAAACATCGTCAATCAATTCACATTCAATATATCTGTATATTAATTTTAATAAAATAATTAGTTTTAAAATTTATTTTTTTTACATGTAAGTAATAAAACTTCAAGATTAAGATTATTGAGTTTGAATTGGTAAAGATGTACATTGATTCTTTTTTTTGTCTTAATTTTAATACAATATTAATACAAAAATATTTTAATTCTTAGCTTTGAGAAATTTTGAAGTTTAAATTAATACAAGTTTATCAAGAATGAAATATGATTTGTATTTTAATAGACTATTTATATATTTAAGACATTTGCATATTAATATTAATAAGTTAATAAACTTATTTATAAAATAGTTTTATTGACACTACCTTTTTTTTCCTATTCACAACAATTTATTTCTACAATAAAATCAATAACTAACTCGATTTATTAAGCCAAATAATATAACAACTTTATTTGTTTAATATTGTATTTAATCAGGAAATATTAATGACAAATTTTAACATATGTATAGAAAAATTAAGATGGTATATGAAAAATTACATTCATATTAAAATTAATCTTTAACAATGTATTATGCGCACTAGAATCTAAGTTGATTTTTAACATTTAAATAAAAAATATATATAAAAGGGTGCATAATAATAATAATAAAATAAAATATAAATATATGTATGTAACTATGCGTTTAAGTTAGAATAATATTTTTTCTTTTTTCTTTAGATTTAAATTTATATTAGAAATAATTATTTTAAAACAATAAGATTAAAACTGTAAGTCGTTTTTATAATTGTCATAACTTTTATGTAATAATGATGTCAAATTATACCTTACACGTAAAGCTAAAATTATTTTAAAATACAATATGATATTTTGCTCAAATTTAGTTTATATTAATTCAATAAAAAAGGTGACAATTATCATTATTTCTAATAAGATACAGACAATTATAGAAACATATATTTAAATTAAACTCTTTGTAAAGAAAATTTTTTGAACTAATATAAATACTAACATAACAGAATAAACTTAAGCATTATAATAAAATCTTTTTATAACAAACTAAAAAAATATACCAGGAATGAATTAAATAATTGTAATTATTGTTAGAATTAAGCTACGAAGACGATTCTTTTTCGTAGCCTAGTTCAAATTTTACGTAAAATATTATAATAAAATGAATATTTATAAAACATAAATAATAACATTAGTTTTAAGTTATTATACAATTTTGTAAAACTGGACAATCCCCTCTCAATCTCTCTCTCTCCGACTTCAAGACGACACACCCTCGCAGAGGCTTTCCACGCCCTCTCAGACAGGCCCTCCGAGGAGAAGGGGGCCCGAAAATCTTACCCTCTCCAGAAATTTTCCGAAAAAAGGATTCGTTCGGAGCTACTTCTAAAAAACGTATAAATATCGCGCAAGATTTTCAACAAGCAGCAGACCTCAGGCAGCACTCGAGGGACACGAAACTCTTTTTCAACGTATAAACTGTTCTTTTCAGAACAAATTAAAACTATTCATTGGGCATAATCCCAGAAGCAGAAGAAGCAGAAGAAGAACACAGAGGGAGAGAAGCAGCAAACTACACAGAGGGAGAGAATTCAAACAGAGAGAGAGAAAGAGAGTGAGGACTTCCAGCCAACTCAAACCTTTTCTGGAATAAAAAGTGAGTTTTTAATATAAATTTTTCTTTTTTCTTTTTAACCTCCAAAGAGATAGTATTAGCCAAGATCGGCTAAATATCTCTCTCCAAACATCACTTGTTAGGTCCTTTCCAGAATAATCTGTAGGCCAACGTCAGCCTATATGGTTATTCAGTCCCGCATCTCACCACCCTTCCTATAAAATCTTACAAATAATACCTCTGCCGTCCCGAGCCCATAAGTTTTAGTACTTAGGCTCGAAAAAGGCACAAGGCAGGTTTGCGTCAAATTTCGTACGCAATAGTAACGTCACTCCGACGTTACAGATTTTATAGCTGATTTAAATAAGAATGGTTAATAACAACAATTAATAAAAAAAGTTATTTAAAAAAATTAGTATATACGTTATAACGAAAAAAAATTTCATAAAAAACAATATATATATATATAAAGAAATTTTTAATTATTTAATTCTCCTGAAGGGTAAGATACAGTCCCTTTAGTCGACTCCAATTTTCTTATTGACCTATTACATCCCGCGAAATCGTATGCACTTATAATTTTTTTGCCAACGGTATAAGGAAAGATGTTATATTTTTTTTTTTTTTTTTTGAGAATTTTATCTTTTTACCTCCTAGAGGGTAAGTTCCAGACAGCTTTTTTTATCGCCAATTTTTTTATAGATTTCTTATGTTCCAAGAAATCATATACACTTTTTATTTTTTTGCCAACGGTATTAGGAAAGATGTCAGATTTTCTTTTCGTGAATTTTGACTTTTTACCTCCCTGGAGTGTAAGTTCCGGAGCGCTTTTTTTATCGCTAATTTTTTTATAAATTTCTTATATCCCAAGAAATCATATACACTTCTTATTTTTTTGCCAACAGTATTAGGAAATTTGTCAGATTTTTTTTTCGTGAATTTTGAGTTTTTATCCCCTTGGAGGGTAAGTTCCAGAGCGCTTTATTCAACGCTAATTTTTTATAAATTTATTGTGTTATTTAGTTATCTTTCTTCGCAGATGTCTGAAAAGCCCACTTTGAGGCTTGATATTTTAAAAACTATGCATAGTCGAATTTTGGGTCTTTTAGAACTTTTGATCAGCATTATGGAAACTCGACAAAAATTTTTTTTCTATTGGCTTTGTGAGGTATCTTTTGGCGTCTAAAATTAACAACCAGGCTATATTTTTCTAAACTTATAGCTTTATAAACTTTTCAATCTTTGTCTTCAAGTTCATATCGTGACTTTCTTCTCGTTAATTATTAGGAAATTGTACTTATTTGTTAATTCATTGATTAGTGTTTTGTTGGTCGAATAGATACATACACGGTTGTTTAATATTCTAGCTACACTGAATACATTACATGGTTGAACCAAATACCTGATAGGACATAAACAATTCTCTACAGAATCCACCAACAGACTTCATAACTAGGTCTTGACCTCTTTTTGTAGCATTTGATTGTGCAATAACTGCATAACAAATAACAATAAAGGTAGGAATGTTCCGAGTATGTGATAAACTTAATAATTATTTTAATTTTAATAAAATTTTATCATTTTGCAATGCAAGTATTTTTGAAGTTGGTCATAAAAATATATTTTTTATTTAATTGATAAAGTAGGATGTCCTCTTAGGTCTAAGTTATATATTTAATTATGGATTAAAAGTTATATACTTTATTCTAGGTCTTGCAGCTCTTCATTACTGTGCACAATTCGGCAATTTAGAAGGTGTAGTCGAACTTATTAAGCATGGTGCAGATATTAATTTGCAAGATAAAAGATCTGGCAGAACACCTTTATTTTATGCTATTGAATCAAAAATTTCTGATGTTTCTCAAGAAGTATATAATCAAGTAGCTCATAAACTTCTAGAAAATGGAGCTATTTCTAATATACCAATTTACTCCAAACATAATGTACTTTCTTTGATTGATGATGTTAAAAGTCATGATCTAAAAATTGCACTAAATAAAGCGATAAATTAACTAAATCTTCATCCAATATTTTTATGAGTAATATATTTAATTTATTAAAACCTTTTGATTTTTATTTAAAATGTAATTATACTAAATAATTGTTACTAGTTAGATAAACATAAGAAGAACAACATTTTTATTTTTTACTTTCATTTAACCCGTTGTGGTCACTCGGGGTCCAGATGACCCCAGACAAAATTTGAGATGAAATATCTTGAATGTATCTGTTAAAAATCAAACTTGTGGCGCTGTATGTTGTTGGTACAACGTCCCTCTATATATACCCATGCGCGGGAACGGCCGACATTCTTCATTCGTTCTGTAGATTTCATTAAAGTAGGTTGTCTTTTTGTGTGGGGTCTCTCAGACCCCATGTGACCAGAGTGATCAAAATTTTTTCAAAATTTTGAAAATAAATTTAATCAAATTGTGTATTAAAGTGATCTTTAAGAACGTAAGTATAAGTGTGCGCGATCATAATTTTTTTCTCGACATTGAAAACGATTTTAACAATGTCCAAAAAACGTTTAAAAAATGTCTAGATGCCGTATAAACTTCGCAATCGACCCGTCATCAGTTCGCTCGTTGAGCAGGATGAAGAAGAGGAAATATTTGATTGTAAAGCCTCTGAAACAGAAGACGTTGTATCAGAGGAGTCTGAGCACTCAGACTATGACGGTAGCAGCGCTGAAGATTATTCTGACGATGAAATGGCGAATGATCTCGAAGAAGCGTCGCTGCAAGAGCGCCTTCTCCAATCTTCAGCACGTGGACGCCCCGTGACCAAACTCAGAGGAAAAAACGGTTACGTTTGGAATTCAACAAAGAAAGCGAAGCCGGCTTTTCGAAAGCGGCAGTCAGGTAAAAGTGAACACATACATACACACTCACACACACGAGCGCGCGTGTATAAATTTCACGTGTATACATACACTTTCACTCATCTCATTCATACTACATAGGTACGCTTCTTCCTGTCTGTGTGTAATATAATATACATGTATACATACACTAGGGGAAATTGGTCTGTATATATACATCTATATTATGTTGTACACAGAAGAAAGGAGAAGGAAAGAGAAGGAAGGAGAAGGAAGGAGAAGAAAGGAGCGTGCCTATGTAGAATGAATAAGACGATACAATATAATTTCTCTTATTCTTTTATAATTGAGATTTATTTTATAATTGTTTGTTTTATAATTGTTTATAATTGTTGTATTTTATAATTGTTTGTTTTTATTCTGTTTCAATAGATCGAATGAGCGATGTTGATCGTGTTTATGTGTCAGGACCGGATGGTCCGGCTGCGCAGTTACAAAACATTGAAGAATTTTGGAATGTTTTATTTTCACCAAATATTGTAAAGATTATTGTTGAGCACACCAACAATCAAATAGAAGAGCATTGTGCAAAAATGATTCAGCAAAATAAAGAACTCCAAACTTACCATCACCACACCGATGAAGAAGAAATGAGAGCATTTATAGGCATATTATACTTCAGTGGGGCTTGGAAATCTTCGAACGTGAATACACATGATTTATGGAGTCCGCAAATCGGCATAAGTTTTTATCGGTGTGTAATGCCTCGATCTCGATTTATGCTTTTGTCCGTCTGTTTAAGATTTGACGATAAAGGCAAGAGAGACGAGGACGATAGATTTGGAGCAATTCGTGAAATCTGGGAAATTTTTATTTCCAATTGCACGAATTGTTATCAAGCAAGCCGCGATTGCACCGTAGACGAAATACTTCTTGGCTTTCGTGGACGATGCAAATTCAGGATGTACATAAAGTCCAAACCTGATAAATACGGCTTGAAGCTTTTTTCGTTGAATGATCCGTCGACATCATACTTGATTTATGCGATTCCGTACTTAGGAAAAATCCAGATAATTGATCTACTGCAGGGAGAGAAGTTATCTGAATATTACCTTCGAAAAGTGACTGCACCAATTCATGGAACAAAACGCACTGTTACCTGTGACAACTGGTTCACGTCCATTCCTCTCCTGCAGCGTATGAAGGAAGAACCATACGACATGAAAATGACAGGTACCATTCGCAAAAATAAGCAAGAAATTCCTGCAGAGATGAAAGTTGCGCCAAAAAACCCACCAGACTGGAAATTTTGTCATACTGATTCTATGAGCCTAGTATCATATTCACCAAAAAAAAAATAAGATCGTGTTAGTTATTTCTACGGATAAATTATCCACTGATGTTCAAAATCAGAAACCAGTGATTGTTCGTCACTACAATTCTACCAAAGGAGGGACTGATTGTTTCGATTGGCTGTGTCATGCGCAGACAGTAAGTAGAAAAACCAATCGTTGGCCAATGCGAGTATTTATGGGGATGCTAGACCAAGCTAGCGTAAATGCTCGCATTCTATTTACATGTCAGAAAATTAATGCAGGTTGTCAGTCTCGCATAACAGCCAAAAAAACCCTCGACAAGCTTTCGCTATATCTTGTCACGCCACACTTACAAAATCGCTACGCTAATACTGCTCTTCAATCACAAATAAGATTAGGTATCGCTTCGATACTCGAAGTTAAAATAGGTGAATCGTCCAACGAAGAAAATTATGAGTTTGCCAAACGAAAAAAATGTATGCTGTGTAAACGCGGTAAGGACAAGAAAACAAAAATGCAATGTCCATCATGTTTGCGGCCTATGTGCGATGAGCATCGCACGCTCATGTGCACTGATTGCGCTGGTGTAGAATAATTTTTTTTTTAATTTCATCTTTTTTATTCGTATAGTAAATAAATGTTCTATAAAAAAATGTTTTTCAGTGTTATATTTTATGATAATGCTTACCCTATTCACATTTCTAAATTACGTCAAAACGGCCCACTTCACTTTTCAAAATAAATATACTTTTTCCGGCCGATCATTATAAGTTGTATTTTTCTTAAAAGTATATATTATCAAGAGTACAACCCCGAAACGTGTCCGCTGTATCTCAAAAATTGAATGTTTTATGACCTTTTTAGTAAAAAAACCCAAAATTTCAAAAAAAAATTTCATTCAACAATTTCATTATTAAAAAAATTGTAAAGAGGTAAATAAACTATTTTCTCTCAAAGAGGTAGTTATAAACTATGTCCAAACCAATTTTCAAGTCAATCCAATAAATGGGAGGGAAATGGCGGAGGTTTTTCCGCGTGGGGTCACGCTGACCCCATATGACCACTACGCTATTATTCGGAGGTGTGACCACAACGGGTTAAACCAGTTGTTATAAACAATTTCAAACAATATGAATTACATTTAACATAGTATAAAACCTAATGAGGTAAACAGAGATACCTGTACATAGGACTGATATATTATACAAATAGTAAATTAATAATAACGTAGAAATACTTATGAATTTTGACAGTTTATTAAAAACATAAATTAGATATTTAGTCTTGATAACTATAAAATCAGTATGCAAATTCCATTTTACGTGTTATAGGCGAATTTTCGTTTAAGAAAGGAAATATAAATTAAAATAATGTGCAAGGAAAATATCTAAAAAATAGACAAGTGGCTTAGAAAATCAAAAAAGAATCACAAAGACTGCATGTATTCACTTAGCAAACTTATATTAAAGGAGCTATGCAGCGTATTAAAAATTGCCTTCCCTGTTTAAAGAACAAGTGCGTGCTAGGAGAAAGCATAGAGCGCCTAGTACATACGAGTCTCATAAAACCCTGGATTTGCGAGTTTAAGCGGTTTTCTCTAGACAGATAGAACGTAACCCGAGAAAGAAAGAGAGAGGGGGGGAGGAAGAGGGAGAGCAAAAGAGAGAGCAAGAGGGAGAGAGGGAGAAAGGGAGGGAGCGAGAGATAGTTTTTATACAATATATTGTACACCATAAAAAAATAGTAACTAATAGCTAACATAACAAGACAAATTAAAACTAAAATGAAAACTAAGAAGTATTAATATAAGTGAACTTAAAGGTAAATGCTAAAAAACTCTTACAAATGAGCGGGCAGATAAGCAGTATGATCTCTCTCCTAAAAGGAAGTGGAAAGTAATAGAGTAGACGGTTTAGGGAAAGCTATTCCAGAGGCGGGATGAGAAAACTATAAAAAGAAACTGAATTTTGGTAAAATCGTAATGTTAAAAGTGAAAGGGTTGTCAGATCATCTCAAAACTCTTAATTTTAGGGCATAAACGTTTCTTCGCCTGCCGAGCGAAGATTGAGACTCGCTCGTTTTGCTTCGTTTAGAGGAGCGCCTCAAAACGAGTCAAAATCGTTTGTGGAGACAACGTGCGTGGTACTCCTCCGAGCTCGACTGCTACCGAGCGAACTGAAGAATCGCCGCGCGGCCGTAGTGGAGGGGTTTCCTCGCCAGTCGCTGTCTCTTTGCTGGTGTGTCTCCGTGAGCGCGTGCCTGGAGGGGTCTACGCTTAACGGTATCGGTCTCATGTTCGGTGCTATCGTTGTGTGTGCCTGTGTGCTCGTATGTATGTTGTGCGCTTGACGAGATGCTCGTCATATCTACCCCTTTTGAACGAGGGAAAAACTTGTAGCCATATTTTTTCGCTCTGAAACGTGCGTGCGTGTGGAAATCCCTAGTATATAGTGCTTGTGTATGCGTATGAATTATGTGTCTGCGAGAAAATGACGTGTAAATGTTCGTATGTTTAATAAGCTTGACGCTCACTTTTCAGATAGCGCAGCATCGCATTATCTCTATCCCTTTGTTGATGCGGAGGACGTATTTTTTATTTTCTGGCTGCCCCTCTCGTGGTGGTGACTTCGCGATGCAGGTCATTGGAACGCATCTTCCGGTATATGACCTTCTCTACCGCTGGTAATAGTGTCGGACGGGTTCTTCGTCTTTCGTAGTGATGGTCAAAGTTCCATCGGTCGAGTCGGTTTTCTTACAACCGGGCAGTGCACACATTCTTCCGTCTTCTGGTTCCCGATGTCGTATTGTGCGTTTGTCTTGTGTTTCGTCCGTACGCTCGAAGCCGATTCTATCAAAGAGTATGAATCCTGTTTGCTCCAGCTCGTGTTGTAAGACCCTTATGGCTTTCTTGACCTCTCGAATCTCTTGCTTGATCGTGCTTAAAGCCATTTTTATAACTGATGATTTTCGCGATTTTTCTCTATTTATAGGGAAATCGTAGCTATATCCTTCTATACCTTCCGAATTTTTGTCAAGATTATTTCTGTGTGTGATGTGTGTATTCATATATATATATATATTGTGTGTGTGTATTGTCTTGGGTCAGTCGCGTCGGGTCTATGATCTCGCGTAATGTTTACATCTAAGTTCGTTACCACGTCGGCTGTGCATTCGCTTCAGCTGTTGTCTAGCCTACGTCTAATGCTCTCCATGTAATCTGCCTTGGCTCTCGTTCTCTCTGTCGCTTGTTGGCTCTTTGGTGTTGTTTTGTTACTGGACTACGTGTTTGCAGTAAAATTCGGTGACCTATTATATGAAGTGCGTTCATGCCGAACTTAACGTGGCAGTCTTGCTCCACCACTATGAAGAACCCTTTGTGCGCTTTTCCTTTGTATTTGAACGTGACTTTTAGTATCTCCGATGATTGTATTGGCGTATGATTTGCGAAGATCAGCGGGGCATGCGTATATATCGGGCGTGCACCGTATACTGTGTCTGCTCATTTGGCCTTAAAGATTTCTGCCTCTTCCTTGCATATGGTGGAAATCATACTCCCGGTATTTACCAGAACACCCATCTCTCTTCCGTACGTTCATACTTTTAGTTCAATTTGGAAGACTTCATTTAGCATCATTTGCTTGTGCGGGTGTTGGACCTGCATATTGCGTGGTTGTATTCGAAGTGTATTTTTTTCGGTTTTCGGGGTTGCTTATATACGCAATTTGGGTATCCCCCCCGCCCCTCCCACATTCCGAAAAGGTTTAATGTCTCATGCGTGTATGTGGTTAATATGTTTCTCCTTCTCCAATTTTAAATTGAATATTACCGGCGATAATTGTTTAATAATTTTATACGGTCCATCGTATTTATTTTCTAGTTTCGCGTTTACGTTCGCCGCTTTATTCGATAATATATGCGATCGTTTAAGTACGTCGTCTCCTATTTGTAGTTTCTAATCTCTTCTACGTTGATTAGATACTTATAGGGTAGGAATGGAACCGATATCCAAATTGACATAGGACAATTACGCGTTTCAATTTCAATAAGGGATAAAAGATCATCCTAAATCGGGCCTTCCAGTTACAGCAACTACTGACGAAAAAAAGCTAGATGATGCTCTTTCAATCAACAAAGATTGTCACAGTACAGTTACAAAACTGCATCAGCAATATAATATTAGTGTCGGATCAGTGCATAATATTTTGACAAGAAAGTTGAAGTTCCATCCATACTAGGTAAAACTTGTACATAAATTGCTTGAACATGATCCAGTTAGACGCGTAGAGTTTTGTGACTGACGATGATCTGAATAACCGCTGATGAATATTTTTTAATAGGATTCTATTTTTAGATCAAGCTACCTTTGAGCATAATGGCGATGTCAATAGACATAACTTTAGGTACTGAAGTGATATAAACCCAAGATGTTAATGGTAAATGAATTTTTGTTTTTGATTTAAGATTAATTGAAAAAAATGGTTAAAATAAATCTAATTGTTTTCTTAACATAGTAATATTTTACAAAAATCCTCGGTTGATATAAATTAAAAATTTTAATTCAAATAAATATTATATATATATATATATATATATATATATATATATATATATATATATATATATATATATATATTAGGCTGCTGTCGATAAAATGGCCAATTTAGTAATAAATTTTTAAACAGCTGTAACTTTTTATAAAGACAATATATATATAACCAAAATAGGTACCAATAGATGCAACACACTTTTCCCAACGAGATATAAGTACATTTATTCCAGTTTTGTAGAAGTCCGAGTTTCTGGTTCGAAGAAACTCCTCGAAGGCATTTTCGATAGCAGCTTCATTATTAAATCTTTTTCCTGTCAAAAAATCATCCAAATGTTTAAAGAAATGGTAATCTGTTGGTGAGAGGTTTGGTGAATATGGAGGGTGAGGAAGAGTCTCATAGCACAACTCGTTTAGTTTTTGGACCGTTTTTCTCGATACATGAGGTCATGCGTTATCATGAAGCAGTATCACTTCATCCCTGTTGACAAGCCTAGGACGTTGGACTATCAATTTCTGATGCATTTCATCCAGTTGAGCACAGTATTTTTCAGCATTGATGGTTTAGTGGGTAGTGACTAACGAATAGTGGATAACTCCAGCTACAGACCACCAAACAGTTACCATTATTTTCTTTGGATGAAGGCTTGGTTTCGGCATGTGTCTTGGCGCTTCATCGGTATCTAGCCATTTGGCCGATCGGCGACGATTATCGTATAAAATCCACTTTTTATCGCAGGTCACAATTCGGTGCAAAAACGGTTCCTTTTTGTTGTGGGAGAGAAGAGAACTTGAAATCTCCATTCGACACGCATGTTTTGCTCGGTAAGATCATGCGGAACCCATTTGTCAAGCTTTCTCACTTTTCCAAGTTGTTGCAAGTGGCGGCAAACTGTCGAATTGTGAACGCCTAATTTCTCGGCAAGATCCCTTATGGTTTGGCGGGGGTCAGACTCCACTAATGCACGCAGCTTGTCGTTATCGATCGATGGTCCTGGGTGTCCACGTGGCTCATTTCCAAGGTCCATATCTCCGGATCGAAATTTTTCGAACCACCGCCGAGTGGTTCGTTCGTTAACTGTATCAGGCCCAAATGCGTTGTTGATATTCCTTGTTGTTTCCATTGCATTGTACTCTAATTTAAATTCGTATAGTATAAGTAGCCGTTTTTGATTCACTTCTATGTTCACTTTCTCTTTTTGTTTTTACGATCACTATGAAGTGCAAAATAAAAATGACTCCATGAACCAAGGTAGCAGTATTTATACTTCAATACGTCATATCATTTGCGCTGTCTTGTGCCAACAGAATACACTAACATTGCAGCCAACTTTATGTCATTGCTAAATCGGCCATTTCATATGCAGCAACCTAATATATATATTTTGTAACGGGTGTAATTGGTTACGACTCGTTAGGAACGCAGGACCTTCATCTGGTCCTGCTTTTACTCTCGTGTGTGAGGGGCCTTGCCTAAGGCCCTGCTGCTGGTGTTGCTCCCACCGGGCTTGGCTGCTTAGTTTGTGTGCCAATGCTAGATTAGCACACCCGCGGAGGCGGCGGTATTTGGGATAGGAAAGCTATAGGGAACTGCTAAATAAAAAAACACGCTTTCTCAATGCTACAAGCGAGTTTAATATTAATGAAACAGAATTATACAAAAAAATACTATAAATACCGCAGAGAGGTGCCTAGTGAGCGAAGAGCAATTAGTATTGCCTCGCGCGCAATACTAATTCCCGAGGTGCGCACTGCACGTGCGCACCCTCTTCATTCCGCGCGGCTACACACATACGTGTAGTCTATGGACGTCTGATATAGAGAGAGCAGTTCTCCCTCTATACCGACGTAGTTTATGACTACTCGAGTGAGAGCGGTTTCCTCACTCGACTATGCAGTCTATGGTTGAGCGAGAGAGCTCGTTCCTCTCGCTCAACTGCGAGCTTAATGTTTGTACGGGTGAGAGTGGCTTTCTCTCACTCGTACGCCTATGCTATGATTATGCGAGAGAGATCGATCCTCTCACTCGCACCCGCACGGCCTACACGAAAACGATTTTTTGCGGTCTCGCGCATATGCGCTTCCTATAGCTATATGCCTGACGCGATCGCACACGCGTAAGGAAAACTAAATATAATTACTCGCGGACTACGTTACAATTATCTAAGTGGCCACTTACTTTTCCTATTATCAAACAGGTCGTCCTCTCGATATCTGCAGCGAATACTCGGCGGAAAAAGCTAGCGGAAAAGCGCGTAAGCTATCAGTGATAAAATCACGTGCGGCACGAAGAACGGCTCGGACGAGAAGAAGACTTGAGGGGAGGGCTTCTCTTTTCCCTCTCGTCTATCAGTTTTCCCGCGTAGGGCTATCGATTGTTGATCGATAGCGCCGCGTTTTGGCACACCGCGGATTCTCGCGCCTTTTTCCGCGTCGCGCCATCGGTCGCTTGGTTGATGGCGCCGCGTATAGTCGCGCCGCGAACTTTATCTCGCACTGCATGGCAGGTGGCCTAATCTCGATAAACCACCTGTCACAATATATACACAGTATGTCGGAAAAGTTCCCGAACTATTGAAATAAAAAATCGAAAATTACATCTAAAGAAATTTATTCCAGTTAACTTTTAACATGGTCCCCTTCCTTAGATATACACTTATTTGAGCGCTCCATGAGTGATTCAAAGGCTTTCTGGTACTCCTCTGAAGTTATCGCTGTGAGACGCTCGGTGCAAGCCGCTTAAATGCTCGGTACATCTTCAAAAAATCGTCCTTTTAAAGCCATTTTTAGCTTGGGAAATAGGAAAAAGTCGGCTGGAGCCAGATCTGGCGAGTATGGGGCGTGATTAATGCGTGGGATCTGATTTTCGGCGAGATAACGCTTCACAATGTTCAAAGAATGAGCAGGCGCCACGATGTTCGAATTTCTCATCCATCGTAGAGCTTGCACCGGGGTACTAAACACACGTTCACTCAAGCACGTCTATCTCGGCAACTAATGAACGGATACTGGTGAAAAAATTCTCAGACACTCCAGAGGGATGTAGCAACATAGTACCGGTGTCGTCCAAGAGGTGGCGCCACTCGTACAAGCGCTACAAAATAAGTTCGGGAACTTTTCCGACATACTGTGTATATGTATATATGTATATATGTATATATGTATATACATGGTATATATATAGAAAGGTAAACAAGTCAAAACATGACCACTATTGATTAACATTTTATACCTTTCCCTTCTTTTATATACAACATGAGCGTATTTTCACATCGATCAACGACAGCACCCTGTGGAATGCAACCTTTAAAACAATTTTGATGTATTTTATTATTGCTTGGAGTTGCAAATCACTTTATTTCAACAAATTAATTAACAGCCGATTAGATTGCTTGATGGCATGGGAGGCCGAGCTTGTAGCCTAAAAAAAGGAGGCCGAACTTATAACGTAAAGTAGAAAAACAAATGGACGTTTATAACGAGGTACGACGCTTATTTGCTTACGAGGATAATACTCAAAGCGTTAGGCCTAGCCGTTGCGCGCAAGTAATCCAACACCGTCCTCCTAAAAATCCTAGCTAGTAGATCTCAACGCGCTCTTTTTAAGTCTCTCCATAATACTTTATTCCTATACATACATATATAGCTTGTACACTTGTGCACCTTTTACACGCACGCACACTTACATTGTACTAAGATTGTGAACTGTACATGCAATAAAGAAATCGGCTTTGAACGATAAGTGAGGAGATTGTTTGTCGCTGAGGTAACGGATGAGCGCTTATTTACGAAAAAACCGAATAAAGACCAATGATCCAATCCATGAAATTCCAATAACCAAAGAAACACAAGTTGTGAATTGCGATATTTTGTTATAAATAAATTACTCGATTCATAAGCACTAAATATAAAAACGTTAAGGGCAAAAGTTTCAAATTTTTAATATATTTATTATGGACATATAAACAGAACCGTAAACTCTAAGCCCAAAAAACCTGGAGATGAAAATTTTTTAATGCAAATACTTTGTTATTAATAAAATAATCAATTCGTGGGCATTACAAATAAAAACGCTTGGAACCAGAAGTTTAAAATCTCAAATGTTTTTGTAATACATGAAAAACGAAATTATAAGCTGTTAACCCAAAAACCCTGATAAGAAAAGTTTTTAATTTCAAATATTTATTTTATAAATAAATTAACCGATTCGTAAACATTAAATATAAAACCTGGAGATGAACGATTTCAATATTAGGTGTAGTAAAAAGTAATCCATTATTTTGCCAATATATGGATTTGGTAGTCTGTATCTCCCGTTGTAAAAGTGTGAAAGGGTTACACTAGATGGCGTTAGAAAGATAAGATTTCGTACTAAAAAAGCTTCTGATACAGTTTTGTGATTGCTTGACTCAGTATTTTTTTAGCACGTGTCAAAGATGGACACCAACAAAAAGAAAATACGCCATATTTTAGTTTTTCTTCGATAAAGGCGAAAACGTAAGCCAGGCAGCTGAAAATGTGAATAGTGTTTATGGTCCTGATACTGTAACAGCTAATCACGCGCAATTTTGGTTTCGTCGATTACGTTCCGGAAATTTTGACGTCAAAGATGCACCAAGCTCTGGAAGGCCGATTGTCGAAAATATCGATAAAATAATGGAAATCGTCGACCGTCCAACCGTCACGTAAGCACTGCTTTGATTGCCCAGGAGCTAATCATTGCACAAAAAACCGTTTGGAACCTCTTAAATAAGGCTGGATACAAAAAGAAGTTGGATGTATGGGTGCCACACGAGTTATCGCAAAGAAACCTCATGGACCGAATTTCCATCTACGAATCGCTGCTGAATCGCAACAATATCGATCCATTTCTGAAGCGGATGGTTACTGGTGATGAAAAGTGGGTCACTTACGACAACGTCAAGCGACAACGGTCGTGGTCAAATCGCGGTGAGCCGGCGCAAACGGTGACCAAGCGAGGATTGACAGTCAGGAAGGTTTTGCTGTGTGTTTGGTGGGACTGGCAAGGAATCATCTACTATGAGCTGCTCCCCTACGGCTGAACTCTTGATTCGGACCTGTACCGTCAACAATTGGATCGTCTGAAAGGAGCAATCGCCCAGAAGCGGCCAGCTTTGGCCAATACACAGTATGTCGAAAAAGTTCCCGAACTTATTTTGTAGCGCTTGTACGAGTGGCGCCATCTCTTGGACGACACCGGTACTATGTTGCTGCATCCCTCTGGAGTGTCAGAATTTTTTCACCAGTATCCGTTTATTAGTTGTCGAGATAGACGTGCTTGAGTTAACGTGTGTTTAGTACCCCGGTGCAAGCACTACGATGGATGAGAAATTTGAACATCGTGGCGCGATTAAATTCTGCTATAAACCTAAAAAAACTTTCGTGGAAACGAAAAAAATGATCGATTAGGCTTACGGTGAAGGTGTAGTGTCGCGTACAACTGTTTACACGTGGTTCAGTCGGTTCAAGAAGGGTAGAGAGTCGTTAGAAGATGACGAAAGAAGCGGCCGGCCGTCAGCAGCTGTTACCGACGAAAACGAGGCTGATACACAAAGAATTCGTGCCCCCAAACACCACCGTGAATGCTGCGTATTACGTAGAGGTGTTGAAACGTCTGAAGCGCCGGATTAATCGCATCAGGCCCGAGTACAAGGAACCGGAATCGTGGAGTTTGCTGGATGACAATGCGCCTGCTCATTCTTCGAACATTGTGAAGCGTTATCTCGCCGAAAATCAGATCCCACGCATCAATTACGCCCCATACTTGCCAGATCTGGCTCCAGACGACTTTTTTCCTATTTTTCAAGCTAAAAATGGCCTTGAAAGGACGATTTTTTGAAGATGTACCGAGCATTCAAGCGGCTTGCACCGAGCGTCTCACAGCGATAACTTTAGAGGAGTACTAGAGAGCCTTCGAATCACTCATGGAGCGCTCAAATGAGTGTATATCTAGGAAAGGGGATTATGTTGAAAGTTAACTGGAATAAATTTCTTTCGATGTAATTTTCGATTTTTTATTTTAAAAGTTCGGGAACTTTTCCGACATACTGTGTAGGAGAGGAATTGTGTTCCATCAGGACAACACCAGGCCGCATGCATCGATAGTGACTCGTCAGAAGCTTCGGGAGCTTGGTTGGGAAGTTCTTATGCATCTACCTTATAGTCCGGACCTGGCACCAAGTAATTACCACCTGTTCCTGTCTATGACGAATGATTTCGTAGGTGAAAAATTCGTCTCAAGAGAAGATTGTTAAAATCGACTGTCCCAGTTTCTTGACAATAGGGACAAGGGTTTTCTACGAGAGAGGCATTATGAAATCACCTCCAAAATGGCAACAAGTTTTTGAACAAAACGGTGCATATTTGACCTTAATCGTATCATTCTATCTATGCTAAATAAAACCTTCAATTTAATGCAAAAATAATGGATTTCTTTTTACTACACCTAATATTAATGTTTTTTTTTATACTAAAGAATACAAAAACATAAGCTGTAAACCAAATAACCCTGGGTATAATAGTTTCAAACTGCAAATACTGTATTATCAATAAATTATTTGATTTATAAGTGTTAAACATAAACACGCTGAAGACAAGTTTTATGCAAGTTTTAAATTGCAAATACTTTATAAAAAAATTACGTAATTTGGGAGCGGTAAACATAAAAAACCTGAAGGTAAACGATTTGAATTTTAAAAGTCTTTTTTATAAATAAAAAACAAATCATAAGCTTTAAACCCAATAACCTTGGGGATTAATGTTCTAAATTGCAAATACTTCTTTATGAATAATAAAACAAATTGTAAGCTTAAACCTAATAACCCTGTGCATAAAAGTCTTAAGTTGCAAATACTTTCTTATAAACAAAGTAATCGATGGGTAAGCATTGCACTTAAAACCACTAGGAGCAAAAGTTCGAAATTTGCAATGTCTTTTTGTCGTTTGTTTTGCAAACTCTCTATATTTTAATGATTCACCACAAGATTTTTATGTTTAACGATTACGAATCGAATTATTTATTTATAAAGAAGTATTTACAATTTGAAATTTTTATCCCCAAAGATATTGAGTTTAAAGCTAATGGTTACGTTTTTTTATTAATAAAGAAGACATTTGAATTTTTTAATTTTTTCCCGCAGCGTTTTTATGTTTAACGCTTACAAATAGAGTCATTTATTTATAACAAAGTATCGCAATTCACAACTTTTGTACCCTTGGTCATTGGGCTTAGAGTTTATGGTTATTTTTTTTTATTTATCATAAAGATATAAAAAATTTAAAACTTTCGCTCATATTGTCTTATTCTTGCCGTCTCTCTTTCTTCGTTTTGTTCGTAAATAAGCGCTAATCCGTTACCTCAGCGGCAAACGGTCTCCCCACTTATCGTCAGAAGCCGATTTCTTTATTGCACGTACAGTTCATAATCCTAGTAAGATGTAAGTGTGCGTGCGTGTAAGAGGTGCACAAGTGCATAAGCCTGTACGTGTATGAATAGGAATAAAGTATGGTGGAGAGACTTGAGAAGAGCGCATCGATATCTACTAGCTAGGATTTTCAGGAGCTTGCGGAATCATTGGAAGTGACTTAACAAGCAGTTTCTGTACGATTGAAATCCATGGGAATGATTCAAAAGCAAGACAATTGGGTGCCTTATGAACTGAAACCGAGAGACATTAACAGGCGATTTTTCTGTTTCGAGCAGCTGATTCAAAGGCAACAAAAAAGGGTTTTTTACATAGAATTGTTACTGGGGATGAAAAATGGATATTCTATGATAACCTTAAGAAAAAATACTACGCTATGCCTGGTCAATTGTTGCCATGGACCTCATCAACACCAAAGCCGAATATTCATGGTTTGAAGATCATGTTGTGTATTTGGTGGGACCAAAAGGGTATTGTGTACTATCAGCTGCTACAACCTGGCGATACGATAACGGCCGATCGGTATAGGCTTCAATTGATTCGTTTGAGCCGTGCATTACGAGAAAAACGGCCGGAATAAAAGAAAAGATATGACAAAGTTATTTCTCTGCATGACAACGCTTGGTCTCATGTTGCAAAAGTCGTGAAAAAATATTTGGAAACGCTCAAGTGGGATATTTTGCCGCACCCGCCGTATTTTTCGGACATTGCTCCTTCTGATTACTGGTTGTTTCGAGAGATGCATCACGATTTGGCAGGTCATCGGTTCACTTCTTTCGCAGAAATCGGAAAAGCGCTCCTAACTTGGATCACCTTAAAAGACGAGACATTTTTTCGAGATGGAATTCGAAAATTGCCTGAGAGGTGCTAAAAAGCAGTAACTAGCGATGGATGATACTTTGAGTAATCTTTTAATTCTTTTTATTTTGAAATAAATGCATTTTGACCGCAAAAATACGGTCCAAATTATTATGTACTCCCAATAGTTAGAGAATACTTTCAGAAGCGCAATGATATAGAAATATATTTAAGACTATTGGAGGGAATTTCACAAGCTACACAGGAAAAACGCGTTATAATCGAATGTTTAATCCCTTTTCTGGGGACCGCAAGATGCCAATTTAAGTGGAACGAAACTAGAAGACCTTATAACGCAATGGTGATAACAGATTCTCAGCTTTCCAGTCGGACTACCTACAGTAGCCAGTGAAGTAGGCACTGGATACGTAGACGCTTCCTTCAGCACAAACGATTTTTATTTGTAAATAGTTGAATGGCAGGTTAGAATGGGCTAGACCTCAACCGATCATTGGGACATGACTTACGATATCCAGAATCAAAGAGACCGTAAATCTAGAGTACGCAAACCATCAAGAATTGACGCATGAATACAAAACATTAGAGGCTGACTAGAACCTGACAAAGCATTGTCTTATTTTCCATTTTTGATGTCTTCTTTTTCTTTCTTCTTTGAATGGCCTACGACAGGCCGTTCAGGACGGCCTTTTTTTGTCGAAGAACCCTTCTAATAAAGGAGGCGACCAATAAACACATGGATTAACCCTGGAGCATCATAGAGATGACATTGTTTGGCGTAATGACTTCATGGTCCTCTTCCAATTCTCTCCGTTTGACACTTCAGCGTTCACAGTAAGAGAACACGTGGAGAGCATCATCGTTGGGAGATTTACAAAAGGGGTACAGTCACAAACTTCTATCTCCCATATACGGTGGAGATACGTGAAGAAGAGGGCGTGGAGTAAGACTTCCCATTTGAGCATTTCTAAGTAGGTTTTAACGGGTCCGGCAACATGAAGCCGAGCGTTGTCATACAGTAGAATCACTTTTTCATGCCTCTGCTTGTATTGTAGCCATTTTTCGCATAGCGCTTGGCTCAATCGCATAAATTGAATTCGATACCGTTGCCCAGTGATGGTTTCGTTTGGTATCAACAGCTCATAATAAATAATACTGACCTGCTCCTGCCAAATACACAACATAATCTTCGTAGCGTAAATATTGGGCCAAGCCGACGACGTAGAAGCATGACCAGTCAGTCCCCATGACTTTCTTCTCTTTGAATTGTTGTAATGAATCCATTTTTTGTCACCTGGCACGAGGTGATGAAGAACACCCTTTCTTTTTAGCCACTAGAGCAGTTGTTCACAGGCGAAAAAACGACGCTCAACGTCCCTTGGCTTCAAATCATAAGGAACCCAAGTTCCCTTTAAATCATTTTCAACGCATGCAATCGCTTGGGAACGACTTGACAGGTAACTCTTAAGGCCGGCGGGTCAATTCGACGGCCCGAATTCAGCCGTTTTTGGGAAGCGTTGTTGGACGGAAAAAAAAATAATTAGCCAAATGAACTTTTGAGATTAGTTATATACGAGGTCTGGCTATTAAATAACGAGACTGGTTACGAAAAAGGGTTTTATTATAAAAATTATTCTACATTCGAATGCTCCCCTTCATTATACTCCCCTTCCCTCGCCACACACCTTTCCATACGTTTTTTCCATTGATCGAAGCAGTGCTGGAAGTCTTCTTTGGTGAGGGCCTTTAGGAGCTCTGCCGTTTTTTGCTTCACCGCTTCCATCGACTCAAATCGGGTCCCTTTCAAAGCAGATTTTATCTTCGGAAACAAAAAAAAGTCGCACGGTGCCAAATCTGGCGAGTACGGCGCGTGTTCGAGCACTGAAGTGCGCTTACCGGCTAAATACTGCTTCACAGATAGCGCGTTATGGGCAGGTGCGTTGTCCTGGTGCAAAATCCACGAGTTGTTCTTCCACAACTCGGGCCGTTTCTTACGAACTCGTTCTCGCAGTGTTGCCAAAACTGACAAATAGTAAGTCTGGTTGACAGTCTGACCCTCTGGAACCCATTCAGTCATCACGATACCGTTAATGTCGAAAAAAACGATCAACATTGCCTTGAATTTTGATTTGGACATCCTTGCTTTTTTGCTCTTTGTTTCAACATCGTATTGAAAAATCCACGTTTCGTCGCAAGTAATAATGTTTTTCATCAGTCCGGAATCTTTTTTTAACCTTTCAAGGAAATCTGAGCAGACCTGTTGACGCAAGAGCTTTTGGTCAGGAATCAGGTTTTTTGGCACCAACTTCGCACAGACTTTTGTTATGTGTAATTCCTCGTGTAAAATTTGTCTAACCGTTTCTTTATCGGCGTTTACAGCCTCGGCAATCATCCGGATGCTCATTTGACGATCTGCACGCACAATTTGGTTGATTTTGGTCAGTGTTTCCGGAGTTGAAACAGTGACAGGGCGACCTGGGCGTTGGTCATCTTCAGTGCTCACTCGGCCCTCACTGAAGCGCTTACACCACTCAACACGCGCACGAGATAGAGAATTGTCCCCATAGGCCTCTTGCAACAATTTACAGCACTCAGTCGGAGTTTTTTTTCAATTTAACGGGAAATTTGAGATTGATACGTTGCTCCTGTTTTTCGCCATACATGGTTTTCGGCCCGAGAAAAAAAACACGTTCGTTTCAAACCGCTACTGCACAAATACAATAATAGTGACGAGAACGTGTTTTGGTACGTGCATAGACACGATATCTAGATACCCAACGCACTACTCGTTTTTTTCCCCACCACAAAAAACGATAAATAAATTAGAAAAATCTAATCTAAGAGGAATTGGTAATAAAGTCATCTCTACTCTCGGGCGGTCGAAATTATTTTATTCGAAGATAAAAACAAATTTAGCGTAATAACATTCGATGTACACATACCAGATGAAGATGTTTTAGGCTATGAATTTTTACAATATAGTCAAGTATACATCAATTTTCTTCACTGAATAAAGCTATGTATACACGTTCGAAATAGAAATTTCCCTTTTGAAATCGAAGAAAGCAACGGTATATTTTGGAGATATTGAAAGATATCGCCGACAAAGATCTTGATAGCGACATAGCAACTAGAAATAGTTATTTTGCATTTCAAATTAAAACATCGAGGGATCTCGACGATCTTAAACCGACTACCGTTTTCAGAAAACTGGAGTTCTCTAATTAGAAACAAAATAAAATATTAGACATTATTTACGCACAGATTATTCAGATGAACACAAAAGATCTTACATAACCAAGCTAGTGAGAAATAATAGGGATGTATTTTACTTATCTGAGGACGATCTTTCGAGAACGGATCTCATCATGCACAAAATCCCTACAACCGACGATTAACGTGTCCGTAACAAGCAATATCGATTCCTGCATTTGCTGAAGAATAAAATTAACCGACAAGTAAACGAGTTAGCAGCAGAAGATATCAAAAACTCGAATTCACCTCATAATGTGCGAGTTCGGGTCGTTCCAAAAAACTTGATGCTCAAGGACGCCCTAAGTGACGCATGCTGCAAAAATTCAGAACGAACGAAAAGAGAACGAACCGTGATTTATATTCACTTCCTTATTTAGAAGAGATATTCGACCAAGTAGAATCTGCCTCAAATAAAGAATAATACGCCCACTACCTTTCAAAGACTAATGGACAAGTTATTAAAAGGAATGCAAGCCGTCACCTTCTAGATGACACCGCTATCAAAATAACATCTTATCTATGCGAACAGCATCAAAAGACATGACAAAAAGATCTTACGTGAAGATTAGAAAAGCAAATTTGAAGTTATAGATTGACAAATACAAATTTTTCAAGCAGAAAGACTTACACTTGAGCCATATGCTCAGCAAAAAAGACTGAGCCCACATCCAAAAACAAAACAAATGTCCGTCAATTCTTGAACTGACAGAATATTACCGACGCATCATAAAATGATTCGCATACATATCAAAACCTTTGACGTAATTACTAAATAAAAAAGACTCTTTTGGAATGAAACAAACGGAAAAAGAAGTAGTTCAACTCTTTGAAAGATACCAGGTGTAGAAGTATGGAACCAGAATTTTTGTAAAAATTGCACGTCTGTTGTTTGAAAATAATAAAATATATTTTATTTGAAATAATCTCTGTTACTATTTGTACATATTTTCCACCTCTCCGACAGTTTATAAATGCCTAGCCAAAAACATAGATATTCTTCTAAAGCGAACCAGTTATCGAGCCATTTTCATACATTTTCGTACGAATTGAAGCATTGTTCAGCAAAAGATAATCCGACTAGGTGAAATGTGTATTATTAACGATGAAATGAACGATGACTGGTGAAATATATATATATATATACGAATATATATATATATATATATATATATATATATATATATAACACATCGTTCAATAAGTCCCGAGACTAACCCAGAGATGGTGCTAGTAGTACCAAACTGGCCACGTTTCCATAGAGTGCGAACCTTTACATGAAACGTGTAAAAATTTCACGTCGATCGGATCACAGACAGCAGAGTTATCGAGGTTAGAGTAAAGTCACTTTGTAATTTGTTTGAAAAATGGAGAAAAGCGAGTTTTGCGTGTTGATAAAACATTGTTTTTTAATGGGTAAAAACACCGTAGAAGCCCAGCAATGGCTTGAAAAACATTACCCGGCCTCCTCTTCATCCAAACCAACGATTTGTCGTTGGTATACTGAGTTTAAACGTGGTCGTACGGACACAAACGATGCGGAACGTTCGGGTAGGCCATTGGAAGCCGTTACACAGGAAAATGTGAGTGAAGTGTTAAGAATTGTAATGAAAAATCGCAAAGTGAAGGTCCGTGAGATTGCAGAAATGACACAGATATCATCTGGAAGCGTATTTACAATCCTTCATGAAAAATTGAGCATGAAAAAGGTTTTTTCCAAGTGGGTGCTGCGATTGCTTTCAGTGGAACAAAAACAGCAACGAGTCGACGATTCAGAGAGCTGTTTATCGCTATTTACTCGCAATAAAAAGGATTTCCTGCGTCGATACGTGACCATGGATGAAACATGGATACATCATTTCACTCCGGAGTCGAATCGGCAATCATCTGAGTGGCGCATGGCTGGCGAAAGCCGCCCAAAGCGTCCAAAAACGCAGCAGTCTGCTGGCAAAGTCATGGCGTCTGTTTTTTGGGATACACATGGCGTGATTTTCATTGACTACATGGAAAAAGGTAAATCGATCAACAGTGATTATTATATTGACTTGTTGGTACGTTTGAAGGAGGAGATCGCAGCAAAACGACCGCACATGAAGAAGAAAAAAATCCTTTTTCACCAAGACAATGTACCATGCCACAAGTCCATGAAAACAATGGCAAAATGGAACGAATTAGGCTTTGATTTGCTTCCCCACCCCCCGTATTCGCAAGATTTAGCCCCCAGCGACTACTGGCTCTTTGCTGATCTCAAAAAAATGCTCCAGGGAAAAAAATTTGGCTCGAATGAGGACGTCATTGCCGAAACTGAAGCCTATTATGAAGTAAAGGATAAATCCTTCTATAAACATGGTATAGAAATGTTGGAAAGGCGTTGGAAAGATTGTATCACTCTAAAAGGAGATTATATTGATGAATAAAAATGATTTTTGAAAAAAAATGTTGTTTTCGTTTATAGTCTCGGGACCTATTGAACGATGTGTTATACCAGGCTGTTCAATAAGTTTTGCGGTTCGATAAGAAAAACACAATATAATGGTTTGAAATACACTTTATTATTCAGTATAGTCTCCCTAAACATCAATACACTTGTTCCAACCATTCCAATTTGTGAATTCCATCCCTGAAGTAAGAACTGGGAAGGGCTGCAAAATACGCTTCCACATCTGTTATAACCTCATCATTTGATAAAAAAACGCTTTGCACGCATGAATTTTTTTAGGTCTGGAAACAGATGGAAGTCGCTAGGGGCCAAATCTGGTGAAAACGGTGGATGCTCCAACAATTCGAACTACACAGTGTGTTCCATAGAAAACGAAACTTTTTCAAAACATCGATTTATATTGGCGCCACCTATTGGTGGATGTTAGCAATGGAAAGGTCCATTCTTAACTGACATCCTGTCAAAATTATGACATTTGGTTTAATGAAAACCAAAATATCGCGCTCAAAGTGACAGTGTGTTTGTGGCATCGGTCGAAAAATGAACTTCGAACAAAGAGCAAATATTAAGTTCTGTTTTAAACTCGGCAAATCCTTTACTGAGACGCATAATTTGCTGAAACAAGTTTATGGCGATAATTGTCTATCCCGTACCAGAGTGTATAAGTGGTATAAGCGGTTCCAGGAAGGTCGTGAAGACATTCAGGACGACGAACATCCAGGTCTTTCGAATACCGTGGTTACTTAAAGTAACATTGAAAAAGTGCGTTAATTTATAAAAAATGAGCCAAAATCTTCATTGCGATACATGGAAATGGAATTGAATATGTCCAAAAATTTAATTCATCGCATTTTGACTGATCATTTGAATCTACGAAAGGTGTGTGCACGCTTTGTTCCACACAAATTGACCGACTACGAAAAATAGCTCCAAATTCAACATTGTAAGGATTTGATTAAAGAGTCAAAATGGACCCAAACTTGAAATATTCAATTGTGACTGGTGACGAGACATGGTGTTTTCAATATGATCCCGAAACCAAGCGTCAAAGTGCTGAATGGAAGCACCCAACCGAGCCCAATCCGAAAAAAAGTCGTCTTGAAAAGTCAAAAGTGAAGACAATGTTGATTTGTTTCTACGATTCGGAGGGTATTATTCATCGTGAATTCGTTCCACCTGGTCAAACGATTACTGCTGTGTTTTATCTTGGTGTTATGAAGCGTTTGCTCAGCCGTATTCGTCGTGTGCGGCCACAATACCGTGAAACAGGGAGCTGGCGTTTGTTGCATGATAATGCCCCGTCTCATCGATCGAACTTGATAACGGATTTTTTGATCAAAAATTCCATTTTAACCATCAACCATTCACCGTACTCGCCGGATTTGGCTCCGTGCGACTTCTACTTGTTCTCCAAATTGCACTTGCCCATAAAAGGAAAACGTTATGCCGACGTAGAGGCCATCCAAAGAGCGACGACCGACATACTAAAGTCGATGGATAAAAATGATCTAAAAAACTCATTCGATATGTTAATTCATCGTGCAAAACGTTGTATTGATGCGGAAGGAGACTATTTTGAATAAAATAAATGAGATTTGCCGGAATATTGAGTTTTTGTCTTTATTTTGAAAAAGTTCCATTTTCCATGGGACACACTGTGTATAATTCATGAATTTTAGCCATTGTCAAAATGCTCTTGTGACACGGTGCATTGTCCTGATAAAAAAGGATTTTTTTCTTCTGCAAACCGGGTCTTTTATCACGAATTTTTTCCTTCAGCTGGTCTAAAAGGTTACAATAATATTCAGAATTTATTGTTTTACCAGTTTGCAAGTAATCCACAAACAAAATTCCTCTCGCATCCCAAAAAACTGATGCTAACAACTTCTTGGCCGATTTCTGGACACGAACTCGTTTCGGAGCCAAAGAACCAGGTTCACACCACTCTTTAGCCTCTTGTTTTGATTCAGGATCATGGTGATAGACCTAAGTCTCATCCATAGTGATGAATCGACGTACAAAATCTATTTTATCCTTTCAAAAAAGCTCTAAATGTTGCTGAGAAAGTCGCATTTAAATGTATTTTTTTTCCATTATTAGCGAATGCGGCACCCATTGTGCACACAGCTTTCTGAAACCCAATACTTCAGTCAAAATATTGCTTACACTGCCCAATGAGATGCCTAGGGCTTATACTAAATCTCTTTTAGTCACTCAACGACTTTCCAATACGACATCACGTATTTTTTCTACGATTTCTGGTGTTGTTGCTGTTTTTGGGCGTCCTTGACGTAGATCGTCTTCAAGACTTGTATGACCACGTTTAAATTCAGCAACCCATCTTTCTACTGTACTAATTAAAGGCGAAGAGTCCTCATACACTTTTAACATTCGTTCATAAATTTCCTTTGCTTTTAAACCTTCCAAAAATAAAAATTCAATCACTGCACGATATTTGATTTTTTTCATTGTAAACAATACTGTGACACATCGATA
The DNA here is from genome assembly GCA_949987625.1 of Chalcis sispes. Classification (NCBI taxonomy): domain Eukaryota; kingdom Metazoa; phylum Arthropoda; class Insecta; order Hymenoptera; family Chalcididae; genus Chalcis; species Chalcis sispes. The sequence goes on along the minus strand of OX465094.1, from coordinate 50,350,796 downwards.
CTAAATGGCTTGTAAACAAAGAATGAATTGACTGATTAAAATGAAACTTCACATACGTTCATATGAAGCGTGTACCAACATAACAAAAAAAAATTTAGGCTAGTAGCAACACCCTCTTTTATCGAACCGCAAAACTTATTGAACAGCCTAGTGTATGTATATATATATATATATATATATATATATATATATATATATATATATATATATATACACCAGGCTGTTTCAATGTCTTATATTTTTTTTTTTTATTGTATATAATTTATAATTGCATATAAAATATACATAAACCATAAATACTTTATCCATCTAATTTTCGAATAAAATAAACAATTATTTAATATTACAATAATATTATAAAAATGTTTATTAAATCTTATGTTTGTCATATTCTGATTATATTTTCATATGTAATAATTTATAATAATTTTTTATAAAAATATATTGTAACGCCACTGGGGATCAGGGTGGCGCACAAATGTAGGGAGAGCGGGCGGGTGGTTACTAGCACAGAGTAAAAATCACGAATTTAAACAAAACAGAACAACACCGTTTATTCAACTTAAACATTAACTACAATAATTATCTCGCGTTTTTACGCGAGCCCAGGGCGCCAGCTACACTCGTGTAGCGCGGTTTCGTGCGCGGCAATTACGTCCGCACGGCTAGCTTACGGATAGAGCGGTCGCAAGCATAAAAACTACAAAAACGACAAAAATGGCGGGTAGCATGCGTCGCGGTCGCACACACACAGCCGAGTAGGAAACGGGGACGATTCGGTGAATGGATGCCTCCCGGTAGCAGCCACTGCACCTGGGCACTCACCAGATTTTCTTGTACACGCGCTCGATTACAAAATGGACGATTCGCCTGCTCGGACACGCTCGGTCTTTTTACAAAAATGCAAATGCGGAGTCGAACGACCATGATGAACGATCACGACTATGGCACCGCACGGAGTGAACGAGAATCTCTCTGAGCTGCCGTTCGCAAGCGCGGATTTTTAGATAAGCGTTCTGCGCCGGCGCAACGTACGTGTAAAATACGTTACGCAACGCGGCCGCCACACACGCTCAGCGCTGTCGGCAATTGACGCCACCACGCGCCAGCAGTGCGCGTTTAGGTTATCCGCTCGCAAGTGCTCGTGTTGTTTATGTCTTCTCCGGAGCGACGAGAATCTACATCCGATGTCCAGGGAGTCAAGGTAAGTCGACGCGTTTCATGGCTAGTAAGCGTCGACTAATTTTTCCTCTTTTCTCTCCTTGACATGTGCGACATAGCGGCGGATCAGAACGATAGGCGGCTGAGAAGGCGAGGCGGCGGTGCCGGGAACAGCAGCGATGGCCTGCTAGCAGTGGCGGCGAGACAACGCTTCTATACACTCTCGGGTTCGTAATTACTTGCAAAGAGATGCTGTGCTTAGGTGTTTTTCCTTGCCTCCTAACCTCCCCTTGTCAATTCTCCTTTAATATTATGTGGTAGTTTGTGCTCCCTTCCCAAGGTGCGGCTACTACTAATATTTTCTTCTTCTAATTACTAATTGCTGTCTGGGAGGTTGCAGGTAATAAAAACGACAAGGACAGGAAGGGGCTTGGGGAAGGAACCTGCTGCAGTGTGTGCGAGCACTATTACGACTAGCCAGGGCTCCTGAGACTAGCTCCTCGCTAGAGCCTGTAATTGAGCTTCGGGCTCCTGTACCTGGAGGAGGTATAGTATGTTCAGCCCTGCGTGGCTGTTATACAGGGTCAAATGTGGCAGTCCTACGAGACTGTCAAGATTGTAAAGGGTATGGTGGGCTACGAGGAGGCTTACAAGCTATGCTTTGGCCTCCTCATGTGACTGGTGCAAAAACACCACGTCACAATATATTGTTATAAAAATGAATTAAATATATTAAAATATTCTGCAAGTATTTAAATTGTTTTTGGTATTATTTAAAACTAATAACATAAACATAAAAAGCATTGCAGCTTTTTTCAATTTATTTTTAAATTGTAAAATTTTTTTTCCAAAAAATTCATATTTTATATTACAAAAACTTGTGTTATTAATCGCAGTATTATTTAATTTATCGTTTTTTAAAACGATTTACATATTATTTTATATTTTTTAATTTATTTTATTTAAAGTATCTTTATAAATTATATAATTATAATTATAATAATTTCAAAGAGATAAGGAAACCTAGATAAAAAAAACATTCAATTCTAAACTTCTAATTTTTTTAACATTTAATTGTTATTAATTCGATTATAAAATTTAATAATATTTAAATTTTTGTCGAAAAATTAATTAAAATTTTAAATATAATGTTTATTTACATTTTACCTTACCTTATATTAACAATGTAAATTAATTATATAATTACTATATTAAATTGTAACATCACAATTACTCTTTGCAAAAGTGAAACTAGTAAGTTAACACGTTGACTGCCACGGCAATTTTTAGAAATCTGGCCTAAAATAACAATTTGATTTAATCACATTATATTATTACGAGATAACTCGTAGTTGGCGTCCTAGAAAAGAACGCAATCTGCGAGTTATCTCGTAGTTGGCAGTCAACGTGTTAAGCAAGAAAAAAATATTTTTCTCTTGTAAATAAATAATTTAGAATCACAAAAATTATATTAAAAAAAAAATACGAAAAATATCCACATCACTGAAATCTTTGGAACATTAGAATCGAGAAGTCATGTAATTTTAACAATTTTTAACCAATAAAGATGAGTCTTCTTTTGAATGAAAAAGTATTAAATATCTGGTAAAGAACTCATAATTTTTCAGATTAGTGAAATGTTTTTTAAAATTTTATTTAATAATGGTAGTTTCTTTACGTAAAATTGAATTTCAGTTTTAATTTTTTCAAATAATCTTAAGTAGTTCATTTTGCAATATTATACTACTGTGATCAAAAAGTAAAGTGAATTTGTTTATAAAATGTAAATTCTTTATTTATTCTTCCGAATCAATTTCATCCCCTTCAAAGTGATCCCTGTCCGATAAAACGCACTTTTGCCAACGCTTTTTCCAGTCCTCGAAACAGTCGGAATAGTCTTTTTCCGGTATAGCCTTCAAGACCTTTCTCGATTCGGTTTTTATCTCCTCAATCGTGTCAAAACGGCGTCCCATCATTGGCCTTTTGAGTTTGCTGAATAGCCAGAAGTCGTACGGAGCCAAATCAGGCAAATACGGTGGTTGCGGAACGATATGAGTCGAGTTTTTGGCAAAAAAGTCGCGAAGAACCAATGCAGTATGACATGGTGCATTATCGTGATGAAGGAACCAAGAGTTGTTCGCCCATAATTCCGGCCGTTTCAGACGAATAGCTTCACGCAAACGACGCATAACGCTCAAATAATATTTTTTGTTGACAGTTTGGCCCGGTGGAAGGAATTCATAGTGCACCACACCACGATAATCGAAGAAAACTGTCAACATGACCTTGATTTTCGATCGACTTTGCCGTGATCTTTTCGGTCTTGCTTCACCCTTTGCACGATAAGTGTTGGATTGGTTGGTGGTTTCAGGGTCGTATGCGTAAATCCAAGTCTCGTCTCCAGTAATGATGCATTTCAAGTGTTCCTGATAGTCAGACAGCAAAGTTTCACACACATCAACGCGACGCTCTTTTTCCAAAAAATTGAGCGATTTTGGCACCAATCGAGACTTGACGCGTTTGAGACATGAAACATCCTTCGAAATGGTTTGGGCTGAGCCAAATGATATTCTAACACTATTAGCGAGGTCTCTAATTGTCAATTGACTATTTTCAAGCACCAAATCTTTGATTTTTTGGACGTGACCCTCGTCGGTAGACGTTGATGGTCGTCCAGAGCGCGGTTCGTCTTCAACGCGTTCTCAGCCCGCTTTGAACTCGTTGTACCACTTATAAACGTTTTTTTGTGCCATAGTTTGATCACCAAAAGCCTTTCGCAACATTTTCAACGTGTCTGCACAAGAATATTCGTTCCGCAAACAAAATTTGATGCAAGTTCTTTGCTAAACAAAATCACCCATTGTAAAAATCGAAAAATTCACTTTTGGTTGTTTACAAAAACACGTGTAACTCGGAGATAATTTAACCTTTTGACAAGCAGACGCTTGGCAAATGTTATAGACAGTCCTACCAACCTAGGAAAAAAAATTTACTTGCCTTCCTAATGCCCGGGAGTTTTAAATGACAATTTCACCTTACTTTTTCATCACAGTAGTATATTATGCTTTAAACATTATTTTAATATTTCGTTTATGCTGTCTTCTAGAACAACTACGACAACTTCGATGAGCTGAACTACCGCCATATCGAGAAATTTAATTATGAATAATAAAATTTATTTTCTGTATACTTTAAATTATATTTAATAAAAGCCCTTTTGTTTCAATTGTATAACGTCTGTTAATACATTTATATTTTTGTAATACTTATCTACATATTTTTCAACAGAAAATTAGATATATTCAGAAATTATTAATTTTTGTTTTAATTTTATATAAATCAATTATAAATTAAGTTTCATATCTGTCAGCCGTCCTGCAACGGCTTCAGTTTTTTTTTTTTTTTTTTTTTCTTTATTCTTTCTGTTCTATAAGATTTTTAACATGTTTGTGTAAACTGCCTTAGTTTTGTATAGGGCCTCTCATATTGGTTCGCGAGTTTTTAAGGCATCCCACCTTTTAAGCTTTAGAGGACAGGACTGGTCCTAAGAGAGACCATCCAGGAAAACTATGTTTTTTACAAAAAATTTAATGTACATTGAACTTTTTTTTTGTGGACGAAACTGGTCACTTTTGAGATCATCAGTTTGGTTGGTGACTTGTCATAAGTTATACTTTCAATTTATTCGTAAATTATACTTTTAAAAGAGATCGATTCAAATTGACAATTCCCCATGCTTTGAAGGTTTATAACTAATTTCTGTCTCTTTTTTTTAAGTGTTTTAAATTTGCTCTTTTATCATAATAGTTTTTAAATTTTTATTTGGCTTTGATCAAGTTTTGTCTAGCGATATTTTAGATATTGTATAACTGCTTGCATAGATTTTCGATTTAGTGGTATGCAAACGCTTCCTCCTTCAGGCTCAAGAAGTTTATTTGACAGCACTCTGGCTGATTTTCCAAAGATTAATTTATACGATATAAATTTATGTCCTTCGAGCGGCACTGTGTTGTAGCAGAATGTTGCTAACTTGAGATCGTCATTCAAAGAGCGTCTACCGTCAATAATCTTTTTACAGTCTGTCAAGTAAGAGCGTGGTCGTGTTAATTTATAAAAAAATTTATTTGATGAAACTTTCATATTTATATATACATTGTACACATTACAAACAATGATGCAATTCGGTCAATAATGTGTCCAGTCACCACCGGCGTCGATAATTGCCTGGCATCTCCGAGGCATGCTTTCTACTAATTTGACGGCGTATTCTAGTGGCAAGGATCTCCAGATCCGACGAATTTCGTAAGACAACTGCTTCAAAGTGTATGTGCATCTTCCACGAAGCTTCCGTTTAATATATGCCCACACATTTTCAATAGGGCTTGCATCGGGCGACTGCGACGGCCAATCCAATGTAACGATGCCAGATTGAGTCTTCCACTGAGTACAGAGCTTGCTGCGGTGTTTAGGATCGTTGTCCTCCTGCAGAATCCAATTTTCATTTTTTGTGATGAACCATCGTTTGGCAGATGGCAGTAAAGCCTTTTTGTAGATTTTTATCATTTTTTCGGCATTTAGGTTGTCAGTAAAGAGGTGCAAAGTGCCGAATCCCTGCTTTGAGAAGCAGCCCCAAAGATGCACCTTTATTCCATGTTTTACGGTCCGCTGAATAAGCCTATTGGTGGAAGTTGACCAGGCTCGCGTGAGGACAGAACGTGCCCATATAGAACATTCATCAGTAAAAATGACATTTTCAAAATCTCTATCAATATTCTCATGCGCCCAAGCGAGTCGCTTTGTCACATGTTTTTCAGTCAACAGAGGCTTCTTCATTGTGTTGCGCCATTTCAGATGATGAGTACGAAGATGGGTTCGGATAGTTTCGTAGGATATATCTAAACCTTTTGCCATTAATTTTGCTTGTCCTTGCCGCAGTGTTAAAGCAGGATCCCGCGAAAAGAGATTCACTATTCTTTTTTCATCTTTTTTGTTCACTTTTCCTATCGAGCCACATTCTGGTAAATCATCGACATTTTTAGCCACTTTATATCGCTGTATCCACTTCTGTACAAATGCCTTCGACTTTCTCATATATTTAGCAGCCGCTGATTGCGACATTTTGGGACCTTTCGGGTGGATGCAAAGGAACACAGCCTCGTAGCGCGACGCGTACTTAGCACTCATGGCGTTTAACGTGATTCTCTTTTAAAAAATCAACGACAACTGAATCTTTGTTGACAAGGCATCAAGGACAAAGCTTTTCTCTATCGGCTTGCGAAGAAATTGGAGCAAAATCTTTCATTACCTGTCGGTGAAGTCGACCACGCTCTTACTTGACACACTGTAATATGTTCTGTGAAAGAGTAATGTGACCGTTCTAGTGAGCTGTCGGACTGCAGATGATAAGTTGTTTTTGTAAATTTGATTTTAAATTTTTTAGCTTCTTTTCTTATTAGATTACTCATGAAGTTTAAACCTTGATTCGTCAATATCACTTCTAGAGCACCGAATATGCATATCAAATATTTAATAAGTATATCCACCGCCGATTCTGCACTTACATCTTTTATCAATATAGCTAAGTAAAATTTTTAAAAATCATACTGTATTATTAACTTATTATTGTGGTCATTATTCAAGATTAGAAAAAGGTTTGTTTTATTTTTACTTTCATGAGTTTCTTTAATTACACTGTAAACAACTAACTAAAAATTGAATATTCTTTTGATTAATATTTTTTGATATAGAGAAAGCTTTTATCCCCTCCGATTTTCGCAGATTTGGCTTGACTTCTTTCTTGTTTAATATATTTCCAAAATAAACTACCTCAGTCTTGAGTAATTCACATTTACCCGGGTATAATTTAATATTGGCTTCTCTTAAGAACTTTAAAAATCATAAAAATATTATATTGTGCTCTTCCAATGTTTTACTGTAAATTACGGTTTAAGGAGTACAAATATTTCTTTATGTTGTATATCTTTGAAAACGATGTCATTTAAAATTGAAAAAGACCAAAGAAAGTGATAAAAGCTGTATTGCGTTGATTGGCCTTATCAAATAGAATTTAAAAGAAGCCTTGTGCTAAATCAAACATGGAAACGTATTTAACCTTGCCAATTTAATCTATAATATTCAATATAATTGGTAAAGGATGGTTAATCTTTTATTGTTTTTTTCATTTAATTGTTAAAAATCTACTACACGTCTATATCTTTAGAAGCTCAAAAACAGATAAGCTATGAAGATATTAGATTTAAAACTTTAAACCATTGATTTAATTGTTTTAAGAAAACATAAAAAATAGTATCAAGAAAAATTAATAAATTTGTAACTAGAAAAACTTTAGGAAGTGCTACATGATTGGAAAAATATACAAATGAATTTGTAACTGATGTTAAACAATGTGCAAAAGAAATAGGAATGAAAAATGTATACGATTCTGATCAAAGTGGATTCCAATTAGAAATGCATTCTGATAGAACATTAGCTGTTGCAGGAGATGAACAGGTGTAGTGTGCTTTACAATCAGTTTCGCTAACAACACTTAGTTACACTATACACCCTCTAATATCAGATGGTAGAGAATTATTTACACCATTTTTCCCAGTTTTAATAGAAAAAAGTGGCTAATTTGGGTTCATTGTTGAATTTGATTTATTTCGACCTACGAATGTACATATTGAAGCATCAACTTCTAGAAAACTGACTTCAGGTGTTTATCGATATATATTTATCAAAAGTAAAATTTTTACTATGATACCCACATACTATTCAACGTTAAAAAAAATATGATTTTTTTCAGATCATTTTAAAATTTGGTTACAAAAAATATATTTTCCGAAAGTTAGTTTTTAAAGTATATTGTTATTAGATTCTTGGAGTAGGCATTGTCCTTAAATAGTCGAAAAAGTTACACCTGTTAATAAAGAAGAAAATACAAAATAAATTCCTATAGGAACTACAGGAAAAATTCAGTTATTAGATGTATTTGGCTTTTGTATCTTAAAAAATTATGATAGACGTTTTTCGGACAAAGTAATTTTAATGGATTATAATTTGGAATTTCATAAACGTAATAATATTATTAAAATAAAATCTCTAGCCTGCATACAATTTTCATCTTCAAGATATAAAAATCTTATAAAATATTCTTGGTGCAAAAGTGATTACCTTGATGTAAGCCCTGAAAAATTTAAGAACCTTGCCGGCTTCAGCTTCGGCGATTCTTGTAAAACGCATTGCGAGATTAAAGGCTGTAATAATATTGCAATAGTTTGTTGTCCTCGGTGCAAAACATCTTTATGCTTCAAACATTTTTTTGAAGACTGTCATTATTGTTCATTATTTAACGAATAAATGAAACTAATTGTAAAACTTTATAAAACATATTGAAAATTTGTAAAATACTAGTATTTACAATGTAACGTTCTACATCATTAGGATGAACATTTATCAGCTTATTTATTAGTTGCTATAGTACTAACAATATTAAATTTTTCGTTAATATTATAAGTTATTATAAGCATTAATCGAATCCACAAAACCCAAATCCATAAACACCAAACATTATTTTATCAAAATCGGGGTTTGGGTTATTGTATTATTTGTTTATGTTGCTTTAATAGGGTTTAGGGGTAGTCCACCCCCGTAATAAAAGGTTATCCAAAAACACCGAAACACGTCAACTTTCTTTGTTATCTGTATTAAAAAAACAATTTTTAATATTTTTATAACAGTTCTGTAAATTTTTAGACGAAAAAAATATTGGGAAAATATAGTTTTATCCCTATTAAATTTATAGATTGCAACTCTTATAATTGAAACTTATATACTTTTGTTGTTTTTTTTATGACAATTTTTTCCATTTTGTTTTATTGAAAAACATTAAATAAACCGAAGATATTGAAAGAAATATGATTTCAGGGGTGATTTTCTGGGGTAGTTTTTACCCTCTTAAAGTGCATCTCCGGCAATAGAAAAAAATACGCGTCTTATTTTTTGATGTAATATAACATATCTTAGTATAATTGAAATCGGGGAGGGACACCTGGGATAGTTTCGTTGTAAGTACGCTTCTGCTTAGGGTAAGAGAGGTAGATGTACTTTAACACGTGTCGCACGCGCGATGTCTTGTTGAACGTTATTTCTTACGGTCATTTACTTTATTACCTCAGGTGAATGACATAAAACTGATACAATTTAAAACACAAGTTTGAAATAATATTTGAAATGATCGGCTAAATTTGAAAACAATATTCAATTCATATCTTCGTTATGTATACAATGTCATACGGGATGAGGTTAATTTTATGTCCTTTTTCAGGGCAAGGGCACAACTTTTTCTCTATTAATAAGTATAAAAGAGGTTTAGACGTTTATTTGAATTATTGAATGTTTAATTTATTGAAAATTCAAATCGTGAGTATACTATTAAGGGGACATTTGCCTTTGAAATTTTCAAAAACTCGATTTTGAGATTTTTACATATTTCGATTTTATATACGTTCAAAAGTTGCCTCCTCAAATTTCATCAAGAAATTCGTAATAGAAAAAAAGTTACAGCTATATTTGTAACAGCGTATGCCCATGAGTAATTATGGTAAAAAAACTTTAAATGCGTTTTTCTCGAAACTACCTTTTTCAAACTGGTAGGACATTTATCTCCGAATCTACTCGACTGATTTTAAAAAACCAAAGAGCATTCGATTACTTATTGAAAATGATAAATAACAAGCCTCTAAAAGTTTAAAAAAATACCCCCCCTTTTTTTACGGGGGTGACTTACCCCCAAAAAATGCCGTTTTTTCGCATTTTTCAGAAATATACATAAAAAAACTTAAAAATATCAAAAAGTATGAGTTTTAGAGGCTTATTGTATAGTTTTGAGTCTCAAGAATAGAATCCATTTTGAATTTTTCAAAAATCTGTTACAGGAGGTCCACAATATGTCCTACCGTTTGAAAAGTAACTTTTGGATGACGCCCTCTACAGCAGCTAAGGGAAACTAAAAATAAAAAAATTTTATATTCTTTAGAGACTGTTTAACAATGTCCAAAAGAAATTTTGTCAATAAATATAATAGTTTTTTCATAATAAAATTTTTCAAAAGTGTTTTTTTTTTTCAATTTCAAAGGCGAATGTCCCCTTAATGTGAGTAACCTTAAATTACCAAGTATAGAAGTATAAAACCAGAATTTTCCTATAGATGGTGCTAGCAAACGGTGAAGGAACCGTAAGACCGCTTGTGCAGCGCCATCTGCCTCTAACAGCTGATGAAGATTTTCAACACACAACAACCCAAGTTCTATACACCGGTATATTTTTCTATTACCTTAAACATCTCAAGTTTTGTGCCTACGAATTACGATTTGCGGACAATATTGGTTTTTTGTTATCATTTGAAGAAAACTGTTGCAGAATCGCATCGAATGCTTGTCAAAGCTTACGGTGAATATACTCTTGGTAAAACACAATGTTCCGAGTAGTTCAAAAAATTCAAAAGAGATGATTTTGACGTGAGAAACAAATAGCGTACGAAATTACTGAAAAAATTCGCAGAAAACGGTTTGCAAGCCTTATTGGATGAAGATGACACTCAAACTCAACAAGAACTAGCGGATCAACTAAATGTGGCGTAGAAAACCGTCCTTATTCATTTAAAAGTTTTGGGAAAGATTCAGAAAGTGAGAAAGTGGGTTCCGCATGAACTGAATGAAAGACAGAAGAAAAATCGAGAAACCACTTGTGAAATGCTGTTCGACAGATACAAAAAGAAATCATTTCTTGATCGTATCGTGATGGAAAATGGATATATTTTAAGAATCTTAAGCGTTGGAAATCATGGGTAAATCTAGGCGAATCATCGACATCTATTGCAAGACCAAATTGCTTTGAAAACAAGACAATGTTCTGTGTTTGGTGAAATTAGAAGGGTGTAATCTATTATGAGCTGCTAAAACGGGGTAAACCCATTAACATTGATCGCTGAAAACAGCAAATGATCGATTTAAATTGAGTGTTGCATGAAAAATGACTAGAATATGGAAAAAGACAACACATAATACTTCCCCATTACACACAGAAAAACAGGTCAGGAAAACGATCGAAGTGTTCAGTTAGGAAACACTAGCGTATGCGGCTTATTCTCCAGACTTTTTTTTTCGATTAGATTAGATTCGTATTAATGGGATATGCTCTCGCTGAACAACGCTTCAATTTGTATGAAAATGGCTTGATAACTAGTTCGCTTAAAATAAGAACTGTTTTCTTGGCGTAGCATTCATAAACTGTCGGAGAGATGGGAAAAATCTATAGATAGCAAAAGTAATTGTTTTGAATTAAATATTTTTTATTATTTTCAAACAGCAGACAGGTAATTTTTACAAAAAATTTTGGTTTTATACTTCTACACCTGGTATGTAAGTTTAGACAGTGCTAAAATCAGCATTGCTTCCTCACACGAAAATTAAATTAAGTTCACCATGATCGTATCGTAAATTTTGATCTTCGCTCTTCCAGGTAATATTATAATATAAGTTAATAAGTTAATATATTTCAATTTACTATGATCTTTAAATTATAATATTTCAAGGTTTTTGAAAGCCGCAGAAAACAAATTTAAGCTGAATGGGTTGTATAGAGAGCGGAGTCGAGAGTCTCCATGAGTATGAAAAGATTCGCCATTTTATACATATTGACCTGAAACAGTCGACTCGAAATTGAGGTTTCATAGTATTTGGTTCGTGATTTTTTACAATATTTTTAGAATTATTGACAGATAACTTTTTTTTTAACTCTTTTGCTTCGAGCGCCAGATATATCCGGCATCTGCGCGACGACTTGTGCGTACGAGCGCCAGATATATCTGGCATCCACACATTTCTGGCGCGTGCTTCCGTACGATGACGACACTTCGGCGGACTGGATTGCTGAAGCGAAAGGGTTAATTATACAATGTTGCGACGCTGTGCCAGTCTCATAGCTGGCTGTTGCGACAGCTGACGGAAAGGGGCTTGTGCACTCACTCTCTTACTTTCCGATAAGTATTCAAACATGGGAAAGCAGTTACGAAGTAATGCTACGAAGAACTAACTACAAGGAAAGAAAGGAAAGATCATGCTCAGACTATGTGGAAAACTCTCACGTGTAACGTCACGCATTGTTTATCTTTGCGAGGTCTTGCATTTATAAGAATTATTTCTCCGATTTACAGAAATATAAATCGGAATATTTATAATATTAATAAATTGAATAGAATTATTTTAGAGAAATTTAGTAAACGTGAGGGCAGTACTTATCGGACGTTAATTAATGCCATTTAACTATTGACTCTAAATGCTGTCAATGAAATTTAATAATTTATTATTGAATTTTATAACGGTTTTTAAAAATTTTTGTAAGATCGTAAGGGAGTTGAATTTGTGTTCATTGCTCGCTATTGAGTTAAAAGGTAGTCGAGTTTATCAGAGTTTTTTTTATTGTAGTTAAAGTTTATCTGGCATATTTTTCTGGGTTAAAAAGTATTATAGATTGAAAGTATTTTGGATTTGAGAAGTAAGAATATAAAAGTGGAGAGAAAGAGAATAGAAAAAGGTAAGGAAAGAAATGGAGCAAGAAAAATATTTTAGGAAAGTGGGTGTGACAAAGACAAGTCTGTTTCTGGTGTTTGTAGCTATTTGTTTGATTCTGATAAATTGTAATTTCTTTTTAAGTGAAAGTTCAAGTTATTATTTGGCTCTCGTTGCGTTCGTTTTTAATATTTTATTACAGCGTGAGTGCTTTTCACGGCCGGTCAAAGTGCAGATAACAACAGCAAGTTCGCCCGGTCCTGCAGGTTGTTTAGCGAAGGAACTGCCGCAGTCTGTACAGTAATTTAATTTTTTTGTAGTAATTTTTAAGATTAATTCTGGTTTTGGTTTTTTTTTGTCGGTTTGATATTTTAGTATGGAAATCCGACCTTTGATTTTCAATTAATGATATTGATTCTCGATTAAATTCTCCGTTACAATTTATTTACTTTTTTAATTATTACAAAAATTACACATAATTATGATTTATAGATTTAGTTATTTTTTTTTTGAAACTTTGACATTTTTTTCTGTATTTTTTCTATTTGCTTACGTTCCTTACGTTCACGTTCTAGCTTAGTTTTTAATTCTTTCAACTTCTGCTTAAGATGATTTTTTTCTTCACCAGATACACCGAAAGCTTTCAAATCCCGTGTTTCCAATCGCACAAGATTTATACCATTTATTCCAGCTTTAATAAATTGCAGCGCTTGCACATTTAATCCTAAGCTGATTAACCATTGATACACCTAAAAATACATTTGTTCTTTTAGAATGTTTGAAATAATATTATTGCATATATAAATTTTGAGTTTTTATTTTCTAGAGTATTATATTGGGTCATTGCATAAGTCATGATACGATCGTACTATCACTGAACATGTTCTGACAAGATTGCCTTTCGTCTTTTGTTTTCTTTGTTGCTGTATTTCATTGCGTAGAACACACTCCTAACTAGTGTGATTTGTGCGACTAAATAAATAAGTTTGTATTATTAACGTTTTGTCATTTATTTTTTTATAACGTATCACTATTAATGCAATGACCCAATAGAATATTATTTAATTATTTTTTTACGAAAATAGCAGAAAAATCTAAAATAAATATTTTCAAGAATAATTTTTACGCTCACTTCAAAAAAATTGACTTAAGAAGTGCAAATCACAAAAGAGCAGAACTAATAACTATTAGGTTGCTGCAGATGAAATGGCCGATTTAATAATAAATTTTTAAACAGCTGTAACTTTTTATAAAGACAATTTATTTAATCAAAATAGGTGCCAATAGATGCAACACACTTTTTCCAACGAGATACAAGTACATTTATTCCAGTTTTGTAGAAGTCGGAGTTTCTGGTTCGAAGAAATTCCTCGAAGGCATTTTTGACAGCAGCTTCATTATTAAATCTTTTTCCTGTCAAAAAGTGATCCAAATGTTTAAAGAAATGGTAATCTGTTGGTGAGAGGTCTGGTGAATATGGAGGGTAAGAAAGAGTCTCATAGCACAACTCGTTTAATTTTTGGACCGTTGTTCTCGATACATGAGGTCGTGCGTTATCATGAAGCAGTATCACTCTATCCCTGTTGACAAGCCTAGGTCGTTGGACTATCAATTTCTGATGCATTTCATCCAGTTAAGCACAGTATTTTTCAGCATTGATGGTTAAGTGGATAGTGACTAACGAATAGTAGACTAACTCCAGCTACAGACCACCAAACAGTTACCCTTATTTTCTTTAGATGAAGGCTTAGTATCGGCATGTGTCTTGGCGCTTCATCGGCATCCAGCCGTTGGGCCGATCGGCGACGATTATCGTATAAAATCCACTTTTTATCGCAGGTCACAATTCGGTGCAAGAACGGTTCCTTTTTGTTGTGGGAGAGAAGAGAACTTGAAATCTCCATTCGACACGCATGTTTTGCTCGGTAAGATCATGCGGAACCCATTTGTCAAGCTTTCTCACTTTTCCAAGTTGTTGCAAGTGGCGGCAAACTGTCGAATTGTGAACGCCTAATTTCTCGGCAAGATCCCTTATGGTTTGGCGGGGGTCAGACTCCACTAATGCACGCAGCTCGTCGTTATCGATCGATGGTCCTGGGTGTCCACGTGGCTCATTTCCAAGGTCCATATCTCCGGATCGAAATTTTTCGAACCACCGGCGAGTGGTTCGTTCGCTAACTGTATCAGGCCCAAATGCGCTGTTGATATTCCTCGTTGCTTCCGTTGCGTTGTGCTCTAATTTAAATGCGTATAGTAAAAGTAGCCGTTTTTGATTCACTTCCATGTTCACTTTCTCTTTTTGTTTTTACGATCAGTATGAAGTGCAAAACAGAAATAACTCCATAAACCAAGGTAGCAGTATTTATACTTCAATATGTCATATCATTTGCGCCGCCTTGTGCCAACATTATACACTAAAATTGCAGCCAACTTTGTCATTGCTAAATCGGCTATTTCATCTGCAGCAACCTAATATTTGATATTTTTGAAGATCTTATTATTCCTTGTAAATATTTTCAAAATTCCTATATGAAGATTAAAACCTTTTTATTACACATTGTTCATCGGTAATTATATTGAAATTAAGTAATTTCTTTGTCATATACGGGGTTACTATATAAGTGTTTACGGTATATGGTAATATTCATAAGGTAATTTTCTTAAAATTTGAAATAGTGATTAATGAAAAGTACATTTCAAATTATTTTGCTTAAAATTAAGGTTTATTAAAAGAACAATAAAATTGGGCAAAAATTTGCTTAGAATTCAGACTTAAAATCTAAGGCTTTATTCTAGTTAACATGATTTAGTTTATTATTATTTATAAATTAAAAATATGCTAGGTTAGATTAGAATTGGTTCGCACTAGAAATTTCTGATAGGGACCAATAAAAAAATTATTTAGAAAAAGAAAAGTGAAAATCTTACAAATTTAGAAAAATATTAATCTTTACTAAAAAAAGTCTGTGGAATTAAAATTGCATAGGGTACACCAGGAAGACTGATGATAATTTCGACTTCGATCTTGGGTTCAAAGTTAAACTATTTTAAAAATTTTTATCGTAATCCATATTATTAACCTCAAAAGTTTTAAGGTGCAAAATTATATATTTAGATACATAAAAATATTGTCAGTCAAAAAACTTTTAAAGATTTATCGTAAAGTGAAAATGAAGTCATTTTTATCAATACTTTAAAACACTAGTTGCAGAATCTCGTGAAAGATTTTTTTATTATTTCCTAATTATATTATCCTGAGGCAATTTTTTTTTCCTTTTAGACATTAAATAAATCTATTTCTCATATATTTTAGATGTTAGTACGAGGGCGGTACAATAAGTACCGGTTTTAGAAATGAAGACACCATTTTTTCAAAAAACTTTTTTCATTTTTCAACATAGTCCCCTTTTAGAAAGATACACTCCTCCTAACGTTCCTGCCATTTTTTTAACCCCTCCAAAAAATAGGATTTGTGGAACTCTCCAAAATACGCCTCTGTCTCGGCGATGACTTCCTCGTTTAAGCTAAATTTTTTTCCCGCAAGCCATTTCTTCATGTTAGGGAACAAGAAAAAGTCGCAGGGAGCCAGATCGGGTGAATACGGGATGTGCGGCAGCAATTCATAACGCAATTCATGCAGTTTGGCGACGACAACTCCGGATGAATGTGCTGGTGCGTTATCATGGTGAAACAGCACCTTCTTTTTTGCCAAATGCTGCCCTGTCTTCTTCAATTTTTTTGTCGAAGCGGTCCAATAACTCACTGCAGCATTGTCCAGTGATCGTTCTTCCTTTTCTAAAAAATCCATGAGGATGACGCCGTTCTCATCCCAAAAAATCGTCGCCGTTCCCTTTCCGGCCGATGGTACCGTCTTCGCCTTCTTTGGAGCAGATTCACCGGGAGAAATCCATTGTTTTGATTGTTGCTTAGTTTCTGGTGTGTAATGATGAATCCAGGTTTCATCAACGGTGACAACTCGACGCAAAAACTCCTTCGGATCTCGCTTAAATTGCTCCAAACACTGCTTCAAAGTTAACAGCCGCATCCGCTTGTTGTCCACCGTGAGCAATCGCGGCACCCATTCGGCCGACAATTTTTTCATTGCTAACTTATCATGTAAAATATTAATTACCGTTCCGGTCAACACACCTACGGCCTCTGCTACTTCGCGCACTTTTATTCGTCGATCAGCGAGAATCATGTCGTAGACTTTTTGAATGATTTCCTGGGTAACCACGTCTGCTGGGCGTCCTGGTCGCTCCTCATCAAAAACGGATATTCACCCGCGTTTAAACTCGTTGAACCAATATCTAACTGTGGTCATAGATGGCGAAGTGTCCCCAAAAACAGCATCTAACTTTGCTTTTATCTCCTCGCATTTTTTCCATCCAAGCGAAAATCACGAAACACGTCTTACTCAAATGGCTGTCAAATCCAAACTAACCTATCAATCAGTCTGAAATTTGTTTTACTGTCGTTTGATAGATGGCAGCACACGATGATAACACTAACTTCCCTCAGGAATGCCCTCTGTCGTCAAACACGGGTACTTATTGAACCGCCCTCGTAGTTGTGTTGTATCTAACATATTCATTTGTAAGAATATTTAAATTTATAATAAAGGTATACAACGATAATTATAAAAGTGAACAAAAAATATATTTAATTGGTTTTTAATATAATAACACTGCTCAATATACAAAGTTTATTTATAATATTAAAATAGATCTTAAATATGGTACTGTATTTCATGATAGGTGGCCCAGAGAGGTTAGACTACATGCCATGCGGTAGTAATTCGAGTTCGTAAAAAAACCGCATGGAGCGCCATCGATTAATAGTAGCGTACGGTATCGATCGCGAGTAGGTAAAGACGGGAGAGGGGGAACTTCTTGTCTTTTCCTACCCCTGCATCAACGCATATCCGATGGTAAAAAGCAAGGATAACCAGTGGATATTCGAGGGGACGGAACAGTTTAGGTCGACGAATGCACGGTCGCGATCAATAGACCGTCGCGTAGTATTAATTGTACTTCATGGGCTGAAAAGTCCCGGGATTTTTCAATAGGTGACACTATTAAAAAATGAACATGATTCATTTCGAGAGGTTCATCTGTCACTAATTTATGTGTGAAATTTTATGACATTTCGTAGATTTGTTTACAAGCTACAGTCGTTTAAGTTTCGCTATTTTCGCTTTCGTGAAGAAAATGGAAAAACAGAAATATCGCATCTTGATCAAACATTGTTTTTTGATGGGAAAAACTCCTGAACGATTGATGAAACGGTTAAAGAAATGTTATCCCACATCTGCTCCTTCGAGAACAACAGTTTATCGGTGGTTTAGTGAATTTAAAATGGGTCGTACAAGCACCGAACACGCACCTCGCTCTGGAAGGCCAAAAGAGGCTATGAATGCAGAAATCGTAAAGCAAGGGCATTGAATCGTTTTGAATGATCGTAAAGTGAAGTTGCGCGAGATAGCTAAGGCCGTTGGCATCTCCAAAGAACGGGTGGGATATATTTTGTGCGGTGTTTTGGACATGAAAAAGCTATCTGCGCGATGGGTTCCGCGTTTGCTGACCGTCGACCATAAACAGCAGCGCATTGATGATTCAACAGCCGATTTGGCGTTGTTGCAGCGTAATCGAGCGGACTTTTTTCGACGTTTTGTGACGATGGATAACACGTGGATCCATTATTATACGCCTGAGTCCAACAAGCAGTCTGCAGAGTAGCTGAAAAGCCACGAAAGTCGACTAAAGCGGCCAAAAGACCAAAGGTCGGCCGGGAAGGTTTTGGCCTCCGTTTTTCCGTACATGGCATAATCTTTATCGATTACCTGCAGAAGGGAAGAACAGTTAGCGGAAAGTATTATGCAGCGTTATTGGACAAACTAAACGACAAAATAAAGAAAACATGACCTATATAGCGAATAAAAAAAGTTCTGCACTATCACGATAACGCACCGTTATAAACGTCCTTGAAAGCAAAGGCCAAGTTGGACGAATTACGATTCGCATTGGTTGCTCACCCACCGCATTCTCCAAATTTGTCCCCCAGCTATTATTATCTGTCCCCAAACCTCAAGCGGTGGCTCCAGGGAAAGAGATTCATCGAATGAAGAAGTCATCGCGGAAACCGAAGCGTATTTCGAAGGCTCGGACGTTTCATATTACAGAAAGGACATCGAAATGTTGGAAAATTGCTATACTAAGTGTATCGCTCTCGAAGGCAATTATGTTGAATAATAAATACAACATTGCCCAAAAAACACTTGTTTTCATTAAAAATCCCGGGACTTTTTAACCCATGTAGTATTTCGTTGTGGCGAGAGCAAGAAGTTCGGTCCTTTCACTCTCATAGACGTGAGCGGTAAAGTTGTGTATGCATATACGCGCGTGATGCGGCTCACACATACAGTCTGTCAAGTAAGAGCGTGGTCGTGTTAATTTATAAAAAAATTTATTTGATGAAACTTTCATATTTATATATACATTGTACACATTACAAACAATGATGCAATTCGGTCAATAATGTGTCCAGTCACCACCGGCGTCGATAATTGCCTGGCATCTCCGAGGCATGCTTTCTACTAATTTGACGGCGTATTCTAGTGGCAAGAATCTCCAGATCCGACGAATTTCGTAAGACAACTGCTTCAAAGTGTATGTGCGTCTTCTACGAAGCTTCCGTTTAATATATGCCCACACATTTTCAATAGGGTTTGCATCGGGCGACTGCGACGGCCAATCCAATGTAACGATGCCAGATTTAGGTTGTCAGTAAAGAGGTGCAAAGTGCCGAATCCCTGCTTTGAGAAGCAGCCCCAAAGATGCACCTTTATTCCATGTTTTACGGTCCGCTGAACAAGCCTATTGGTGGAAGTTGACCAGGCTCGCGTGAGGACAGAACGTGCCCATATAGAACATTCATCAGTAAAAATGACATTTTCAAAATCTCTATCAATATTCTCATGCGCCCAAGCGAGTCGCTTTGTCACATGTTTTTCAGTCAACAGAGGCTTCTTCATTGTGTTGCGCCATTTCAGATGATGAGTACGAAGATGGGTTCGGATAGTTTCGTAGGATATATCTAAACCTTTTGCCATTAATTTTGCTTGTCCTTGCCGCAGTGTTAAAGCAGGATCCCGCGAAAAGAGATTCACTATTCTTTTTTCATCTTTTTTGTTCACTTTTCCTATCGAGCCACATTCTGGTAAATCATCGACATTTTTAGCCACTTTATATCGCTGTATCCACTTCTGTACAAATGCCTTCGACTTTCTCATATATTTAGCAGCCGCTGATTGCGACATTTTGGGACCTTTCGGGTGGATGCAAAGGAACACAGCCTCGTAGCGCGACGCGTACTTAGCACTCATGGCGTTTAACGTGATTCTCTTTTAAAAAATCAACGACAACTGAATCTTTGTTGACAAGGCATCAAGGACAAAGCTTTTCTCTATCGGCTTGCGAAGAAATTGGAGCAAAATCTTTCATTACCTGTCAGTGAAGTCGACCACGCTCTTACTTGACAGACTGTAACAGTCTGAATGGTCCAGTGGACCAGTGTTCGAGCGCAAAAGCAGCGCTCGTGCGCCTTTACTGCAGAAACGGAGTTAATTTACGGCTAACCTAGTTAACTAAACTGTGGCTGAGGCTCGTCGCGTATGCGAAGAATCAAAACTAATTACCCATATATTATTTTTACTTTTGCAACGTACTGCGAAGGTTTTAGAGACAATTTGTAGTTATTGACGAATCTTATTAACAAATAACAATCTGCGCATAAAGGGTTGACTTTATAATTTATTTACCTGCGTAGTAAGTACGTGTCATCAAAATAAACCTCGTTACAATTTATAAACAAATATTATATTATATATCTGATATTATTTAACTCTTTTAAAATATTTTCAGATGCTATTTAATCCAAATAAAATATTTTTATTTAAAAAAGTTTTTTGTAAATTTGTAGCTTCTTATTTTGTATTGATTAAAAGTATTGCTAATTTCTTCATGAGCTTGTTGTTGCTATCGTACGAGGGTAGTCCCAAAAGTACCCGACCTGACTTATGAATACAGGTAGTTTTAAAAAAACAATTACTGCGACTGACAATACCACCTTTAAACAACTTAATGTGACAAATTCATAACGATAAGTTTATTATTATTTTTTTTCACAGACATCCAAAGTGAACGCTCTCAGTGAATTTGTAAATATGGAAAAAATCGGGCATCGTTATGTGATACAACACTTTCATTTGAAAGGTCTAAGTCCAACTGATATCAAAGCCGAGTTGGATTCTACTCTGGGGAAGTCTGCTCCTTCGTTTACAACGGTCAAATATTGGGTAGCTGAGTTTAAGCGAGGTCGTACGAGCTGCCAAGATGAACATCGCAGTGGTCGACCAAGTGAGGTCACTACGTCAGAAAACGTGAAGAAAATCCACAAAATGGTATTGGATGACCGTAGACTAAAAGTGCGCGAGATAGCAGACATGGCAGGCATTTCAAAAAGTGCTGGGCATCGCATTTTGACCGAAAATTTGGACATGAGAAAGCTGTGCGCAAGATGGGTGCCGCGTTTGCTCACAATGGAGCACAAACAGCAACGTGAGGATGTTTCCATCGAGTGTTTGACAATATTTCGCGGCAATAAAGCCGAGTTTTTGCGTCGATTCATAACCATGGACAAAATATGGGTCCATCATTTTACACCTGAGACCAAGGAGCAGTCAAAGCAGTGGACTAAAAAGGGAGAACCGGCTCCAAAGAAAGCAAAGACAGTTCAGTCAGCTGGCAAGGTTATGGCATCCGTTTTCTGAGATGCGCGTGGAATAATATTTATTTATTATCTCGAAAAAGAAAAAATAATCAACGGCGCATATTATGCAGCGTTATTGCAGCGTTTGAGTGATGAAATCAAGAAAAAACGGCCCTATCTGACGAAAAAAAAAGCGTTGTTTTATCACGACAACGCACCAGTCCACACGTGCATCATTGCGATGGCTGAAATCAATGAGTTGAAGTTCGAATTGCTTCCTCACGCACCCTATTCGCCAGATCTGGCTCCCTCGGATTATTTTCTTTTTCCGAATTTAAAAAAATGGCTCGGCGGCAAAAGATTTGCCAACAATGAAGAGGTAGAGTCTGCGGTTAATAGGTATTTTGAGGAGCTTGACGGTTCCTACTATAAAGCGGGTATTGAAGCTGTTGAACATCGTTGGGAAAAGTGTATTAAACTGAAAGGAGAATATGTTGAAAAATAAAAAAACATTTTTGCAATTTTTTTACTGTTTTCTTTGTCGGGTCGGGTACTTTTGGGACTGCTCTCGTAACATATTCTCACCTGGACTCGACTGCCCATGTACCTTAAGAAAAATACGGGGTAAGTAATTAAACACCATAGATCCAAATATCCATTACATTACTCGGATTGGAAAAAAATAGTTTGAACAAGAAATGTTCAAGATAGAGGGGCTCCTAAGACCTTGTTGATGACCTTGATACCGAGGTTAATTTTCAAGGTTATTTAAAGATCGAACTCATTATTTTAAATGGCAACCTCTTTTTTTCATGTCGGATTCTGAAAGAGCGGAAAGTTTTACGTTAGAAATAATATTTTCAAGTTTTAATTCTGACAATTCTTAAAAGTCAAATCCAGGTCGAATTTCTAAAAACATAAGGTCAAGGTGATTTTTACTTGGAAATTTTGATTTTTTATGTCAGATTCTGAAAAAGTGGGGAATTCACGTCAGAAATGTCAGTTCAAAAATTTGTCTGCTGACCTTGGGAAAGTCAAATCGAGGTCAATTTTTTTAAAGCGCTCAAAAGCTTCCATTTTTAGCAGTTTACTGAGCACGTTAAATGTCAAAGATGCCTTATCAAGTAATAATTGAAATCTACGAGTTTCAACAACCTTATCTCACAGTTAACTTTGGAATCTAGGTCTTAGAATGTCAAGGTCGATTTTAAACAAATTGTAAAAAATTAAAGCATTTTCTCCTTTTTTTTTGGAATTCGATCTTGATTGTACATTCTCAAGGTCAGAATAAAACCTTAAAAAATATTATTTCTAACATAAAATTTCCCGCTGCTTCTGATCAAGGTCATTAACAATGCTTTATGACCTCCCTGCCCTGAACATTTTTTTTTTTTTTTGATCAAATAATTTAATAGATATTAGGATTTGCAGATTAAAATGACTTATCCTGTAAACGAGGTTAATGACTTTATTAACCTATTTTCTATCAATTTAACATACAATATAATTATGCTGAATAAAAATAGTCTAATTATCATTTACATCCGCTATCCCCTCTTTATGGCGTGCATTACTAACTCTGAGGATTTAACCATCCTTAAACCGTTTAGGGAAAATCTAGATAAAATAAGGGAGAGTAATAGAACCCTACTCTACGTATTTAAAAGAAAACGCGCCGCGAAGAAAAACTTGGTATATTAGGAGAAAATTTAAAAATTATCTTCAGTTCGGTTCGAGTTTCCAAACTAGCAAATTCCAAAAAATAGTTAGCATAAGCCACCTGCGCTAGTGTCGAAAGATAGGCGCAAACGGTAGTATCAACACGCAGTTTATATAAAATAAAAATTGCGAGTTTGAGGAGCGATAATATTATTATTACTGCCACCCTTACAAATTTGGAGGCCCCGAAGGGATAGTCTGCGGATTGTTTACCCTGGTTTTTTATTTAGTGTTATTCTGCTCTATATTTTCAAATAAAAGAAAATACTAGTAAGTCTTTTAAATTTTCACTAATAATATATATATATATATATATATAACAGAAGGATAAAAAAAAAACATTTTTTTTTTCTCTTTTTACAGTGAATTTAAGTCGGTTGTCGACACAAAGCGGACGAGTGTAAAAACGCGCAGAACTAAAGCAATAGACAAAAAGAAAATATTAGATATACTGTTACCTAAGTGGAGCGAATTATTTTATATATTTTATAAAGAAAACTTGATTAAAAAAATCCAGCCAATTAAGTCCACTTAGAAATCAACAGCCGAAAATAATAAAGAACGAAAGAATTAAAACTAGAGTTAAAATAAATAATACACAAAAACAAAAGTATATTTTAAACCCGGCCGA
Source organism: Chalcis sispes (assembly GCA_949987625.1). NCBI lineage: Eukaryota > Metazoa > Arthropoda > Insecta > Hymenoptera > Chalcididae > Chalcis > Chalcis sispes. The sequence continues at coordinate 50,326,946 of OX465094.1, read as the reverse complement.
CGAACCGGTTCCGATAAAATATTATTGTGCGAAAAGTGTAAATTATTTATATCACCAAACTATTGCACAAAGTGTTTTTTCATTAACTACAATAAAAACTAAAAAAAAATCTACGAGATGTGAAAAAGAGAACAAACAATTGTAATTAATTATATTTTTATTTTTCATTGAAAAATTTTTTTTTTACAAACACCTTATATCTTTTTTCTTTCATCTCTTTTCCTTTTAGAAAAACTTCTTTTTTTACAGCGTTGAAATATTAATTAATTATCAAAATAATTATTCACATTTAAATAAAGCCAAAAAAAAAAAAAAAAAAAAATTATGAAAATTATATTTAAATCCGTTATGCTATAAAATACCAAGACCAAAAAAATATAAAAATACATAAATATAAATAACAACAGTTTTTTTATTCAACGCCAACCTTTTCACAACACCTTTTATAAAAAATATATAATAATAAATCTTGTAACGGGGTGGCAGTTTTAAACATTAACCGCCACAGGAGCAAGTAGCTTCGGGGGACGCGCAATCCGCAAAAGGCGCGAAATTGCCCTTTGCGCCCCCTTTTAGGAAGCTAAAGTCTTGGACGACTTTGCTCCTGGGTCCAGGCTCGAGAAGCCGGTCTACGGACCCAACTTACCCGTTGCAACGCCGCGCAATCGTCGTTGCGCGGGTCGTTCGTCGTCCTCACCTGGCTAGTTGATCTCGGAGAGGGCGGTATTCGGGAGGAGAGCTGAAAGCTCCTCGTCGCGGAAATAATAAAAAAAAATGCAAAGCAAAGTAACGAAAAAAAATTATAAATAATAAAAGAAAAAAAAAGGATATAATAATTTGAGCGAGACAAGCTCGCACCAAACAAAACAAAAAAACACAGAAAAAAAAGGAGAAAAAAAGAAAAAAAAAAAAAACAAATTAAAAATATAAATAATATAATTTAATAAAAAAAACAGAAAAATAAATAATAAATTAATTGACAATGATAATTACAAAAAAAGAATAAAAGAGAGCAAAATAAATTATAATTGCCGCGTACGAGGAACGCAGGCGGTGAGGCGCGATATAATGCGCGAGGATGGCTCCCGCGCGCGGCGTATTCCACGAGTGCGAGAGAGAAAGAACGCCTCTCGCACTACGCCTATGAGAGTGAGAGAGAAAGGCCTCTCTCACTCGCGCGCGCCGTCTAACGTACGGGTGCGAGAGAGAAGAACACTCTCCCGCACGGAGCCCGTTGGAGCGAGAGAGAGAACGCTCTGCCGCTCTTGCGCGCCGCTTCTACTGCGAGTACGAGAGAGACAACGGATCTCCCGTACTACGCCGTAGGAGTGAGAGAGAAAGCGCTCTCCCACTCTTGCGCGCCTAACCCTACGCGGGTGCGAGAGAGAACGCAACTCTCTCGCGCCGATCTAACTCGAGTGGGAGATAAAGGTTTCTCCCACTCGCACGCGCGCCGTATACGCCGCAAGTGCGAGAGAGAAAGCGACTCTCCCGCACTGCTACCACTAGAGTGAGAGAGATACCGCTCTCTCACTCGCGCGCGCTCAAGCTTCTATAGGTGCGAGAGAGAACGCAACTCTCTCGCCCTGTATACGAGAGTGAGAGAGATAGCGCTCTCTCACTCGCACGAACCGCGAAAACGAATTTAATAAAGAGTGGAGTAACCGGCGGAGGTTACTCCAACGCGAACAAAAGCGAACAAAATTTACTATAAACTTACGACGGTGGCTGGCCAGCCGCGCACGCCAAAAATCAAGATAAGGCCGCTAGTAGCGGGACGCCGCTGCCGCCCAACGAAATCGTTGGTGCCGTTGCCTTGATGCTACGCCCCTGTGGTCTGGTGGCGGTGCCCTGCGGGCTGCTGATCGCTGCTACGCACCTGCACCAAAAAGCACGATTGGGACGCGCCAAGAACTCGCGATAACGTCGCGCAAAAACTTGTCGAGACGCGGAAAGTGGGCACGCATCCGAACTGTGAAAATGGCGGAAAAGAACTAACTGGAAAACGCGGGAAGAAGCTAGCTTGCCTAGCCTGAACTCGCCTATCTTTTCTATACGGCACACGACTATTCTATCTATCGGCGTGTACCGTATTTTCCCGCCCGGGGCCGTAACGTAGCCGAAATTAAACTCGGCTCGCGAACCGCGGAATCTCGCGAAATATAAACACGCGCGGAAAACGGAGTGTTCTCCGCGACAATCTTTACAAAATAAAACAAAAAAAAGCATTTACCAGATATTTTTCTTTTTTCGCCATCAAAAGAATTGCATTAATTCATACAAAACCTGATATCTTCACACAGATATTGTAACAAATTTCTTTTACAAATTTTTTTTCCAAATAAAATAAAAATTACTAACACCGCTTGCATTATAAACCTTTACCAATTCGCACACCTAATTCTTACAAAATATTAAATTAGAAACACAAACTAATTCAAACTATTGTATTATATTTAACGCAAATTAATTGTAAGCACTTAAAATACACCATTTCAACATTTTACTATAAATACACAGAGAACATCGCACTTATACTATCTTCCACCTCGAGCAACCACATTATACAATAAAACATGCATCAACCTTTTGAAAAATATCTTTTTATATACTATTATTCATACCCCTTTTATAAATCATACTCATATAAATATAAATACTCATATACACTGTTTCTTGTTTTACACATCCTCTTGCAGCACACAATAAAAATATTTAATCAAATTCTTTAAACATAACTGCAAATCATTTCTGTAAAATTAATTCATAAACTACTATACACGTTCTAACTTCTTACAACCTTTCAAACAATATATTATAACATTATAATAATAATAACACTATATACAATAATAAAAATCCTATTAATACACAGTAATAAACAAAAAACAAAGCATAATCAACAACACACAATAAAACAGTTACGCTTGACAGAACACTAATTATTATATACACTAATTTCTTATTCTTTTCTTTCTTTTTTCTTCATTATTACTTATTTCTAATATTACACCGCATATAAGAAACTTTTACATCTAAAACAAAATTGAAAACCAAACACAACAAAGTTAGGCTAGGTCGAACCCAGCGTATAGCAAGCGAGTCTAAGTCTGGTAACCGTAAAGCTTACTGTGAGTAACCGCGTTAACGACGCGTCACGTTACCAACATAAAACCAAGCGCGCCACGCATGAGCCTCTAATTTAAGGAACGCGAAATCAAGTACAAAAACTTTGATAAATTTAGACGTTATTAAACTTAGACATAATAAATAAATAAAAATACAGAAAATAAGTAATGATATTAGGTTGCTGCAGATGAAATGGCCGATTTAGCAATGACATAAAGTTGGCTGCAATTTTAGTGTATGAAGTTGGCACAAGGTGGCGCAAATGATATGACATATTAAAGTATAAATACTGCTACCTTGGTTTATGGAGTCATTTCTGTTTTGCACTTCATAGTGATCGTAAAAACAAAAAGAGAAAGTGAACATGGAAGTAATTAAAAAACGGCTACTTTTACTATACGCATTTAAATTAGAGCACAACGCAACAGAAGCAGCGAGGAATATCAACAGCGCATTTGGGCCTGATACAGTTAGCGAACGAACCACTCGGCGGTGGTTCGAAAAATTTTGATTCGCAGATATGGACCTTGGAAATGAGCCACGTGGACACCCAGGACCATCGATCGATAACGACGAGCTGCGTGCATTAGTGGAGTCTGACCCCCGCCAAATCATAAGGGATCTTGCCGAGAAATTAGGCGTTCATAATTCGACAGTTTGCCACCACTTGCAACAACTTGGAGAAGTGAAAAAGCTTGACAAATGGGTTCCGCATGATCTTACCGAGTAAAACATGCGTGTCGAATGGAGATTTCAAGTTTTCTTCTCTCCCGCACCAAAAAGGAACCGTTCTTGCACCGAATTGTAACCTGCGATGAAAAGTGGATTTTATACGATAATCGTCGCCGATCGGCCAAATAGCTAGATACCGATGAAGCGCCGACACATGCCAAATCCAAGCCTTCATCCAAAGAAAATAATGGTAACTGTTTGGTGGTCTGTAGCTGGAGTTATCCACTATTCGTTAGTCACTATCCACTAAACCATCAATGCTGAGAAATACTGTGCTTAACTGGATGAAATGCATCAAAAATTGATAGTCCAACAACCTAGGCTTGTCAACAGGGATGAAATGATACTGATTTATGATAATGCACGACCTCATGTATCGAGAACAACGGTCCAAAAATTAAACGAGTTGTGCTATGAGACTCTTCCTCACCCTCCATATTCACCAGACCTCTCACCAACAGATTACCATTTCTTTAAGCATTTGGATCACTTTTTGACAGGAAAAAGATTTAATAATGAAGCTGCTGTCAAAAATGCCTTCGAGGAATTTCTTCGAACCATAAACTCGGACTTCTACAAAACTGGAATAAATGTACTTGTATCTCGTTGGGAAAAGTGTGTTGCATCTATTGGTACCTATTTTGATTAAATAAATTGTCTTTATAAAAAGTTACAGCTGTTTAAAAATTTATTACTAAATCGGCCATTTCATCTGCAGCAACCTAATAATTTGATATACGACGAATTCTGATAATATTATATCTTTCTGTTGAAATTTAAATAATTTAATAAGAAAAATATACCAAATAAAAATAAATAAAATACAATAAAAATTTTTATCTAACAATTAAAAATCCAATTTTTTTTAATCAAAATTAAAAAATTTTAAATCGATTGTAAATAAAGCATATAAGTAAATAATCATAATAGATACAGTATATTAATGATACTCTTGAATTTCGAAGAACTAACGCACGCGCAGACACAAAACTTAATAATACAGCTTGCAAACAGAGTAACACAGTTAGAACTTGACGCGTGCGTGCGTACATAGTCCCGACTCTTTCCTAACCCCTCTCTCGCCATTCCTACTTCCTACCGCCTACGGGAGGTGGCGCACACACAGTCGGACGACTGGTGCCGCTGCGTGGGAGATGCTTTCCCTCTCCACCAACACGCTACCTCTCGCGACCGCGAGAGGCGCTCTCCCGTAAGGCCTCAGCTCAGACCCGCTTCTCGAGCTCGACACTTACGCTTCGGCGACTGCCTCGAGTAGTCGCCTCTGCCTTCTGAGAGCGATCGTGCGCTTGCCGCATACCCGCTCTAGGTCAATGCGAAATTAGCGCCTCGCGCTGCCCCGCAGACCTACTGGACGTCCGTCCAATTCTTCCGCGTCTTTCCCTCGTATTCCGGCAACCGCCGCGAATACCTTCGGCTCACGAGCGATCTTGCGCCTGGCGCATTTCACGCTCTGCGGTAAGCGATCTCTGCGCCTGGCGCTGTACGCTAACCGTGGTCGAACGCAAGTTCGACGAGCCACTTCCCTCCAACGGTCAGGGTGTCCTGAGCACCTAGGTTCGGGCTAGCGATTTTGCGTTCATACGCTAAGCGCTGTCGTCCCGGGGATTAGCGAACACCGCGCCTGGCGCGAACCGCTGATCTCGTCCCGCCTTGCGGGACTCCTACGGGGCTCTAACGACTCCTTGCCGTTATCCGGTCCTTATCGCCCCTTATCTTTTTTTTTTTTTTTGCGTCTCTCTCTCTCTCTCTCTCTCTGTCTCTGTCTCTCTCTCTCTCTCTCTTTCTCTCTGACACTCACACATATCCACGCACACGCAGACACGGTAACTTCGTTGCGAAGTCTTAGTCGAGCACGCTGGACGCGTGCACGAACTTCGAGCACACCCCGAGATGCGTTATGCAGCGCAAACCGCTGACAGCCGGTAAAGAACCGTCGAAAACGACTTCCGACAGTCGCAAAACAGTCGGTGGCGCCCAACTAATACAACCGCGAACGCGCAGCCAAGTGCAAAAAGAAGGCACTTTCACGCTTCCGCCGAAAAGTCCGCTCGAAAAGAATTCGATGCAAAAGGCTATTTCAGATAGAAGAGAGGGCACACGAGAACATCGAATGGAAGCCGACCAGCCTACACAGCCTAGTGTGAGTACTGACACAGCAAGTGAGGCACCTCCTCAGGTAACCGTTATGGAGGAAGTACGTAATTTATTACGTGCGCTAGTGGTCGGCAATCCAGAGCTTCCCGAGTTCGCCGGTCGGGAATACGAAGACCCGAACACATTTATACGCGAGTGCGAGGCAGTATTCCAAATAAATAAGACGGACGCTCATGCGCGTGTTCGACTGGCCACACGCGCTCTCAAGGACGATGCCGCTCGCTGGTGGTCAGTCTACAAAAACTTAAACGTAAGCTGGGAGAAGTTCTGCGAACTTCTTCGCAGCAAATATGCGGCACAGGCCGTGCTAATGAAACTGTCCGCTCGGCTCTACGGTCAACCGCAGGGAGAGAGAGAAAGCACGGGCCTCTTTCTCGAACAGCGACACCTTCTCGCACGGCGATTATTACCTGGGGCCTCCGAGGATCGCATCATTGCAGTTCTTTTGGAATCGCTTCGAGGTTCTATAAGAAAGTTGTTGCGAGCCTCACATTTTCAAACAGTTGAGGAGTTGATTACTCGAGCCGTAGAGATAGAGAAAGATGAAGCCGAAGAGAAGAGTGCACTTCGCCGCGCCACTGCGCAGTCTGGCGCGACTGCACCTCGAGCACCTGCAGCGCTGCAAGAAAGCCAGTTGCCTCGGTGCAATTATTGCCCGGAGAGACACTGGCATCGTGATTGCCCAAAGAAGCCTCAGCCCAGAAGTACGGGAAACTGGCGAGGGACAGAAGCCGCCGCGGCCGGCCCTGCCCCGGGAGCAGCAGTGCCGTAATTTTAACAGCGCAGCTTCCAGGCACAAGCACCGGATTTTTAACGGTTAGTGTTAATAACCAAGAAACAAGTGCTCTAGTGGACTCAGGTGCTAGTGACAATTTTATTCGGTCGTGTTATGTAACGAGTAAAACGAAAGTGGAAAAAGTGAATTTAAAAGTGAATCTCGCGTGTCGCGGTACGACAATGTCGATTTCGCGAGTGTGCTGGTTGCCGCTCCGTATAAGAGACTATACAGCAATAGTGAAGTTTTATATATGCGACGAGCTGAGCACGCAGGTAACCTTAGGACGTAGTTGGCTCAAAGATGTCAAAGCCGTGCACGATTATAATCTTGAGTGTTTATACTTTGGTAACGATACGCGACAGCGAGTATATTTTCATAAGGACACTGCCGCGCCAGTGAAAAGTGTAGTGCCACCTCCAGACTTTCTCGCGAGCGTGCAGCACGGTTTTCCGAGTGAGCAAGTGAGTAAACTAAGTGCGGTGATAAGTGAATACGCGGATTTATTTTTTTATAACGGGCCGCTTCGCCAAACGAAATTTGTCACTCATGATATCGAACTGAAAGACGAGACGCCTTTTCGGCTCGCGCCATACCGATATTCAGTGCAGAAAAGAATTGCGATAAACGAGCAAGTACGCGAAATGCTCGCGGAAGGGTTGATCGAGCCATCAACTTCGCCCTATTGCTCGCCGATAGTAATGGCCGCGAAAAAAGACGGAAAATATCGTTTTTGCATTGATTTTCGCCGCCTTAACTCGGTGACTAAAGATATTACGCCGAATTTACCGCGAATGCAGGAGTTAGTGCGCGAGATTGGCACGGCAAAGATATTTACAACGCTCGACATGAAAAGCGGTTATTGGCAGATCCCGCTTACGGAACGCTCTCGACCTTATACAGCCTTCGCTACTCCGGATGGCGGACTCTACCAATGGCGCGTAATGAGTTTCGGGTTGAAAAATGCACCGACTGCGTTCAACGATTTTATAACACAACAAGTGCTGTGCGGATTCATCAACGTGTTTGTGCGTTCTTATTTAGACGATTTCTTAATATATTCGGATTCGTGGGAACAACATCTGACGCACTTACAATTAGTGTTTGAACGGCTCCGAATCTTCAATTTAACTTGTGCAATACCGAAGTGCTTCTTTGGACAACGGTCACTTGAATACCTCGGACACACTGTCTCAGCCGAGGGTAATTGCGCGAAACTCGAGCACGTAAAAGCGATTCTCGACGCTCCGGTGCCGCAAAACAAAAAAGACTTGCGCAGATTCTTTGGTATTTGCGGGTGGCTTCGCGAATATGTGCCGAATTTCGCGAAAATAGCGCTTCCACTTACACAGCTGCTCGCGGCGAATCAGCCTTTTAAATGGACTAACGACCTACAGTGCGCATTCGATCATGTGAAGGACGCTTTTCGAGTGCCGCTAAAATTGTGCCGTCTGGACCCTAGCAAGCCACTGGTATTGCAAACAGATGCGTGCGCAACGGGCATGGGCGCAGTGCTGTATCAAGTAGGCGAGCAGGGCGAGAGACGTGTGATCACTTATGCCTCTGCCAAATTTACAAAAGTGGAAAAACGTTATCACTCAAACGAACAGGAGTGCTTAGCCGTGATCTGGGCCCTTCGTAAATTTAAGCATGTGCTTGAGGACGGCAAATTTATCCTTCGGACGGACAACCGCGCGCTTACATGGCTCGATAAAATAAAGGAAGGTAAAAGCAAGCTGCACCGTTGGGCCATATACCTCCGTAGCTACAACTTTACCGTCGAGCACGTAGCTGGTAGAGACAATGAACTTCCAGACGCTCTCTCTCGAGAGCCCAACGAAGAAACCTTCGAAAATAAAGAGGAAGAACTCGACGCCTTGCTACCTCCAAGCTCTCAACCGCAGCAAGAAGAGCTGCAGCTAGCTTCTATGAGCGCTAGTGATCTCTACGCTCAACTTGGCGAAGCACAGGACCGCGAGAAACCTGACGAGGAGCTGGAGAAAATCCTAACGTCAAACCAGCGCCTCGAAAATGTTAACGGGGTGTACTTCGTGACGGAGTGCGGGCGTGCTCCTCGCGCCTACGTGCCAACAGCGTGCCGCCCGATGGTACTACAGTACCTGCACGATGACCCGTTAGCAGGCCACCCCGGTTTCGCCGAAACATTACGCGCCGCCCGAGAAAGTTTCATCTGGCCTCGAATGCGCGAAGGAGTGCGGCGGAAGGTCGCGCAGTGTTCCGCTTGCGCAACGACAAAAGCGGCGAAACCGATTGCGCAAGGAGAGCAAAAACCCCGAGAACCGTTCGAGCCATGGGACACCGTCGCCCTCGACTTAATGGGGCCATATCCAAGGTCATCGAGAGGTAAACGGTATATACTCGTTGTTACCGATTTGTTCTCTCGGTGGACAGAAGCATTTGCATTGCCTAACGCCGAAATTGTAACGATTGCACCCGTTATAGAGAGCGAAGTTTTTATGAGGTGGGGATATCCTCGCGTGCTGCTCTCAGACAACGCGCCACAGTTCCGGGGTCCTGCTTGGAAGAAGCGATGTAAGGAGTGGGGAGCCGAGCCATATACAACGCCAGCCTACCACCCGCAGGCTAATCCAACAGAAAGGCGGAATCAGGAGTTGAAAAAAGGCCTGCGACTACGGTTAAATGGCCGTAATCAAAGAGAATGGGATCGCCATCTACCTGTCATTCTTTTTAATATGCGTAGAAGGGAGAATGCTCGCACGGGGCAAACTCCCAGCTACACTTTACTCGGACGCACGTTGCCGCGGCCAGGAGAACGGACGTTTTTCGACGCAGCCGCGCAAATGCGCATTGAGAAAGCCCGAAACATTCAAGCAAAAAAAACAATAAACATCGGTAGTACACCTGTATGCTTGCAACCCGGGGAGTGGGTTTATTTAAAAAACTTTGCGCTGTCGAACGCAGCGACAGGGTTTAATGCAGGTTTAGCACCTAAATGGACCGGCCCGTACAAAGTTGTGAAAGCATGCAGTCCCGACGTGTACATTATAGAAAGACCGGGGCAAGAGCCCATTAAACTACATGTGTCGGCCTTAAAGAGAGCTGTTATGGCCGAGGATGAGACAGCACCGGCTGCACAGCCACCATGTGCTCAAGAAGCTGCTTACGCAAAGCAGCCTCCTACCACTGCGTTGGACTACGTAGCGGTCGCAACCGAAAATTTAACGATACCTTCGTCAGCACCTGACCAGGTGACTGACCCTGATGCTTCGAAGGTCCCTCCGCAAACAATTCCGCACGTAGCGCCTCAGCCGCTACCGCACTCGAGCAATATGGCTCCTTCGCCCTCAAGACATGCATCGTACACACAAGAATCGGCTACGGACGAAGCCGATTCTGCAGAAAAAAACGATCGCCAACCGGCAACACTGCGCCAGCAGCCTCGTAAAAGAGGAAGGCCTACAAAGGCCGAAGCGGAGAAAGCAGCGGCCGAACGTAGGACGGGGTACGTGCCAATACATCGCTACCCCCTCCGAAGCCGCATGGCCGGCGCACATGTGTCAAACTGAGCGCCGTTGCACTTACAATTCACAGTCGTGTTCATTACAAAACCAACTTTCTCTAGAGACAATGGACCGACGCATAACAGGGAAGGCGAGGAAACAAAGGGGCGGCTTTAGACGGAGAATCCGTTCCCTAACGGAAGAGTGCCTCCGCGCCTTTTACAATAAAAATCCGCACGCAGTCGCGGAGATTTACCTTAAGATCGGCCAACTTCTACAGGTGGATGTAGAAGTAGATAGACAAGCCCCGGCAGTAAAGACAGTGCCACAGAACGACCGGACTCGAAAGGAGAGCGAGTCCTCGTCGTCATCGTCGTCAACTGCCTCGACTACGACCAGTGACAACACATCACCGGTGGACTCCGGTGTGTCAATGCCGCCAGTGGAGACAGGCGGGAGATCCCAGGTATCCCCAGGACAGGGAGATGATCTATACTGGGATCAACTATCAGATACCCTCGAGATGGAAGTCGAGAGGGATCTGATAGACAATATAGACAACGGTGAAAGAGCCGCGGTTTAGAAGAAGTTTGGTGCCTAGTATTAGAAGTGAATAAGTGTTATACTTAGTTCTTTTTATTGTAGTTCTTACGTGATATAGTGTTACATAGTTTTTTGTAGTGTAAGTGTATAGTTTTAAGGACGTAGATTAAGCTACAAACAATGAAAAATGTAAAAAAAAAAAACCAAAGACTTTAGTTTTTAAGTGTTTGTGCTCTATTTTATTTTTTTTTAGAGTGTTTTATTATAATTGTTAAGTTTTCGTAGAAATTCATTTTACTATCATTAGAATTTAATTATGATTAGTGCAATTTATTAGAATAAGCAAATATCCGTTCTTATGTTGTGTGTTTATATAAATATTTATCTTTGTTAGTGTAAGTAAGCTGTGCACCACTTCTTCATATATATGTAAAATAAATAATTAGTTATAATAGTGTGAGAATTTTAATAGTTTATAATTAGTGATTTACAGTTTGTGCGTTAAATTTTATATTTTTGTATTTTAATTTATATACATTTATTTTAATAAACTAGCGCTATGGACACACACCCGACATATACACCCTCACACACACGCTCACATCCACACTTATACCCTCATGCATACACACATTCACCCGTGTACGCGGGCACTTAAAACAAAGACATTCCTTGTCTTCACACTTTCTTTCTATAAACATACCAACACATTTTCATACACACACTCTCACGCCTCTACAACTTCAATAACACTCAAAAAACAGTACCAGAGTTAGGAAAGAGTCGTCAAAGAGGGGGTGGGTTGACGCGTGCGTGCGTACATAGTCCCGACTCTTTCCTAACCCCTCTCTCGCCATTCCTACTTCCTACCGCCTACGGGAGGTGGCGCACACACAGTCGGACGACTGGTGCCGCTGCGTGGGAGATGCTTTCCCTCTCCACCAACACGCTACCTCTCGCGACCGCGAGAGGCGCTCTCCCGTAAGGCCTCAGCTCAGACCCGCTTCTCGAGCTCGACACTTACGCTTCGGCGACTGCCTCGAGTAGTCGCCTCTGCCTTCTGAGAGCGATCGTGCGCTTGCCGCATACCCGCTCTAGGTCAATGCGAAATTAGCGCCTCGCGCTGCCCCGCAGACCTACTGGACGTCCGTCCAATTCTTCCGCGTCTTTCCCTCGTATTCCGGCAACCGCCGCGAATACCTTCGGCTCACGAGCGATCTTGCGCCTGGCGCATTTCACGCTCTGCGGTAAGCGATCTCTGCGCCTGGCGCTGTACGCTAACCGTGGTCGAACGCAAGTTCGACGAGCCACTTCCCTCCAACGGTCAGGGTGTCCTGAGCACCTAGGTTCGGGCTAGCGATTTTGCGTTCATACGCTAAGCGCTGTCGTCCCGGGGATTAGCGAACACCGCGCCTGGCGCGAACCGCTGATCTCGTCCCGCCTTGCGGGACTCCTACGGGGCTCTAACGACTCCTTGCCGTTATCCGGTCCTTATCGCCCCTTATCTTTTTTTTTTTTTTTGCGTCTCTCTCTCTCTCTCTCTCTCTGTCTCTGTCTCTCTCTCTCTCTCTCTCTTTCTCTCTGACACTCACACATATCCACGCACACTCGCTCATCTCGCCGACATACACAACCCCATAGACGCGACATAAATCTTTATCTTTGTGTTGTGTTCTCTTATTTTCTCTTTCCTGAATATTTTTTTTTTTTCTTCACTTCCCCGTCCACCTGTCAGGCAGCTTTGACAGAGCTCTGCACCGTGAGCTCAAGTCAAACTTAAGGAAGATAAAACCTTCGAACACATCAAAGCCCTAGCTATTCAAAATATTGAGTTTAAGAAAGAATTAGATTCATAGGAAAAAATAATACAAAAACACATTGCCACCTTTCGAGAAGATCGACAAGTAATCGCGAGGCAGTTCGCATTATCGGAAGAGAGATATATAGCACTCTGTACGTCAGTCGAATTAGTAGCTTGTTGGACTACCCAAGAACCTAGTGAAATAGAAAATTTGAGTCATCAACTAGCAGCCTTACGTATAACATCTTAATGTCTAAACGCATGAATACAAGATCTAAAACAAAATCAGAAAGTAATCTAACCGAACAAAACAATTTTAACCCTTTCGTACCTTGTCACCAAGTACCTCTTGCTAGCCCGGTAAGACCAAGTACTTCATCAACAAATTGTGAAGGAACCGATCTAATAGACCTCGAAACATCTATAAAAAATAATTTAACGACAAAAACGGGTCCTACGTTAACCAATATGGCTACAAACGACGCAGCTGCCCCTATAAACCTAGTCATGTCACTTAACAATGCACTACGGCTAGTACCTGAATTTAACGATTACAATATACCGTTAAGAAAATTTTTAATCGGATGTGAAAAAGCCCGTGCAATGATAGGACCTCAAGGCGATAATAACCTATAAAGATTAATAAAAAGCAAAATTCCAGGCGAAGAAAAGCATGCCTTTAACAACCGAGATATAAAGAACTTCAATGATGTAAAAAAATACTTAGAAAAAATATTCTCTCCAGCAAAAACCACAGCTCAATTGCTAAACGAGCTAGAGAACGAGTACCAACGCGAGAATGAAACCGTGATCACATTTGCCAACCGAATACGCGACCTAGGCAGCCAGATAATTGAAGCAGAGAACAGCGGAAACGCAAGTCAAGAATTCAGAACAACAGTCGAAAAGAAAATCATTGAATGTTTTACATTTGGCTTGATGCCCGAAATAGTATACAGATTAAAGGCAAATGAAGATGTAAACGAGTTAGTTAACGAAGCCGTAAGGATAAAAAGAAAACTACTAGCACGAAAAGGACGATATAGCCCGGAACCAAGACGCAGAACTGTCACGTGTCAATTGTACCGAAGAGATGGCCACGAAGCCAGCGAGTGCCGTCGAAATACCAAATGCACGTTTTGCAACGTAGAAGGACACACGGCAAATAAATGTCGTTTCAAGGAATGAAACGATCAAAATAACCGTTCTTGCCAAATATGTAATCGATTTGGCCATATAGCGAAAAATTGCACCAAGATTAATAAATGCCAAGTTTGTGAAAAAATTGGGCGCAACGCGAAGCAGTGCAAAGGCTCGCGTACGCTGTTTCACGTCACAATATGCCAACTGTGCAATAAACCCGGCCACGGGGCAACATCATGCTTTTCGCTACGCAATCAAACCTTAACACATCGTTCAATAAGTCCCGAGACTAACCCAGAGATGGTGCTAGTAGTACCAAACTGGTCACGTTTCCATAGAGTGCGAACCTTTACATGAGACGTGTAAAAATTTCACGTCGATCGGATCACAGACAGCAGAGTTATCGAGGTTAGAGTAAAGTCACTTTGTAATTTGTTTGAAAAATGGAAAAAAGCGAGTTTCGCGTGTTGATAAAACATTGTTTTTTAATTGGTAAAAACACCGTAGAAGCCCAGCAATGGCTTAAAAAACATTACCCGGACTTCTCTCCATCCAAACCAACAATTTGTCGTTGGTATGCTGAGTTTAAACGTGGTCGTACGGACACAAACGATGCGAAACGTTCGGGTAGGCCATTGGAAGCCGTTACACAGGAAAATGTGAGTGAAGTGTTGAAAATTGTAATGAAAAATCGCAAAGTGAAGGTCCGTGAGATTGCAGAAATGACACAGATATCATCTGGAAGCGTATTTACAATTCTTCATGAAAAATTGAGCATGAAAAAGGTTTTTTCCAAGTGGGTGCCGCGATTGCTTTCAGTGGAACAAAAACAGCAACGAGTCGACGATTCAGAGAGCTGTTTATCGCTATTTACTCGCAATAAAAAGGATTTCCTGCGTCGTTACGTGACCATGGATAAAACATGGATGCATCATTTCACTCCGGAGTCGAATCGGCAATCATCTGAGTGGCGCATGGCTGGCGAAAGCCGCCCAAAGCGTCCAAAAACGCAGCAGTCTGCTGGCAAAGTCATGGCGTCTGTTTTTTGGGATACACATGGCGTGATTTTCATTGATTACCTGGAAAAAGGTAAATCGATCAACAGTGATTATTATATTGACTTGTTGGTACGTTTGAAGGAGGAGATCGCAGCAAAACGACCGCACATGAAGAAGAAAAAAATCTTTTTTCACCAAGACAATGCACCATGCCACAAGTCCATGAAAACAATGGCAAAATTGAACGAATTGGGCTTTGATTTGTTTCTCCCCCCCCCTCCCGCCCCATATTCGCCAGATTCAGCCCCCAGAGACTACTGGCTCTTTGCTGATCTCAAAAAAATGCTCCAGGGAAAAAAATTTGGCTCGAATGAGGAGGTCATTGCCGAAACTGAAGCCTATTTTGAAGCAAAGGATAAATCCTTCTACAAACATGGTAAGAAATGTTGGAAAGGCGTTGGAAAGATTGTATCACTCTAAAAGAAG
Source organism: Chalcis sispes (assembly GCA_949987625.1). NCBI lineage: Eukaryota > Metazoa > Arthropoda > Insecta > Hymenoptera > Chalcididae > Chalcis > Chalcis sispes. The sequence continues at coordinate 50,311,682 of OX465094.1, read as the reverse complement.
ATTATATTGATGAATAAAAATGATTTTCGAAAAAAAATGTTGTTTTCGTTGTTAGTCTCGGGACTTATTGAACGATGTGTTGAATCAAACTACCACACGCAGTGATAAGCAATGCCAATTATGCAATAAACCAGATCATGAAGCGAATTCATGTTATTTATTGCAAAATCAAACACCGAAGCAAAGTGTCATACGTAATGAAAATCAGTGCCAACTATGTCAAGGTCATGGACACACGGCAACCACTTGCACGCAAAAAAGGGATAAGCAATGTCGATATTGCAAAAATCCCGGACATACCATAGAAGAATGCTGCAAAAGGCAATATTACGAGTCCCAACGACAGGGAAACGAACGCAATCTCCCGTCAAAGAGCGTGAACGCGGATACCGATACCAACCAGCGCTCGACACACACCATGGAACTCAGCAGAGAAATTTCAGAGTTAATCCCGTTATAAGAACTCAAGAGTTGACGATACCTATTATCGAATTTAGGTATCCCATGATCGATAAGATACTTACGTTCATGATCGACACCGGATCAGAAATTAGCATAATAAAAACAAAATTTTTACCAGAGAATCAAACCATTAAAAGCGAAAATTCAGTCACGATCAAGGGCATTGGCGATACCTACTCTAAACCTTTAGGTAAAACAAGTATTAAGATATAAGGATGAATTTTTCAATTCTACATAGTCCCAAACTCTTTCCGGATTCCGTACAGCGGAATATTAGGCTCAGATTTCTTCTCTATTAAAAAAGCAAAAACAGATTTTAAACGAAACGTATTAGAGACCGATTTAACAACAATTCCGTTCAAACAACGCCGAAATTCTTCCCTCAGAGAAAACTTAATTAGAAATATACAAACAGACGAGTATATTAACCAAGTTCCTTACGTGGATATATTTAGCTCACCGAACAGCTTACACGGCCAGATGATGATCGACTCAGGGTCCGAAGCAAATACAGTAAAACTTAGTTTATTACCACCAGAATGCGAAATAATTAGAACAGGAGCCTTCTTATTGAAGGGCATAGGTGAAAATGTGATCCCGACGTTTGGAACGACGAACATAACAGTACTCGGCCTCAATACCGTTTTTCACATAGTACGAGACAATTTTCCAATATCATGTGCAGGCGTTTTAGGGGCCGGTTTTTTAAAAAATAGTAATTCGATCATAAATTACGAATCACGTTTCCTCCAAACTGAAAAACACTTCGCATTATTAAAACGACTCAATACAGAAGAAGCCAACTTCTCAAATTCAACATTAAGCCAATCTGATATAGATAGCCATTCAGATTTTGACGAAATACTAGACGAAGAAGAATATATAATAAATGATAACGAATTTTACAATATTTTAACAACCGAATTATGCCAGGAAAAACATTCAAGCTTAGGAGAAAAAACTTGCTTTAAAGCTTCAATAAACAGTACCTTAGACAATTCAAATCTTCCCAACGATCATAATAATGGTATACGCTCCGAAAAATTGAAGGAAATCATACCATTAGACCATCTCAATCACGAAGAGAAACAGCAAGCAATAAGTTTAATATCTACAGTCTGTCAAGTAAGAGCGTGGTCGTGTTAATTTATAAAAAAATTTATTTAATAAAACTTTCATATTTATATATACATTGTACACATTACAAACAATGATGCAATTCGGTCAATAATGTGTCCAGTCACCACCGGCGTCGATAATTGCCTGGCATCTCCGAGGCATGCTTTCTACTAATTTGACGGCGTATTCTAGTGGCAAGGATCTCCAGATCCGACGAATTTCGTAAGACAACTGCTTCAAAGTGTATGTGCGTCTTCCACAAAGCTTCCGTTTAATATATGCCCACACATTTTCAATAGGGTTTGCATCGGGCGACTGCGACGGCCAATCTAATGTAACGATGCCAGATTGAGTCTTCCACTGAGTACAGAGCTTGCTGCGGTGTTTAGGATCGTTGTCCTCCTGCAGAATCCAATCTTCATTTTTTGTGATAAACCATCGTTTGGCAGATAGCAGTAAAGCCTTTTTGTAGATTTTTATCATTTTCTCGGTATTTAGGTTGTCAGTAAAGAGGTGCAAAGTGCCGAATCCCTGCTTTGAGAAGCAGCCCCAAAGATGCACCTTTATTCCATGTTTTACGGTCTGCTGAACAAGCCTATTGGTGGAAGTTGACCAGGCTCGCGTGAGGACAGAACGCGCCCATATAGAACATTCATCAGTAAAAATGACATTTTCAAAATCTCTATCAATATTCTCATGCGCCCAAGCGAGTCGCTTTGTCACATGTTTTTTAGTCAACAGAGGCTTCTTCATTGTGTTGCGCCATTTCAGATGATGAGTACGAAGATGGGTTCGGATAGTTTCGTAGGATATATCTAAACCTTTTGCCATTAATTTTGCTTGTCCTTGCCGCAGTGTTAAAACAGAATTCCGCGAAAACAGATTCACTATTCTTTTTTCATCTTTTTTGTTCACTTTTCGTATCAAGCCACGTTCTGATAAATCATCGACATTTTTAGCCACTTTATATCGTTGTATCCACTTCTGTACAAATGCTTTCGACTTTCTCATATATTTAGCAGCCGCTGATTGCGACATTTTGGGACCTTTCGGGTGGATGCAAAGGAACACAGCCTCGTAGCGCGACGCGTACTTAGCACTCATGGCGTTTAACGTGATTCTCTTTCAAAAGATCGACGGCAACTGAATCTTTGTTGACAATGCATCAAGGACAAAGCTTCCCTCTATCGGCTGGCGAAGGAATTAGAGCGAAATCTTTTATTACCTGTCGTTGAAGTCGACCACGCTCTTACTTGACAGACTGTAATTACTTGGACAGATTCTTTTTAGAAGGCGACGAATTACCTGCTACTAATATAATTATGCATCGTATCCTCACGATAGACGATAACCCAGTAAACACGAAGTAATATCGCTTACCTCACGCTTTAAAGGAGGAGGTAGACAAACAAGTGCAAGACCTGTTAAAGAAGGGGGTCATTAAACCTTTACGATCCGCGTTTAACACAAGCCTCTGGGTAGTGCCAAAGAAGCCGGATGCTAATTAAAAACCTAGGTGGCAAGTAGTCCTGGATTTTAAACCCCTAAATGAAAAGACAATACCGATGGCTTACCCGTTGCCCAACATTACTGACATTTTCGATCCAGTCGGTAATGCAACTTATTATACGGTAAACGGCTGCCTCTCTGGCTTTCATCAAATCTTGATGCACCCAGACAATGCGCATAAAACGGCATTCTCTACGCCAAGTGGTCACTTCGAATTTTTACGCATGTCTTTTGGACTCCAAAATGCCGGCGTTGAATACCAAAATGCCATGAATATCACCTTAGATGGGTTATTGGGTAAAGGCGTTTTCTTATATATGGATGACGTCGTTATTTACGCCAAGGATTTACAAGAGCACGAAAAACTATTCAGCGAGGTTATGGAAAGGTTAAGAAAAGCAAACTGGAAATAAGAACCCAGTAAGTGCGAATTACTAAGGAAGGAAGTTACATACCTAGGTCACATATTGACCAGGGACGGAATTAAACCGGATCCCAAAAAGATAGAAGTCGTAAAGGACTTCCCATGACCTAAAAATATCGAGAACGTACGGCAATTTTTAGAATTAGCCGGTTATTATAGAAAATTTATTCCTCATTTCGCCAAACACGCAAAACCTTTGACCAAGTTATTGTAAAATAACGAAGAATTCAATTGGACACCGGAGGTAGAAGAGTCATTTAAGATCCTAAAGGAAGCCTTATGCTCAGCCCCGCTCTTACAATTTCCAGATATGTCACAACCATTTCTCATTACGACTGATGCGTCTAGATATGCCGTTGGAGGTGTTTTATCACAAGGTAAAATAGGTAGTGATAAGCCTATTGCCTATACTTCACGCGTGTTCAGAGGTCTCGAATTAAAATACGACACTTACGAGAAGGAAGCCTTAGCGATGTTACACGCCGTTCAAACCTTCAGGCCATATATATACGGTCGGAAATTCACTATCGTAACAGACCACCAACCTCTCCTATGGTTCAAATCAGCCGATTTAAACACTCGTGTTCAAAAATGGAGGTTCAAACTTTCGGAATACGATTATTTTGTTATCTATATACCGGGAAGATTGAATAGCAGCGCCGATGCGCTTTCACGAAACCCCATCGAAGAAATTCCAGTAAATATGATGATTCGCAAGCAAAAATTATTGCTCGAAAACAACAATAATAATCGAAACATCAAGGAACCGAAAGATTTTGTAGAAGAAACAATTAAATAAATAGATAAGAATAAACATGACAAAATCCAAGGGTCAACTATAAAACGACCAAGAGGTCGTCCCAAAAGGATTATATATCAAGATATCACCAATAAACAGTGCTCCACGTCTAACTCAATGTTTCAAACAAAACGTCCAAAAGGTCGTCCTAGAAAAATAACGAACGACGAACCTCGACCGCCAGAAAACACAAAAAAAAGAAAAGGTCGATCAACGAGTAAAAATAGAAAGAATGTTCTTTCAAGCGAAAGCGATATCTCGTCATCCTCGTCCGAAGAAGAACCGTTTGTCGACGATCGAGATCGAGAACTATTTAAAAATATCAAACCTAACGAAGAACCAGAATCGGACGTATCTGATAGATACTAAACTATCCGATCAAATATCGTAGAAACCAAAGATTTATTAGCTCACCGTAACGACAATATCGCATACTTCGTTACGACGAGCGGCAAACCTTGCGACGAAGGCGCCAAAGCCTTGCTACAAGCCAATAAGATTTCTCCTAAGGAAACCATAACAATTGGAAAGGTGCAATTTATAAAGATGAACAACCACAAATACCTAGTCGCAATGTGCATTCGCGGAGACGATCCTGAATCACTAAGTACAACTTAAATAAATATAAGTAAAGTCTTAAATAATTTACGTGAATTTATGGTGGATAAAAATTTAAAGGAAATAAGCATCGTGAGGACGGATTTTATAGAAAACCTCCTGTGGGACGATGTACTAGACGTAATTAGCTCAGTATTTATAAGTAGTAACCAAAAAATAATTATCTGTAAGGGTACACTAAAATATGTGTCGGAAGAAAAAAGAAACGCAATATTCCAAGAACTCCATAGTTCCCCTATCGGAGGCCATACAGACGTTTCAAAGACGTTCAATAGAATACGACAACACTATTATTGGAAAAACATGAAGCCCAATATTCAACGTCGAATCCAACAGTGTTTGGACTGCCAATTAAAAAAATTGGTTCGAGTCAAAACTAAACAACCAATGATGATTACTGATACTCCCGGTACAGTATTCGACAAAATCGCTCTAGATATTGTCGGACCGTTACCGAGAACAGAGAATGGCAACGAATATATCCCGACGATGCGAGACCAGTTGTCCAAGTACTGCATAGCCGTAGCCTTACCTAACGCTCTGGCCAGCACAATAGCCGACTCATTTATAAAGAAATTCGTTTGTATTTTCGGTGCGCCTAGGGTTGTTTTAACCGATCAAGGCAGGAATTTTATAAGCAATTTAATGAAAAGGGTAGCTAAAAGATTTAAGGGGGGAAATCACAGTAAAATTTTCAATTTTTCGAAAAAAATTTTTTTCGCCTAAAAGGTGCTTTAGGGTCTTAAAAATAATATACCAAATGATGAGACACGGCAAAAGTGTCCGAGTGCCCAAATTTTTCATTCTGCGGTAACGCCAGTCAGGTATGGTTTCTCAGTATTTAAAACTTTAAACGCGTTTTTCTCGAAACCACTTTTTTTGAGCTCGCCGAAGACATAACTCGAGCAAATCTTTACCGATCGACTTAAAATTTTGACAGTAGCTTTAAAATATCTTTCTCCTCGGAGCTACGTAAGATTTTTTATTTTATATGGCTTAGCTTTTTTTATTGAAGATTTGATGGCGTTTTTTTTTGTTAAAAATTTAACTTTATTTTCAAACATGCACCATTTTGTGAAAAATTAATACATCGAAAAAATCCTACGTAGCTCGCTAGCTGTTGTTATATGAAAACTAAAAAATTTTGTTTTTTTCTTCCAAGTCAAAAATTAAGGAGTCTACGTCTTCGGCCATCGACACGCTTTTAAAAATAGGCGCCTTGGGGCATATGCTGCGCAGCCGCCATTTTTAAATATTTTTTATTGAAAAAATTACATTTTGTAGTTTTTTAGTATTGCTATAAAACCTACTTTACAGATTTTCGATTGATACTTTTATTCAGCCAAAATTAATTCCCGAAAATATGCCTATTTTTTTGTGTGCTACTGTGATTTCCCCCCTTAAAATAAAAAAGGTTAGGATTACTGCCTTCCACCCTTAATCAAATAGCTCACTCGAGAGATCACACCATGCTTTAAGTCAATACTTAAAGCAATACACTAACAAGGGAACCACCCCAATCCGACCCCACTGATTTTAATAATTTTTGGATATGTTGTAATTCTCAAAAAAATATTCGACACATGTTTCTTTTTATCGGCTGACATCCACTTTTGAAGGGTGAAATCCACCCCTGAAAACCACCTCGAAAAATCGTTTTTTTAATATACCTCTGCATCTAATGAATATTTTTAAATAAAATCAACGCCAAAATATTTCTTATACGTAGGCGCTTCTACTGATATAACTTTAACACCAAGGGGTTGCAACCCTTTTTCTATAGGAGTCAAAGTTCTATTTTTTTTGCTATTTTGCGATTCAAAATCTGTTAAATAAGGTCGAGTGGGTTAACTGCATTTATAATGAGAAAATAAGAAATTAAAATTGACATATTTCGGAGTTTTTTAAGAAAAAATTTTTTGGGGATGTGTTACCCCTAAAAACCACCTCTACCAAATCACAAGCAGGCTAACCCACCTAACCCTGGCCACAGTGTGTCTATTAATTATTTGTTCTGTTATATGTACCATATGACAAGCAAAATATATTAGATAACCAAGCTACCCCTAACCTGTAACCCCTAACCTCAAAAACCACCCCTATCAAACTACAAGCAGGTAAACCCACGTAACCCTGGCCACAGCATGTATATCTATTATTTTTTTAACTAAATATATCCTACATCACAAGCGAGCTATGTCCGCAAAAATCCGACCCTTGACCCCTAACCCGCCCAACCCCAAAAAACCTCCCCTACCAAACGACAAGCAGGCTAACTCAACTAATTCCTGTCACAGCATGTTTATTAATTATTTTTTCTGTTATTAAATATATCCCATATCACAAGCGAACTATATTAGCTAACCAAGCTACTCCTAACCCCTAACGGTTCAAAATCCAAATACTACCCCTATCAAACCACAAGCAAGCTAATCCATCTTAACCTGGCCCTAGCGTGTTTTTTGATGATTTTTTTTTTTTTAATAAATATATCCTACATAATAAGCAATTTATGACAGCAAACCATTGTACCCTTAACCCAATGAATCCCTAAAGAACACCCTTACCAACCTACGAGCATGCTACTGCCCTCAACCCTGACCACAGCGGCGTTTATCGCTCATTTCTTCTTGAAATAATTGTCAAATCGAAACCTGGTATGAAAAAAGTCACGTCTAAAAATAAGTATCTGATGAAATACGTTGTCTTATTATTTTCAAATAAACTTTATTAAAAGTTATTCTTATAAAAGACTATATTTTTGACTCGTATGTAAATTAAAATGTATTATTTGACATAGTTTTCACAGTAATGATAATCTTCAAAGAAGTGCTTAAAACATAATGACTTTTTATACCAACCACATCGTGTTATTGCAACATTCTTACATCCTTCTACTTCGCGGTTGACATTACAAGATTCTCCTAAAATAAAATCAACAGGATTATCAATTTAATTTGGTTTTTGAGTAATTTAGCTGCTTTTATACCAGGAATATTTAAAAATATCCGTATGATGTTTACACAAGAAATTATCTTACTCGAAAGATGGGTTAAATAAAAATGCAGATAACGTATGCTTTGTAAACATTATAACTTTCTTAAAAGAGCAATGATGATAGTAGTAATCTAATCAAACTTTGTTATAAATTATCCTTCAAACGAAAAATAACAGAACAATACATTATATTATTACACTTAATTACAATAAATATAAAATTAATACATTGAAATTTTAATATATAACACTCATTCTGTTTTTTAAATGGCGAAGAATTGAAGACTCTTCTTTCAATTAACAATAATAGCAAATAATAAATTATTTCGAATATATATATATATATATATATAAAATTCGAATGTTATTACAGAATTAATTTATGAAATGATTCCTCAATAATTTTGGAATTATTTTATAATTATTATATTAATTAATTCTGAAGGAATCAAAAAGCGGACATAGCATTAACACAGAATTAATTTTGAAATAATTTTAATATATCATGAAATAATTCAGAACTAATTCAGAATTAATTTATGCTGTGTGGGTACCCCTAACAATCCTGAAGCAGGCTCAGTTTTTTAAATTTCAAACATATTTTTCGAAGTGGCACCATAATTTATTATTTGCTATTATTGTAAATTGAAAGAAGAGTCTTTAATTTCGTGAGGCAATTTTCAGATCAAGTAATGCTGATGGATTATGACTTAAATTTACATTTAAGGAATGACATTATAACATTGCAATCGCTGATACATAAGCAGTTTTCTTTACCGAGGTATACGGATATTTTTAAATATTCCTGGTATAAAAGCGGCTATATTACTCAAAAACCAGATAAAACTGATAATCCTGTTGATTTTAGTTTTGGAGAATCTTGTAATCTCAACTGCGAAGTAGAAGGATGTAAGAATGTTGCAATAATACGATGTGGTTGGTATAAAAAGTCATTATGTTACAAGCACTTCTTTGAAGATTATCATTACTGTGAAAGATATGTAAAATAATAAATTTTAATTTAATTTACATACGAGTCAAAAATATAGTCTTTTATAAGAATAACTTTTAATAAAATTTATTTGAAAATGATAAGACAACGTATTACATTAGATGCTTATTTTTAGACGTGACTTCTTTCATCCCAGGTTTCGATTTGACAATTATTTCAAGAAGAAATGAGCGATAAACGCCGCTGTGGTCAGGGTTGAGGGCGGTAGCCTGCTCGTGGGTTGGTAAGGGTGTTCTTTAGGGATTCATTGGGTTAAGAATACAGTGGTTTGCTGTCATAAATTGCTTATTATGTAGGATATATTTATTAAAAAAAAAAAAATCATCAAAAAACACGCTAGGGCCAGGTTAAGATGGATTAGCTTGCTTGTGGTTTGATAGGGGTAGTTTTTTAGATTTTGAACGGTTAGGGGTTAGAAGTAGCTTGGTTAGCTAATATAGTTCGCTTGTGATATGGGATATATTTAATAACAGAAAAAATAATTAATAAACATGCTGTGGCAGGAATTAGTTGAGTTAGCCTGCTTGTCGTTTGGTAGGGGAGGTTTTTTGGGGTTAGGCGGGTTAGGGGTCAAGGGTCGGATTTCTGCGGACATAGTTCGCTTGTGATGTAGGATATATTTAGTTAAAAAAATAATAGATAAACATGCTGTGGCTAAGGTTACGTAAACCCGCTTGTGGTTTGATAGGGGTGGTTTTTTGAGTTTTTGAGGTTAGGGGTTACAGGTTAGGAGTAGCTTGGTTATCTAATATATTTCGCTTGTCATATGATACATATAACAGAACGAATAATTAATAGACACACTGTGGCCAGGGTTAGGTGGGTTAGCCTGCTTGTGATTTGGTAGAGGTGGTTTTTAGGGGTAACACACCCCCAAAAAATTTTTTCTCAAAAAAATCCGAAATATGTCAATTTTAATTTCTTATTTTCTCATTATAAATGCAGTTTTTAACCCACTCGACCTTATTTAACAGATTTTGAATCGCAAAATAGCAGAAAAAATAGAACTTTGACCCCTATAGAAAAAAGGTTGCAACCCCTTGGTGTTAAAGTTATATCAGTAGAAGCGCCTATGTAAAAGAAATATTTTGGCGTTGATTTTATTGAAAAATATTTATTAGATGCAGAGATATATTTAAAAAACGATTTTTCGAGGTGGTTTTAAGGGGTGGATTTCACCCTTTAAAAGCGGATGTCAGCCGATAAAAAAAAAACACGTATCGAATATTTTTTTGAGCATTACAACATATCCAAAAATTATTAAAATCGGTGGGGTTGGGTTGGGGTGGTTTCCTTCTAAGAAAGACTCTGAATGGGACCAATGGGTCGACATCGCGTCATTAAATTATAACACATGTATCCACAAAGGCACTAAACATACGCCTTACGAGGTAGTCTTCGGTAAACTAGCACGCCTGCCATCCAACGAACGCTTACGAGATAACGATTTAGTCCCCACATACCAAGGGTATTTCGAAAAATTAGTTACGCGATAAATAGGAATCAGGAAATTAACGTACGACAATTCAATAGATGCAAAACACCGTTCAAACACCTATCATGATTGAACCGCGCACGAAAGAAAATTCAAACTCGGTGACTATGTATTTTTACTAAATGGCCCAAAATCTGGAAAATTCGACGATCATTATACAGGCCCCCATAGGATAATCGAAATGCTTGGCCCTGTCAATGCTAAAATTCAAATACTAAACAAAACTAAAATAGTCCACACTAACCGCTTACGTTTTTCGCATATTACTAACGATTAACCTACTAAACCAAAAATTAACACCAAATAACCCTAAATTGTAACAAAAGGGGATACAAACCGTAGTACACTGCTTACCATACCATTTTTTTTACAGATGATACCTCTGATAATCCTCACTACCACTTTAATTGCAGTCTCAGCTATGATCGGATACGATTGCGGATCGCGATCACTAAATATTACGACCTTGTCTTTACTAGACGTGGGTCAATGCGAGATACCCGAGAACAGCCTTAATGTCACACAAAGACACGTACAACTACTTCAAATTAGCGATTTTTCCGAAATTCCCGTATATCAATGTAAACTCAGAGTTCAAAAAACCGTTTACTACTGCGGGGCGTTATCACATGTTTCTATAGTCCGACACGGTAACATGGAGTACATTTACAATATAAGTAGAGAATCGTGCGAAACAGTATGTCGTACGGGGATGTTAAAATTCAACGATAATGTAGTTCATAGAATCGAACTCAATAGTACTATAACTATACCTGTTCTTTACGCCGGAAGAGTAAAAGACGACGAGACTTGTTATGGCGCGACGTACGCAAATCCATACGGTTCTTGGGACTCTGTAGTAGTTCAGGGGACCGTAACGATAACAATCCAAGAACAAACAGTTCGCGTTAATGTAGAAAATAATAAAATACATTTGCGATCCGAAACCGCGTGTATACTCTCGCGTGGCTCATGCGTAGATACGGAAGGAGGATATACCTTCTGGACAACCCTACCTACCGACAATTGTAAATTTAGTCGATATGGTATCTTATTCAAAGGCTATGCCAATAAAATAGTCGATTACAATCTTCAAAAACAAACCGTATATGCTTTTACCACAAAAGATATCACCTTCGCATTAACTAGCACGGCTAAGGAACTAGTATGCGGTTATACGATTATTCGCACTGACCACCCCTAACTTGTTATATTCGAAACTATTGAGGGTGAGTCATTCGCCAATAGAAAAAAACGGTACTTAAATAATTTAGATATATTTGCGTATATTAATTCAAAACTTTTATTCGTAGAAAGACATATCCGAACTCAGATCCAACAGTTGTATAGAGACGCACTTTTGCAACGTTGTAATTTAGAACGCCAAACCTTAAAGAATGCTCTCGATATTGCAACACAGGCCCCCGATCAATTCGCATATAATTTAATGAAAGGTCCCGATTATATGGCTTTAACCGCGGGAGAAGAAGTGCATATAATTAAATGTATCCCAGTAGAAGTAAAGGTTGAGCAAGGAGAAGATTGCTATACGGAACTCCAAGTTTCAAGAGGAAATACGTAGTATTTCCTAACACCAAGGACACATATACTAAAGGCACGTGGTACTAAGATCGAGTGTAACCAGTTACTTCCGTCGTATTATTACGTAGACGAAAGATGGTATAAAACCAAGACCTATAGAAACCTGAGATCCAGTAGAAATCAAACCGCTGACAAAATCCACGTGGACTGATGTAAATCCCACCTCACTAGCAACGAGTGGTATTTACACCAAAAAGGACCTTAATGACCTTCGCGACCACATCATGTTCCCCGTAGAACAACCTTCTCTGCTAAACGACATGGCCAGAGAGATGCACGGCCACCAGATCACAGACGGCAAGGGAACCATTACCAAGTTATTAAACGAAGACACACTAGAAAAAATAGTAGAATCTACCTGGTCAAGGATTTGGTACAAACTAATAACTTTTGGTTCAGCCAACGCAGGCGTATTAGCCATATTCGTAATAATCCAAATTGGCAAAATGGTTTTAGAAATAGTAATGAGTGCCTACACCTTGCATAAAATTTATGGATGGTCCTTGCAGTTACTAGTAGCCCTATGGAACGCTGTGGCGCAATATTTAATCAACACCCGAATAGCTCAAGGAAAAACTAACCTTACAGTACCAAAGGATCTAGAAGCTCAAGAAATTCCGCTCACATCCCTTCCCAATGATCCATCCAAACCTTAATCCAATAAAGCAACGTCTTCCTTTTTCTCTTTACCCAGTTAAATTATACTCGAATAATCAAGCCTGGTTGCAACAAAAAAGAGTGTACTTTTGGAGAGAAGGCTCTGTAATTAATAAATTCAATAGGTAGTAATACCTTACGATTGTAACGCAGCGAGATGTTTGCTAGTTCATTATACTCCTAGCAACCATTTTCCTGTGGGGGTGTTACGTCCTGTTATATCTTATCCAATTTTAAAAATTTTTTTCAACTCGAAAATTTTAAAGCAAGCCTAAAAGAAAATCTCAGATACATTTCCTCTAGAATGCTTGTTTATCTTGTCCACATGTGCGCCAAGTGCTTAAGAATAGAAAGGGATAAACGATAGCGTACGAGCAGTTCAAAAATATAACCGTTATAAGTAAAAATTTTTTTTTTTTCTACAATAAATGTAATCGCTTGAGCCACCCGTAATTAACAATAATATATCAACAAAATTCTAAATCCAACAATATACCTGCACGCTGCTTATTTTATAGCTTTAAAAGGTTCATAGCAAAATTATCATGCGACTTTTTCATTTTGTATTTTAATCTCGTTTTTGTATTCTATTTTTTGTTTTACTTCTTCTTGTAATTTAAGGAGGGAAGTCCATATAGAATTTTCAAAAAATCGATTTTTTTTTTTTCGATAATCTAAAAATATACTATGTTGAGCGTGTACTGACGAGACGAAAAAAAAAAATCTCGAATATTTACGAAGTTACAGCTAATATAATGGAGCGGGCCGGAGTACGTATTGTAAAGTAGCGAGCCAGGTAGTCGGAGCGCTTCAGACAAAAGGGCTCTCTCCATTATAATAACTTGAAAAACTTCTTTTGTCCCATACCCGGAAATAATACTTTATATTATAGTATATATGTAAGTATATATATCTACATTTACGTTCCTGTACACGTGTAATATTGCTATACGAATAAAGGTTAGTCGAGAAATATAGGTAGTTTAGTCGGAGAATTCATCGTGTTCAGTTGATTTCGGAACGTAAAAATGCCGAATTATAAAAAAGGTACGCGAGGCAATATTGCACGAAATAACCCCAGAAAACGATAATATTTGGGCAATCAGTTTACCGATAAAGAAGGTGAAAAATTTGAAGCCAGTAAAAGCCATAATGACAGTGCCAGTGGAAAAAAATTGTATACGCGTGATAGTGATGATATAATAACTAATCCTTTGCACGGGTACAGAATAATTGAATTTTTTACAGTGTTTACAGCTTTGTCTGAAATTGTGAAGTGCTCGGTATGTAATCAGAAGATAAAATTCAGTGAGTGTGGCTCTAGAGATCTTGGTTTTAAAATTGTTGTCACGTGTCCATATGGTGATAAAAAAATATATGATAAACATCTGCATTCTGGACTAAAAGTAGTTAAAATCTCGGCATACATTGCTGCTTGGATATTTAATGAAGGTTTTAGTTCAGTATTAAGAATAATGAACCTTCTGAATTTGACTATTGGCACTTATGCTAAAGTATTTGCTCATAATACAGACGAGGCGCAAATAACCCGACAGAATCGTAAGAGCCTTTCAGAAACCAAAGATGCTCGTACAGCTCGCAGGCAACAACAAATGGAAGAAAATCAGCTTTTCGAGGAGGAGGAAGGACTGTTGTATGGACCTGGGATTGCCGATTAATCAGTAAGTAATTAAAACTGGCCATTTTCCTGTACTTCAACTTTAAATGCGATTATCTCGAAACTATATTTTTCAAAACTGCTCGTGTTGTAACTCAAAAAGTTATTGACCGATTTGGCTGAAATTTTTCGAGGCCTTTCTTTACATTAATATCGGAAGGATAAATCTAAAATTTCAGATATTCCGCGTTGATAAAATATTTTTTTGGGGTCAAAAATGTCAAAAAATAGCCCTAAATTCTGATTTTTTTTTAAAGGTTTATTTTATATTGAATTTTATACTTTTTTATTCTATTTTATAGGTTTATCCTTTCCGTTTATATGTCCTAAAAAAAAACAACTTGCATTTTTGTGTTTCAGATCAACGGTTAATGAGTGACAATTGGAGCAGTTTGGGACCTCGCGTCGGAGGCAGCAGACAACAAATCATACTGAGCCACCATTTTGAATTGAAAAAAAAAAAAAAAATTATTTTTGTGTTCTAAAAAGATTTATTAAAGTTGTGTTAAAATTTAAAAACAATAAAATTATTTCATCATCGTTAAAAATATTATTAAAAAATGACCGATTTTGGGGCTTCTACATGGACTTCCCCCCTTAAGCTAAAATCGGCGAAATTATTATTATATAAAAGATCTTTGTTAATAAATTTGATTTTCAATTATATAAGTAATCGAATAATTCAATATGTAATTCTATTATCATTATTGTATTTTATATTATTAATTGTATTATTTATATATACATAATTATATAAGTTTTATTATTATAAGTTTTATGTAACTAATAAATTAATATTGTAAATGTGAAATAAAAAGAAAGCTGATGGTTTACCAACGAGAGCGCGAGAGACGGACAGATGCTGCGCCTCTCTTCTCTCTCTCACATCATGTACGCTCTCCCTCGCACGATGCACTTTCTCTCTCTTTCACAAAATGCGTAGGCGGAGGCGTGACTTCTTCCCGCCACTGTAACCCTTCTACGTCTCACAAAACGCTACAAAGGTCAAGGGTAGGGCCAAGGAAATGCCCTTATTGGCTCAAACTGTTCTCGCCGCTTTTCCAGCCGCCGAAAAACTCGCGGTCCAGCGGGTATAAAAGCCGGTGCATCGATGCATTCGACGGCTTTTCTTGAGGAAAACTCCAAGAGCACGACTCAGAGCGACCTCGAAGCCCACTTCTAATTTTTCTATATTCGAACTCTTGCTATATTACGTCTAAATCCTACTATATTCAAACTCTTGCTATATTACGTCTAAATCCTACTATATTCAAACTCTTGCTATATTACGTCTAAATCCTACTATATTCAAACTCTTGCTATATTACGTACAAAATTTTTTTTCTATATTCGAACTTTTATATTCAAACCTTGCGACTTAAACTTGTATAACCAATTGTATTAAGATTATTATTTGAGAGATCTAATTAAACGTACGATTTAACAAAATTATCTTTTTATTTCTTATACCTCCCATCTAATTAACGTCTGAACCTACCTACATCGCCATCTCTCAATGTTTCCTAGTATCGAAAGAGTGTGTGGCGTCGGAAAGGTGAGACTGTGCTAAAGTCGACCTCCCGAGCAGCTGGTAACGCTTTCGAACATTCGCTATTCCTTCTTTATAACATGCATTACTAACTCTAAGGATTTAACCATTCTTAAACCGTGAATGAGCGTTTACGGAAAATCTAGATAAGATAAGGAAGAGTAATAAAACCCTACCCTACGTATTTATAAAAAAACGCGCCGCGAAGAAAAACTTGGTATATAAGGAGAAAATTTAAAAATTACCTTTAGTTCGGTTCGAGTTTCCAAACTAGCAAATTCCAAAAAATAGTTCGCAGAAGCCACCCGCGCTAGTATCGAAAGATAGGCGCAAACGGAAGCATCAACACGCGGTTTATATAAAATAAAAATCGCGAGTTCAAGGAGCGATAATATTATTATTACCGCCACCCTTACATTATATTGGATATTTTATTGATTGAAAATAGGCTAATAAAATCATTTAAAACGTATATTTTTCTTACGATACACGGGTAGTTGAGCCGAGATGAGAATATATCACGATAGCAACAACGGGCTCATAAAGAAATCAACAATATTTTTAATCAATATAAAATAAGAAGCTATAAATTTACAAAAAATTTCTTAAGACTTATACAAATATTTTAATATATTTTGAAATTCAAAAATAAAAAGTTTGTAACCCAACTTCTTAATTTGAGAAAATTAAAAAGTTTTTTCGGTAATTTTTCTTTTTTCAATCCCTATTCTGGTTCTGTAGAGAATTCTAGAATAAATTTAAAATAAAGTTGTGACGTTCATAAAGGAAATCACATACACTCTGACAAAAAAGTATCCGGAAATTTGAAATAAAACGCAAAAATATTAAACTTCTTCAATATTTATTGAATCTCCTTCAAAATATGCTTCATTTGAAGCGATACACATGTGCCAACGTTTTTTTCAATCATGGAAACATTTTTTATAGGCGCTTTCAGGGATGGCCTTCAGCTCCTTCTGCGAATTTTCTATTGTAGCGTCTATGGAGTCAAATCTGGTTCCCCGGAGCGGTAATTTCAGTCTGGAGAAAAGAAAAAAGTCACACGGAGCTAGATCAGGCGAATAAGGTGGCTGGTCGATGGTATTTATCGAGTGTTTGGTCTTAAAATCGTTAATAATTGTGGCTCGATGAGATGGTGCGTTATCGTCATGCAAAATCCACGAATTGTTTTGCCACAAATCCGCCCGTTTACGGCGAATATTTTCACGCAAACGTCTCAAAACAGTTAAATAGAAGTCCTTATTGACCGTTTGACCTTGCGGAACGAATTCATGATGAACCACACCACGAATATCGAAGAAAACAATAAGCATCGTCTTGATTTTCGAACGACTTTTGCGAGGTTTTTTCGGTTTCGGCTCATTTTTTCCTACCCATTCCGATGATTGTTGGCTCGTTTGTGTGTCGTATTCATAGACCCATGTCTCGTCACCAGTTATGATCCGTCCCATGAACGTGGGATCAGAATTCGCACGATCTAGCATGTCTGCAGCTACCTGCATCCGGTACTGTTTTTGAAGAAAATTCAGCTCTAACGGAACGAGCCGAGCGGCGACGCGCTGCATGCCCAATTGGTTCACCAAAATCAAACGAGCGGTTTAACGAGAGATGTTAAGATCACGAGCTATCTCTCTAACACTGGCATGACGATTTTCGAGCACAATTTCCTTGATTTTTTCGACGTTATCGTTGGTTGAAGAGGTCGACGGTCGTCCTGAACGAGGCAAATCTTCGACAATCTCCCGACCGTTTTTAAAGGCTTTGTACCATTCGTACACTTGAGTTTTCGATAAAACAGAGTCTCTATAAGCCTTTTTTAGCATTCGCAACGAGTCAGCACACGAAATTTCGTTCAAAACACAAAATTTAAGACAAACTCTTTGTTCAATATTTTTTTCCATTGTAACATTCGCAGACTACCACTGAGGTCGACTGGTTTCAACAGCTGTCGTAAACAAACTAGTTAACAGACCGCACTCATGTTTGGCATAGTAATTACGGACAGCCCTACCAACATATAGAAACTTCAAATACTTAAAAATACTCAACGCGGGCAATTTAAATGAGAATTTCCGGATACTTTTTTGTCAGAGTGTATATTGAAAATTTGTTTTTCTCTATTTAATTTAGAGGATTAAACACTTGTATTTTTCGAGCCTGGGTGTTAGCCTAATGGCTCGGGATGGGAGCAGAATCATTTTATTTATTTTGAAAATTATTTAATAAATAGTATAAATGTGTGTAGAATACACAAAAAAAGGAAATTTCAATCTACCATATAAATAAAGAGGCAAATTAGAGTTCAGACAAACCTCTTGTAAGGCCCGTCTGACTTTTGGAAAGGTAAGGAAATGATCAGGCCTCTTCGTGTAAGGTCCGTTCAATTTCCGGATAACAGCGAATAGTTACAGAGTTTGAAAAAAGAAAAATAAAAAATAAAGGAAATTGATGAAAATGAAAAGAAAAGGTTTAAAATATAGAGATATAATTTTATTGGTGCTTACTTTGACACAGGTGCGATAATCTCTAATTCTCTATCTCTCTCTGTTCCTTTCTTCCCTCTGCTAGAAACATTAGAAATTTGAATAAGAAAACGTGATAACTTAAATAATACTTAAAAACTTGAATAAGACTTGAAAACTTAAATGAAACTTGAAAACTTAAATAAGATTTGAAAACTTAAATGAAACTTGAAAACTTAAATAAGACTTGAAAACTTGATTGACTGATTGACAAGTGACGAATCTTGAGTGAGTGAAATAGTACGGAGAGTGTCTCCGTGGGTTCATCTTGCCCTTTTATACACTTGTACAGAGATGACTGTACCAATCTGACTGCTCAAAATTAGTGGGGGTAGACACTACTGCTTATCTCTTAAGGTGTTTCCTTTGGAAGGAAGAATGAGAATTAGAGAGAGAGAGAGAGATCGAGAGAGAGAGAGAGAGAGAGAGAGAGAGAGAGAGAGAGAGAGAGAGAGAGAGAGAGAGAGTGGGAGATGATTCCTTTTTGCATTTCGAATTTCTACGCAGGTTTATTATTTATTATTTGTAATAAATAAACGTTAAATTAAATTACATGATCGTATTCTATTTAAAATTTAGTACATATTGCAAAAAAGAACGAAGTTTTTTATCGCATTTTACGTAATTTGCGATATATTGATTCATGCAATGATATTTAAATAAAGAATAATTATTTAAATTTAAAATGATTGCCACTAAAAACAAGAATGATAACCTCAAGTTAACAAAAGTAATTTATAATTATCAAATTGTTGAAAAAAAAGGAAATAAATGCAAAATAATAGTTTAAATAGTCATTCTTTAGTAATTACAATTTTCAATTAATTCTTAGGTAATTACTATGAACTGTTGGAGAAGTAATTAATTGATTGACGTTATTATTAGGTAAGACCAAAGAGTTTTTAATTAACATTTATTGAGGTTTTTGCGTTGCCTGTACTACACGCTACGTTACTTCAATTGAATTTAAGAATAATTATTTTAGTGATTGAATATTAGGATTAATTATTGTTTTGAGGAAACAGTAATAATTATTACTGTAAGGAAATAAGGAAATGAGAATAATCTTTATTTTTAGGTAATTAAAAATAATTATCTAATGAGGAAATATGGAAATAAGAATAATTATCTTCTTAGGAACTAATTAAGGAATTTTTAAACAATTAATTCAATTAACTGTCGCACATTAACAATTAATATAGGCTGAGATTAAAACATTGCAAAATGTAAATAATAGTATAGTAATGATTAACGCAATTATTCTCATACAATTTTGTTTACAATAATACAAATAATGTAACATATCGCAAAAAAAAAAAAAAATTATCAAGTACATAGTTATGATAAATTGTAATATTTAGTACTATAATTTTGACCTTGCAAAGAAAAATAAGTACTGCCGCAGAATTAAAATTTCTTGGATATAAAATATATAATAGAGAAAATAAAAATATTAACTTTATAAAATATAAGAGCAGTGAATATTATAACGCTTGGTTTTGGCAACAATAACAATAAAACGGAAAATGCCTTTTACATATATCTTGTTTGGCTCGCTTCTAGCATTAATTATTAATACAATATTAAGGAATTTAAATAATAATTATAATTATTATTGGAGGAAAAATTACAAAGTAAAATTAATACATATCAAAAAATTATTACGAGTAGTTAAATAAGAAATTAATTATGATACAGTCAGTCAAGTAAGAGCGTGGTCGACTTCACCGACAGGCAATAAAAGATTTCGCTCTAATTCCTTCGCGAGCCGATACAGGAAAGCTTTGTCCTTGATGCATTGTCAACAAAGATTCAGTTGTCGTTAATCTTTTAAAAGAGAATCACGTTAAACGCCATGAGCGCTAAGTACGCGTCGCGCTACGAGGCTGTGTTCCTTTACATCCACCCGAAAGGTCCCAAAATGTCGCAATCAGCGGCTGCTAAATATATGAGAAAGTCGAAGGCATTTGTACAGAAGTGGATACAGCGATATAAAGTGGCTAAAAATGTCGATGATTTACCAGAACGTGGCTCGATAGGAAAAGTGAACAAAAAAGATGAAAAAAGAATAGTGAATCTGTTTTCGCGGAATCCTGCTTTAACACTGCGGCAAGGACAAGCAAAATTAATGGCAAAAGGTTTAGATATATCCTACGAAACTATCCGAACCCATCTTCGTACTCATCATCTGAAATGGCGCAACACAATGAAGAATCCTTTTGACTGAAAAACATGTGACAAAGCGACTCGCTTGGGCGCATGAGAATATTGATAGAGATTTTAAAAATGTCATTTTTACTGATTAATGTTCTATATGGGCACGTTCTGTCCTCACGCGAGCCTGGTCAACTTCCACCAATAGGCTTGTTCAGCGGACCGTAAAACATGGAATAAAGGTGCATCTTTGGGGCTGCTTCTCAAAGCAGGCATACGGCACTTTGCACCTCTTTACTGACAACCTAAATGCCGAGAAAATGATAAAAATCTACAAAAAGGCTTTACTGCCATCTGCCAAACGATGGTTCATCACAAAAAATGAAGATTGGATTCTGCAGGAGGACAACGATCCTAAACACCGCAGCAAGCTCTGTACTCAGTGGAAGACTCAATCTGGCATCGTTACATTAGATTGGCCGTCGCAGTCGCCCGATGCAAACCCTATTGAAAATGTGTGGGCATATATTAAACGGAAGCTTCGTGGAAGACGCACATACTCTTTGAAGCAGTTGTCTTACGAAATTCGTCAGATCTGGAGATCCTTGCTACTAGAATACGCCGTCAAATTAGTAGAAAGCATGCCTCGGAGATGCCAGGCAATTATCGACGCCGGTGGTGACTGGACACATTATTGACCGAATTGCATCATTGTTTGTAATGTGTACAATGTATATATAAATATGAAAGTTTCATCAAATAAATTTTTTCATAAATTAACACGACAACGCTCTTACTTGACAGACTGTAAATATAAGTACGGTATTATTATTATTAATAATTTTGGTATAATTGCAGACTCAAAATAATGTTTTAAGGAAGTTTTAAGGCTGTTTTAAGGAAAACGCCAATATTACAATGGTTTTGGTGATAATGATAATAATGAAATGCATTATACAATAATGCTCGGTTATTAGGTTTAGAATTAAATGATTAAAAATTATTATAATAATGAATAAGTTATTATTTTATTCGCTTATTACTTATTAGTGATAAATGAAGATTAAACATTAATTTATTAATTTATAAGGAATGAGTAAGTTTACAGAGTAAGTGTTTGCATTAAAAGTAAAATACAATAATAATAATGATAATAATAATAATAATTTGAGAATTAGAATAGTTGAATTTACGCGGAATAGTAACCTTTATTACAAGCTAAAGGTTTAGTTAAACCAGAAGAATATTGAAAATCACTTAAATCATATCTCAAATTTATATTATAATTAATTTGTGCATGCGACAGCGGAAAATTTGCTTGTTTCAGATCTTTTTATATTACTTTAAATTAATTATTAAATTCATGTACAGAAATTTTTATCAAGAGTGTACTGAAAAATATTGTTTGGCTATCCAAGCGAGAACGGAAACGCGCTGTAAACATTTGAGCCAATCTTTGATGTACGCGCGGTTATCTTGCGACGTCTCAAATCGCGGCAAAGATGTTTATTCTCCGATGTTTAAATAAAATTTGTCTTTTAACAATATGAATTATGAATGTTAATAACATTTACAGCACCGCCGGTAATTGGAGGTAATCTTTAGACTAGGGTTTCTTTCTCACTATCTAGAACTCATATTGACCGACTTATCGATCCGGCTATCTCTCGCTTGGATTTATCCTTTGAAAAAGAAAAAGAAAAAAACAGAAAAAAAAAATTACCCTTAGCTGTAGCATGCACGCTCTTAGACTAATTTACATGCGATTTTGCGAACGGACGTCACAGGGTTATGGAGAATTAAATTAAAAGAAGTTGTAACGGGGGTAATTTGTTACGTTCCGTTAGCAACGCAGGACCTTCCTCTGGTCCTGCTTTTATTCTTTTTGGTGTGTGGGGGGCCTTGCCTAAGGCCCCGCTGCCGGTGATGCTCCCACCGGGCTCGGCTACTCAGTTTGTGTGCCAATGCTAGATTGGCACACCCGCGGAGGCGGCGGTATTCGGAATAGGGAAGCTGTAGAGAACAAATTAAATAAAAAGGCACCGGGTCAGTGCTAACTGCTTATTTAATAAACAAAACAACAAAAGTAATACACTAATTATTGCGGAGAGGTCCGTTTACGCGAAGAGCAATTAGTATTGCCTCATGCGCAATACTAATTCTCGAGGTGCGCACTGCGCATGCGCACCCTCATCACTTCACGCGGCTACACACACACGTGTAGTCTATGGACGACGGATATAGAGAGAGCAGTTTTCCCTCTATATCGCCGTAGTCTATGACTGCTCGAGTGAGAGCGTCTCTCTCTCACTCGACGCTGCAGTCTATGGTTGAGCGAGAGAGCTTGTTCCTCTCGCTCAACTGCGTGCTCGAAGGTTGTACGAGTAAGAGTGGCTTTCTCTTACTCGTGCGCCTATTACATGATAGTGCGAGAGAGAGATCGTTCCTCTTACTCGCACTCGCACGGCCTAATCGATTTGGATTTACCCGGTCTCGCGCGTACGCTCCTCTATACAGGGTGCGTACGGTATTTGAGGACAATTTGAGAGTAAAATTAATTAGCTTGTATTTTTAATAGAATTTAATGAAATTTCAGGAATTTTTTATACAACGTTAAATTAATATATGGCTATAAAGTTATTCAATAAAATCGCCATTAGCAGCAATAACTTCTTCGATCCGGGTCCGGAAACGATTACATGCCCGAATCAAATGCTCCTTGTTCATATTGACCATGACGGCATTAATAGCAGCCTTTAGCGAAGAAGTGGTGTTATGAGGACGCTTATTGGTCTCACGCACAACTACGCCCCATACGTAATAATCCAAAGGATTAAGGTCTGGGGAGCTAGGTGGCCATAGGTTCGGTGTTATGTGGTCATGAAAATTTTCGGCCATCCAATCTTGTGTCGCCATCGCTTTATGTGAAGGAGCAGAGTCTTGTTGAAAAAGGTATGGTCTGCCTCCGCTTACATTGTCTATCCAGGGTTTCACTACCGTCTCCAAAACCTAGATGTATGCAGCAGAGTTCACTCGAAGTCCTTGAGTAAAAAAGTGTGGTGGCATAACATGTCCTTCGTTGCTGACAACACCTAAAACCATAACAGTGGCTAGAAATTTTGTGTGCATAACAACAGGAACCTCCGTAGGATTTGAACATAGCCATCTGTCATTTCTGCGATTGGTCTGTTGATCTTGGTCAAAACTTTTTTCTTTGGAAAAAAACTATAACATTTTGGGCGCCTTAGGGTGTTTGATTTTGTTTAAAAGACGTTTTGATCGGAGAACTCTCTGTTTCCGTGTTCGTTCCGACATGAACTGTCCTCTGCGCATCACGTAAGACTTATACCGAAGGTCTTCGTGGACAACTCTACGAATAAGGCGCTCAGAAACATGAAGCTCACTCGCAAGGACCCTCATTGATTTCGAAGGGTCCTCGTCTATGATCGCTTGCACTTGCTCTTAAAATTCTGCAGATCGGACAGTGTCATAACGTTGTTCGCGCCTTTTGCGTTTTGCAACCGATTCTGTATCGCCTCCTGATGCTTCCAATTCACGGCGAACCTTATGCACGAATGAACGGGCGCAATTAAGAAAATTAGAGATCTCTAAATCGTTATGGTTCGCACATATAGCGACGATGACAGCGTGTCTCTTTATTTCTTGAGTGATGTTGTAGTCCGCCATTTCTTATCTGAAAAAAAAAAAATAAAAAAATTCGCGAAGTTATAGTCACATTTATGCATGTCCTCAAATACCGTACGCACGCTGTATATATATATGCTTGACGCGATCGCACACGCGTCAGGGAATTTAAATATAATTACTCGCGAACTAATTATTTCGATGAAGTGGCCACTTACTTTATCGCACTATCGGAAACCGGCAAATCCATCCTCTGCTACTCTGCTGCGGAACGGCAGAAAACTTCCTCGGAAATTCTGGATCGGTTGCGCCGCGTTTTGGTATGCCGCGGATTCTCGCGCCTTTTGCCGCGTCAAGCCATCGATCGCTTGATCGATGGCGCCGCGTATCGTCGCGCCGCGAACTCTATCTCTATCGCCTATGGCAGGTGGCTTTACCTCTATAAGCCACCTGTCACAAAGTATTCAAAATATTTTTGTTAAAAAATATTTTTCTCTTTAAATATTTAAAAAACCACAACAAATTTCGACATAGTTTATTGGAAGACAAAAAATGCGCTAAAAAATTCTCTAATGGAATATACTTTACAAATTTATTTTTGAAAAGTTGAACAAAAAAAATGATTCAGACAATAATTTTTTGGCGGAATTCACTTATGTTCCGTTTTTGTTGCTGACCTTTTAATTATATTTTTATTAATTGTTGCTAAGAATAATATATTTGCGATTAAAACTAAAAAAAATTGAAATTGAGTATATGTGATACATTCGATAATCTTAATAAGGCCAAAAAAAATTAAGTAAAATATGTTAAAAAATAAATTTTTATAGGGCTTTTGAATAAGGTTGAAATAAATTATGATAAAAAAAAATTAGATTTTGGACCGTTATTCACTGATCGTATTAAAGCATCAATTTTAATCCTCGTTAACTTTAATGATAAGTTCCTAATCCGCTTTTCACCTGACTGAGCTAGAAGTAAGGTTATGTTTTTTACAATATGGGTATTAAATATAAAGTCTTAACGAGATGATTTATAATTCGTGCATACATTTAAGAAAGTATTTTGATAAAATGAATCTAACACGAAAAAAATAAAATATGTTAGAAATTTTATAAAAAATATTCTGCCACTGGTTTTTTATTCGGAGACATCATATTAAAAAAATAAATAGTCTAAGTCACAAATAGGGCAAATCTAGTTGAAAATAGGCTAGAAAAATATTAATAGTTTGAAATAAAAAAATTATTTGTGTTAATGTATGGGTAAATTTAGAGTATGTTACGACATCTAAGGCAAAATCAGAAACTAGTCTAGTCTGGAGTGAACAAGCGAAAGATTGATACAAAATGTGATCTTGAGCAAGCTAACCGAATATACTAATAAATCTTTGTAATTTTAAGAAACTATGAATAAATAATAATTCTACTATAATCTACAGGGTTTCTTGTCCACAACCTCGATTATATTAACATGGTAGCAGTCCGTGGTTAATTTAAAAATTAAAGTGTTTGAGTTTTGAGTTCATGGTAAAAAACGTGGTCGATACCAAAGTTAAAAGTGAAGAAAATTTATATGAAAATATATCGTGCGATAGAAAGTATATAAGAAAAATATTAAGAGAATTAAAAAAGGTGATAATCATAAAAAAGTTTGTTGAAATAAAATTAAAAATTAGAGAAAGTGAAAAACAATTAGACAGAATGGCTGATGAAGTTAAAATGAATATACAAGTTTTTGATGACAATGACTATACGATTTGGAAAAAAAGATTATTAGTATTATTTAAATTAAAGAAATGTGATGATGTGATTCAAAGAAACAGAGGTGAAGCAGATGAAGCTACAAAATGGAATAACAAGGATCTGTAAGCCATAAATTACGTCTATAGTGCGTTGTCAAATAAACAACTGGAATTAGTTAATGATCAAGAGACAGCCTATGATATAATTAAGAAACTAGATAACATAGACTTAAAACAGTCTACAGCACTACAAATAATTACACGAAACAAGTTAGAAAAATTAAAGTTAAAAGATTTTGAAGACTCCAGTGATTTCTTTAGTGAATTTGAAAAACTAACAATCGAATTGAAAAATGCTGATGCAACACTAAATGAAAAAGAAAAGATGAATTATTTGTTGAGAACTCTACAAAATTCAATGGCGCATATTGGTGATTTAGTAGATGTGCTGAAAGAAGATGATTATGTTACATAATACAAACAGTTGATTGTGTAAGAAGTAAAATTCAAATTCATGAAGAGAAAGAAACGGAAGGAAATACAAAGAGTCGTTCTGGATACACAAACGCATTTCACGCTACGTCGAATTTAAAAAATAATAACACAAACTATAGAGGTCAGCAACGCGGAGCGCGAGGAGGTGCACGTGTAAGAGGTTACACACATCAACGAGGTAATGGAAGAGGAGCATGGAGAAATAATCTCCACCAATTTCACCAGCGAAGAAGGGGTCGAACAAATTGGCATCAGTTCAGCAACGAACAGCAACAGAGAGAAGACAGAGGATTTGGAGCAAGTGGTAACTAAGACAGTAGTCAAAATAATAGTAGTGCATATATTACACAGGTTGAGTACAAAACAAATGAATATACATGCGAGGTAAATAATTGTAATAATGAGATATTATAGAATGGATTTTAGACAGTGGCTGCTCTGACCACATAATAAACAATGTAAATTATTATGATACATATATAGATCTGAGAATTCCAGTAGATGTGAAAGTAGATGATGGAAGGGTTTTAAAAGCAACTAAAATAGGTACAGTTGTGCATTATTTTACAATATATAATGAATTGAAACAGAACATAATGAAAAATGTATATTTCGTTGAAAATATGGAAAAAAATCTCATAAGCTTTGGTAAAGTAACAATGAAGAATAAAATTGTTCCAATTGATAACCTATCTAAAATCTATTCTAAACCTAATAATGAATGAAATGGTATAGCTGTTAAAATAATAGTATTTATAAAATGAATAGTATAATTAAAAACAATAACAAAGAAGTATATAATTTAAATAAAGTAACATGTAACTACACACAAAAAGAGAAATATCATAAATTACTAGGACATGTAAATTTTAATTACTTAAATACTTTATGTAAAAATAAACTAGTCGACGGAATGCCAGATGAATTAGAAAGTGAATACTTGAAGTGTAGTACATGTATAAAAAATAAAATGCACAATATAAGCTTTAACAACAATAGACATAAGGCTAGAGAAATGCTAGAAATAGTACACACTGATATAAATGGACCACATGCAGATGGTTACAATGGTGAAAAATACTTTGTTAGTTTCATCGATGATTACAGTAAAATTGTGAAAATTTACATTATGAAAACAAAAAGTGAATTTTTTGATTATTTAACTGAATTTACTAATGAAATGGAAAATCTAACAAATAAGAAAATTAAAAAATTGAGTTCAAACAATGCTAAAGAAATGTCAAGCAATAATGTTATCAAGTTTATCAAAGATAGAGGTATTATTTTAGATGCATGTCCTACATATGTTCACGAACTTAATGGAACTGTCTAAAGATACAATAGATCCATTATGGATACTGCTCGATGTTTGTTAGCTGATGCTAAACTAAATGTAATATATTGGCCTGAAGCTGTTAAATCAGCAACATATTTAAAAAATCGAGTGATTACAAATAATATAGAAAAAAAGACTCCTTATGAGATAATGATGGGTGAAAAACCAGATATTAGTAATCTAAAAATTTATTGCAGTAAAGTCTTTGTAAGAGTTCCAGAGGTTAAAAGGAAAAATAAATGGGATATGAAGGCAGATATAGAAAAACTTGTTGGTTATGTAAGAGTAGGATACAGAGTTTTAGTAGATAATAGAGCATGCAATTATTGCACGACATGTTGACATTGTTGAAGATGATATAAAACAAGTAGGTATTTTTAGTAAAGATAATGTAGAAAACTCACATGAGAATGATTCTAATTCAAATGATAAGAGAAATGAAAGTTTTTAAAATGAAACGAAAAATAAAAATTCGAAAAATATAGAACAAAATAAAAATAACATAAATGAAAAGATGAATAATATAAACAATAATAAAAAAATTGAAACCCCATTAAGAAGATCTACTAGAGAAAGAAAACAAACAAACTTGTATAAACCAGAAAATTATGCTTATTGTATGTATGTAAATTTTGTAAGTGCAAACACTCCTAAAACATATTTAGAAGCAATAAATAGTGTTGATAATGAAAAATGGAAAAATGCAATGGACACCAAAGTCAAATGTTTAGATGAAAAAGAAACTTATGTTCTAGTCGAAAAACCTAAAAATGTTAAAATACTAGATCTTAAATGGATATTTACAAAAAAAGGTGAGAGCAAATATAAAGCTAGAGTTGTAGCATTAAGTTATCAACAAGATAAAATTATAGATAATTTATACTCTTCAGTAGCCAAAACCGAAACTTTGAAATTGTTATTTACATACTGTGTACAAAATGATTTAACAATACATTAAACAGACGTTGATTCTGCATACTTAAATGGAGATATAATATCAGAAGTGTATGTGAAACAACCTGAAGGTTATGCTGACAACACAGGCAGAGTATGGAAGTTAAGAAAGGCTTTGTATGGGCTGAGTGAAAGTCCTTGAGTATGGTATGAATGTCTAAACAAGGTATTAAAAGAACTAGACTTTAAACGTAGTGAAAATAACTATTGTTTGTATTATTTAGATAAAGGAGATTGTGATCCAATATTTTTATTATCTTTTGTAGATGATTTTTTAATTTGCTGTAAAAGTATAACAAAAATTGAAAAAGTAAAAAAATTGTTGTTCGACAAATTTAAGATGAAAGATCTAGGTGAAGTAAAATCATATTTAGGCATAAATGTAGAATATAATGAAAAATAAACTATTATAACTTTAGATCAAGAAAAATATATAGAATCACTAGCCAAAGAATATAATATAGAAAACTGTCGATTGTACAGTCTGTCAAGTAAGAGCGTGGTCGTGTTAATTTATAAAAAAATTTATTTGATGAAACTTTCATATTTATATATACATTCTTTTTTCATCTTTTTTGTTCACTTTTCCTATCGAGCCACGTTCTGGTAAATCATCGACATTTTTAGCCACTTTATATCGCTGTATCCACTTCTGTACAAATGCCTTCGACTTTCTCATATATTTAGCAGCCGCTGATTGCGACATTTTGGGACCTTTCGGGTGGATGCAAAGGAACATAGCCTCGTAGCGCGACGCGTACTTAGCACTCATGGCGTTTAACGTGATTCTCTTTCAAAAGATCAACGACAACTGAATCTTTGTTGACAATGCATCAAGGACAAAGCTTCCTTCTATCGGCTCGCGAAGCAATTAGAGCGAAATCTTTCATTACCTGTCAGTGAAGTCGACCACGCTCTTACTTGACAGACTGCATGAAACACCTTTGGAACCAAATCTAAAATGTCAACCAACACAATCTGTGTCTATAGATCTAAAATATAGAAACTTGATAGGTGCCCTTTTGTATATAAGTTGTGGAACACGACTAGATGTTAGTTATGCAGTAAATTTTTTGAGTCGTTTTCAAAATTGTTATGATCAAACACATTACAAGTATGCTATGAGAATCTTAAAATATCTATATTTAACTAAAGAAAAGAGATTAACTTTAAAAAGAAAGAATAATGCTGATGTACTAGATGGTTTTGTTGACGCAGATTGGGCAGGTGACATTGTAGAAAGAAAATCAACCACTGGTTATATAATAACAATGTATGGAAATGTAGTGTTTTGGAAATCAAAAAAACAAAATAGTGTTGTAAAATCTTCTACAGCTGCCGAATATGTGGCGTTGTCAAAAGCCATAAGCGAATTGAAATGGTTTATAGATGTACTCAAAGATTTAAAAATTATTATAAAAAATCCTGTAAAAGTCTATGAGGACAATTCTGGAGCTACTTGTATTTCAAAATACGGTAACTATACAAAAAACTCAAAATACATAGAGACTCATTATCATTTTGTTAATGAAAGCTATTTGAATGGTACTATAGATATAATAAAAGTTGATTCAGAGAAAAATATAGCTGACATTTTAACCAAAGCATTGGGTAAAATAAAATTTGTAAAACTAAGAGTAATGTTGAATTTGAAATAGCTTTAAAAGTTTGTAAAATGTAACTACTCTAAATTTAAGGAGGAGTGTTAATGTATGGGTAAATTCAGAGTATATTACGCCATCTAAAGAGAAATAAGAAAACTAGTCTGTAGTGAACAAGCGAAAGGGTGATACAAAATGTGATCTTGAGTAAGCTAACCTAATATACTAATAAATCTTTATAATCTTAACAAACTATGAATAAATAATAATTCTACCATAATCTATAGTGTTTCTTGTCCACAACCTCGATTATATTAAAAATTTAAAAAACAAAAAATCTAACTGTGTAACAAATAATAAAGAGTTTTCTAAAACAAACTAAAAAGATAGAAACAAGTTAAAATTATATATATTTACTTCAAAGTAAGTAGTCATAGTTGACAGTGTTCAAATACATAATCGAAGGTATCACGTATTCACAAGATGAAAAATATAACGTACCTGATACTTCCGATTAGGTATTTGAACTCTGTTAACCATAACCACTTAAATCAAAAGAATACTCTTTAGTATTTGTTACGCGATCGAGTTTTATGTTTTATAAATAATTTTCTTTATGAAATACTATATCTTAGATCAATATCTATTTTTTAAGGTTACATATATTAATTACTATTGTAAAAGTAGTGTTACAAATCTAACTAAGCTATTTTAATTTCCCCACCTAAGTATCTCAGATTCTAAGCAAGATACGGAAAAAAGTTTCAGACAAAAGTTGAAGAAGACATAAGGGGTCAGATAACAGTGACCTTTAGCTTGACTTTGGAGTTGACCTTTAAGGTCAGTTGAAGGTCAACTTTATTTTTTTAAATGGAAACCCCTATTTTTTTATGCCAGAATCAGTAAGAGCAAAAAATTCTGCATCAAATTTGTTTCAAACAAAATTTTGTTTTATGACCTCCAAGAGGTCAAAAATCAAAGTCGAATATCTTAACACATTGTGTTCGGGCGTTTTGTACTAGAGCATTATGGCTGGAGCGGGCAATTTATTGAAAAATGTGCGTGAATTTTATTGTTACAAAGAAATTACTATGAATTTCAAAAGGCTTCGAATTTCTTTATTAAACTTTTATTTTCTTGTCTTAGAATGTATTCTTCATCGTTATTATAAACGTGGCCCGCGCTCTACTCACAGTTTGCGAAAAACGTATTTTTACGTGTCCCGACAACAATGTGTTAAGAAGCCGTTTCTTGCAATTTCACTGCATTACTGTGGTTTTTAGGAAAAATAAACTAATCTATTATTAATCTAAAGCACTATCAATACTTACCCTACTAACCCTAAGTCCGACCTTTACATATTACCCTCTCCCCGCCCCGACAACCCTCTTCCTCTTAAGATTAACTGTACAATCTCAAGTTTCATCCTCCAAATCCCTATTTTTGATGCTGGAATCGAAATGAACGAGAAATTCTACATTATTTTTGTCCTAAAGAAAATTTTATTTTGCGACCTCCAAGAGGTCAAAAATCAAGGTCAAATATTTGGAAAGGCGTTTTCATGCCAACGTGACTTCTAGGAAAAATCAAATAAAAACTTTGTACACGTGTTTGAATTTGAATTTTTTAGCGAAAAACAAAACAGTTTTTGACTTTAAAACTGTGTAATTTGGGAAAAAAAAAATTTCCAAAAAGCCCTATGAGGTCCACTAGATAAACATGTATTGAATATATTTACACACAAATTAGGCCATCAGGTCGCGTGGTATTATTGGAAAACTTTCCACCGAAATTCACCTTTTCTTCAAGGCGCTTTGGAAGACCAGCTATCACACTGCTATTTTGTTTTCAAATGTCATGAGGAAAACACACACACTCATTTTCTCTCCAACACCTTTACACCTCATTGATTTCTAATACTATTTATCACTACGCTGCTTACCTAAAGTTCTACTCGCTTGTAGGGAGAGGTGAGTAAGCCATTTGCGGGTAGAGCTTGCGGTGAGAAGAGGAATAAAGATAAATGTGAACTTTAAGTCGACGTCGAAGTTGACTTTTACAATTATTTTAAGGTCATCTTTACATTTTGAGATAAAATCCTTTGTTTTCGATTTTGGAATCAACCTCTATTTTCCAAACCGCTAATCTTCCCTTTTACTTACGTGTACCCTGCACATCTCAAATTTTATCTTTACTATTTACCACTACTCTACTTTTTCAAAATTCAATCTGCTAATAAAATTTATTTGGTAGGGCATTATTCAGTAGATTTCAAGATAGGAAAGACAATAAAAATAAAAGTAAACTTTAATTTGATCTTTGAGCTAACTTTTCAGGTTATTTTAAAATCAACTTTATTATTTGTAATAAAAACCTTTATTTTTAATGCTAAAATAGAAAGTAGACTTCGAAAATATTTTAGAAGAAGTTAATTATCTTATCTTTGAAAAGTTACGTATCTCATAAATGTTTTGAATATCTGATTTGTAATCGTGAAAATCGTTAACAAATTTCTGATTTATGTGATTTTTTGTTAAAAGACAAAATTAATTATATTTTTTCAAATTTTACATCTCGGCCAATCTTAGAAAGTAAATTTATAACAATATATACAGTTGCAGTTGGGGCTTCATTTTTTTTCGTTTCATAAGTTTTTAAAATTTTAATTATTATTTTATCTTAATTCTGCAAACGTGACAAACAACTAAAAATGGCTCACTATCAGCCCAATGATATTATTGATATAATAATGGTTCTAGGGGAAAGTCATAATAATTATCGTGCTGCGGCAAGACTGTACACAGAACGCTTCCCTAATAGAAGAAATCCTGATCATAGAACAATAAGTCAGTTAACACAAAGAGCTCGTGGTGGACAGCTGGTCCGTTAACGCAGACGTCATGAATATGACGAAAATAATGTTCGTGTTGTGACTGTTCTTGCAATCATTTATCTTGACCCTCATATTAGCAGTCGCCGAGTTGAAAGATAAATTGGTATACCTAGAGGAACCTTCTTGAGAATCCTTAAAGTCCTTAGATACCATGCCTATCACATAACTTTAGTTCAAGAGTTACAGTTTCATCATTTTCAACAGCGCATTGTGTTTTGCCAATGGGCTTTGGATATGATAGAAAATGATCCTGATTTTTTAAATTTTGTTCTTATTTCTAATGAGGCCAAAATTCAAAGTGACGGGGAGCTCAATAGGCATAACTGCCATTAATGGTCCGTCGAGAATTCTCACTGGCATAGAACAGTCAATCATCAACGACGTTGGAGCCTCATGGTATGGTGTGGAAATGTAAATGAGTATTTAATTGGTCCCTACTTTTTTAAAGAAAATGTTGATAGGAATACCTATTTACAGTTCATTAGAGATCAGTTACCAGTGTCGATGGAAGATGTCGATTTAGAGACGCGACAAAGAATGTGGTTCTAGCACGATGGTGTACCAGCACATTTTGTACGGACCGTACGAAATTTCTTAAATGAAAACTACAATGATAGATGGATTGGACGAGGAGGTCTTATAAACTGGCCTGCTTGTTCACCTGATATGACATCGCCGGATTTTTTTTTATAGAACTACATTACGAATGTTATTTTTGAACAGCAGCAGCCTACGACAAGATTAAACATGCAAGACCGCATTAGTCGAGCATGTGCTGCGATCCCAAGACAAACTTTGCTTAATACCGTGCACCATTTTAAAAGACGTTTGCTTTTGTGTCTTGAAGCAGAAGGACGTAACTTTGAATATTTGCTTCGAGGTTAAATTAGTAATCGTAAAACCAGTGAGAGGCGAGGGGACTCACTTTAATCCAGCACCCCGAATAGTGAGAGGCTAGGGAACTCACTTTAAACCAGCACCCCGAATAGTGAGAGGCGAGGGGACTCACTTTAAACCAGCACCCCGAATAATGAAAGGCGAGGAGACTCACTTTAATCTAGCACCCCAAATAGTGAGAGACAAGGGGACTCACTTTGATCCAGCACCCCAAAGGAGACAGAACTTACTACGTCTACGTCGTTGTTTTTGGCAACTGGACCTGTTTGTCCAATCCATGAACCATTGTAATTTTTATCCGAGAAGTTCCACATAATCCATGTAAAATGTACTGGTGAACCATCATTCTGGCAACACAATCTTTGTCACTTGTCTAAATCGACATTTTTTATTAGTTCTGGTAACTGATCTCTAACAAACTGTCCATCGATATTCCTATTGACACTTTCATTAAAAATGTACAAACCAATTACATATCCGTTAACAATTCTACATCATACCCATAAGGCTCTAAGGTTGTGGTGATTTACTGTCCTACGCCAGTGAGGATTCTCGGCAATAAGGGTAATTATGACTATTGCTTTCTCAGCTACTTTAAGATCTAGTCTTATCAGAAAAAAAGCATAAAATTTAAATAATCAGAATCATTTTTTATCATCTCTAAAGCCTATTTGTAAAACACAATGTGACTTCAAAACGATGAAACTTTAACTCATAAACTAAAATTATGTGATAAGCATGTATCTAACGACTTTAAGAATTCTCAGAAAAGATCTTAATGGACTAATGGATGGATTTGGCTACTGCTTGGGTACTGATAATATGAGGGTCTAGATAAATTATTACAAGAACAGTCAAAGTAGGAGTATTGTTATTGTCGCATTCGTGGTAATAACCTATTCAACCCATCTTCACCAACGGATTAAATTTCGAGTAAAGAGCGTGGATAAGCATAAAATTTAAGATTGATGGGGTGATGTTAGGTCGAAGAAGGTTATTGGGTTATTAATTTATTTTTCCTACAAACCACGGAAATGCAGTGAAAATGCGAGAAACGGCTTTTTAAGATATTCAACCTTGATTTTTGACCTCTTGGGGGTCATAAAACAAAATTTTGCCTAAAACAAATTAGATGTAGAATTTTTTGCTCTTACCGATTCCGGCATAAAAAAATAGGGGTTTTTATTTAAAAAAATAAAGTTGACCTTCAACTGACCTTGAAGGTCAACTCTAAGGTCAAGTTAAAAAAAAAAAAAAAAAAAAAACTGGCAAAAAATTTTTTATAAAATTTCCTATTTTTTTATAAAAAATGAGTACTTAGAGATATTTTCCGGCCATAATCTTTAGGTATATCATTTTTTAAGGTTCTAAGGAACTATTAAAAAAAAAAAAAAAAAAAAACGATTTTTTAAAAATCCTAGAATGGCCTAAGGCCATAACGGGTTACCCCCACTTGCGACTTTGAAAAAATCGATTTTTTGTTAATTGCATTTTTTTGAAGTATAAGTATCTGAGAATATGACCTGGAAATTTCAAGTCGATCTGAACAAAATTGACTGAGATATGAGCGTTGAAAGAGAAGAATCCGCTGTGTAAACAACCGGAAATTAAAACTTTAAACGCGTTTTTCTCGAAATGGCATTTCTGAAGTCAGTGACCAAGATTACTCAGACACTAATAAACCGATCTTCTTGAAATTTTGCAGGCTTATTTAATACATAAAAATGTAGTCTTTAATCGTTTGATTTTTTGTTTCGAAAAAGAATCGCTGTTTTATAGCCAAAAAACGACCGTTTTTTTTCGTTAAAATCGAACCGTTAACTTTGACTGTCCGCCATTTTGTGAAAAATGAATATTTTTATAAATCCTTTGATTAAAGACTAGTTTATACTTATATTTAACTAAATCTATCCACACTTTTTGTTTCAAATGATTCACTTCGCCGCAATGTTGGTCACCGCAAACCGTATAAATAAAAACACTATTTCATTGGCGGCCATTTGCCACTTAACTATGTAATACTTTGCAATGAAAAAAATTACTGAAAGTTCTTCAAGATGTATTCTTTAAGATGATATAATAATCGTTTAAAAAAGTTTTGTAGTTTTTTTTTAAAAAATTCATGAAAAAGGCCTTTTTTGTTGAGCTACAACTGGGGGTAACCCCTTAAGTTTCGAATTTACTACTGTTATGTCAACGAAATGCCAGAATACTCGATGATATCCCTTTTTTACTTTTTCGACTGATCTCATACGTAGATTTTAACTTGTCTGCTTCATCTACACAATCCATGTGATTGGTGTAGTCTCGAACAACTTGTGAACAGTTTAGTAAAATAAGGCTACCATCTTTTTGGCATCTATTTACAGTAGTACTGATGCAAAGTTTGTGAAAATTAGACAAAAATTGGATGGCTTTATTGTCTCTTCATTTCACCCAAGTACTACTTTTGTATAAGATTCGAAACTCATAATCTCCTCTATCCATATTCTTGTCAACTATCTGATTGTTAAGCGATTACTATTGACTGTTCCAGATACTAAAATATCACATCTTTTTAGACCGATCACCAAGTCAATACAGGTAAAAAAATTATCGAACTAAATTTGATAACTTTTAAAAGCAATTTGGGTTATGAAATTTTTTACAACTCTCTCGCCCAAATGATTCTCTACTATACCATTAATTTTTCTTGTATAAAGTTGAAACTCGCAGAGAAAATCATGATCATGAGCTCTAACCCAAACTTTAAAACCTTTCTTAATAGGTTTAGCTGGACAGTATTGTTTCAGATTACTTTCTCCTTCAAATTTTATTATGCTTTCATAAACACTTTGTTTTTTAAAAGGTTTTGTAGTATCTCAAATAGTTTCCAATAATGGTTTTATTCTATAGAGTTTTATCGTAAGCAGGTTCATCTCTTGTTGGCATTGCAGAGTCATCGTTCCAATGCATGGTCGATAGCAGGGTAAGAAACCTATTTAAAATCATTATAGAGCTTATACTACTATGATCAAAAAGTTAGGCCAATTTTCAATTTA
The DNA here is from genome assembly GCA_949987625.1 of Chalcis sispes. Lineage (NCBI taxonomy): Eukaryota > Metazoa > Arthropoda > Insecta > Hymenoptera > Chalcididae > Chalcis > Chalcis sispes. The sequence goes on along the minus strand of OX465094.1, from coordinate 50,274,458 downwards.
AATTTCGCGGGTTTATCGATTTCACGTAACTTTTTTTTTTAAGTTGGTAGCACTATTAGAAATATCTATGTCAAATTTTATATCAACATATTCATTAGTTTGCTAGTCACGATCGTTTTTGTGAACATTAAAAAGTGATTTCGGCGATTTGTATGTCATATTTTAGTGAGCAAAGAAGTTGCATTAAATTTTGTCTTCGGAATGAAATTTCTTGTGCAGAAACATTCAGAGTGTTGCAGAAGGCCTTTGGTGAGCAGACTTTGTCGGAAAGAAATGTTTATAAGTCGTACAAACAGTTCAAAGAAGGCAGAGACAGCATCGAAGACAAAGAGCAACCAGGACGACCATCGATACGAGTATAAACTGATGAGAAACACATCAAAGAAATCAAAAACCTTGTGCTCAAAGATTGTCGGTTAATAATAAAAGACCTTGTTGATACTGTTGGCATTTCATTTAGATCGATTGAAGCAATTTTGAAAGATAGTGTCAAATCTCGATTGGTTCCAAAAACTCAATTTTTTTTAAAAAGAGCGTCGTGTCAAAAGGATGAATCAAATATAAACGGTAATTTTTGTTTATACATCTATTGAATAATATTACACACAAACCATATCATCAACATTTCTCAATGTAGTCTCATGCGTTGTCTACACACTTTTGCCACCGTTTTGAAAGCTTAAATATTGCTTGTTCATAAAAAGTTTTAGGACGAGTTTTAGCCAATTGCGCACCTGCTCCACGACTTCTCCATTGTTTTTGAATCGCTTTCCTGCAAGTGTTTCTTTCAGGGGCGCGAACAAAAAGTAGTCACAGGGGTCAAGTCTGGACTATAAGGAGGGTGTTCGAGTGTTTTCCAGCCCATTTCTTCCAGTTTATCTCTTGTCGATGCAACGGTTTGCGGCCTAGCGTTGTCATGGAGAAGGATGACCTTTCTAATGGGCATACCTCCTCTTTTGTTTCGGTAGGAGGTTCTCGCTTACTGTAACAACTGGCAATAGTAGGCCGCATTCATTGTTTGTTGATTGTGAAGGAAATCAATGAGTTAAACTCCCTTTAAGTCAAAAAAATCGTTGCAAGCACTTTTCAGGCTGAGAAGCGAGTTTTGGCCTCGACTGGGCAGCCTCCATCCTTCCTTCGTCAGTCCTTACTCGCTATTTTCGATTCATGAGTATATTGGTGGACCCACGTCTCATTACATGTGATGATGCGCCTCAAAAAATCCTTCCCTTCTTGTCGAAATCGATTCAGAAGTCTCCTAATGATCTCCGATCTGACCTGTTTTTGATTCCCGGTTAACAACCTCGGAACCCATTGAGCACTAATCTTTTTTAAGTTAAGATAATCGGTGATAATGGATTGAGGACTTCTATAGCTGATACCCACTTTTGACGAGATTTCTAAAACAGTTAACCGCCGATCACATTCAATAAGCTTTCGAACGGCACGGATGTTGTCATCTGTAAGATTTGTCCCTGGATGTCAATCATGACTTTCGTTTTCAACACGTTCTCGCCGACCCTTAAATTCCCTGGCCCACGTATACACTCGATTCTGAGACAATGTAGTGTCCCCAAACTGCGCCTTAAAACGAGTAAAATCTTCCGACGGTTTAACGCCTTCATTGGTTAAAAAATTTATGATGTTGCGTTGCGCGACAAACAGATTTACCTCTTGCTCAGTCATGGCTGTACTGAGGACAGAACCGAGCGTGGCCGCTTACTAAGCTGGTTTCCCCACTTCTTATTAACGAACCAGCAACCGCCATACTATATCATCTAGTTCGGAGGTGCGTCTTGAGCAGAATAGCTAAATTACCGTTTATATTTGATTCACCCTCGTAATATGTGCGAAGAGATGCTTTCTGACTACCAGAACGTCATGGAACGCATTAGTACGCGAGATGAGACATGGATCTATGCCTACGATCCAGAAACAATTGATCAATCGAGCGAATACCGTGCCAAAAGTGAGGCAAGACCAAAAAGATCACGTCAAAGTCTTTCAAAAATCAAGGTGATGTTGACAGTTTTCTTCGATTATCGTGATATTGTGCATTCAGAATTTCTTCCGCCAGGCCTAACTGTTAACGAGGAATATTATTTGAGCATTATGCGTCGTTTGCGTGAAGCTATTCGCAAAAAGAGGCCGGAATTGTGGCAAGACAACTCATGGTTATTGCATCACGATAATGTACCGTTTCACACCGCATTGATTATTCGCGACTTTTTGGCCAAAAATTCAACTCATATCGTTACACAACCACCGTATTCGTCTGATTTAGCGCCGTGTGACTTCTGGCTGTTCAATAAACTCAAAAGACCACTCCGGGGACATCGTTTTGACTCGATTTAGGAGATTAAATGTGAATCGCTGCGTCAATTAAAGGCAATTCCGGAAAATGACTTTTCTGATTGTTCCGAGGGTGAAAAATGTTGGCATAAGTGTATTGTGTCAGGCGGGGACTACTTTGAAGGCAACGAAATAGATTTAAAAGAATAAATAAAGAATATAAAAAAAAAATTGGTGTTATTTTTTGATCATAGTATTATTATTTTGATCATATATTATGTAACTGAGAATTTGGAGACCAATCGTTCCGAATATAAGGTAACTTACTTCCATCATGATTAATACCAAGAAATTTTAGTAATTCTGCTTTATTTGTTTCTTGAAAATATTTACGTGATTAATGGATACATAAATTAGTTTAATCTATTATTTTATCAAGCAGATTATTAAAAAATAGACACAGAAAAATTTAACCGCGTTACAATGTATAAATAAGCAGTTTTTATTGTTGATTTTATACCACGGTACGCTGCTTGTTTCGTTTTAATAAGCACACAGATATCATTTGACATTCAAGGTTTATTATTCATACAAGGTGATAAATTTCTTCTCAGTATCATATTGTTAAGTCTCAAGTGAGTTAATAGCTTAGTTGCAGTTGAAATATGATCTTTGTTTAGACAAGATAAGCTGGGTAAAAATAAAGAGGAGGCCGTAGACAAGTGTGGCTCAGTTACGAAAACCATACTCAGTTTACTATTGAGTTCATCCTATAAAAGATCTGCGTCAAAATTCTTGAGGGTACGATAGGCTATTGTTATTAGTTCAGCAGTAAGTGACGGAAGTGCATATTTCAACGAAATTAGATCGTGGCGAGCTGCAAACAGTGCAACAGCTATAGTGTAGCTATAAACTAGGCTTTATAATGGGACAATAAGTTAAGCTACGTATCTTCCGAAGGACTATCCTCCTAAAAAATTTGGTGAGTAGGATCTGACTAAACAAGCTCAATACTGTGCTCAAAGAAAAGTTCTTAAAAGAAGCCCGAAGTTAGGTAGTTTTGGCGCATGAGAAAGTTAAAGTCGCCTGATAAAACATTCGAATAATTCGAACAAATATCTGAAAGCCCTTCAAAAAGAATAGTGGAAAAGGTACCATAGGGGCGACGATAAACAACAAAAAGAATTTTTATTGAATCATATTTAGACCTTCAATAAGTTCTCACTGCTTCTTTTTACAAAATAAAAGCTTTATTTAAAATATAAGGCACAAAATTATTTCACTCAAAGTATTGTCCATTACTAAAAACCACTTTCTCTTATCTTTCTGGCAGTATATAATTTCCGCGTCGGAAAAACGATATGTCTTTTGAGGCTATCCAAAAATCGATCCATTCTTTAGTATCTTCGTAAGAATAAAAATGCTGCTCAGCCAGACTATGTGCTATCGAACGAAATAGATAAAAAACGAAAGGGGCTATGTCAGGTGAAAATGTCAGGTGGGGCAGAACTTCCTATCGAAGCGTTTCCAGGTAGGTTTTCACTGGTTCTGCAACATGAGGCCAAGAGTTATCATGTAACAAAATTATTTTGTCGTGTCGCTGCTCGTATAACGGCCGTTTTTATTTTAGGGCTCGACTTAAACGCATCAATTGCAGTCGATAGCAATCTCTCGTGGTAGTCTCATTCGGTTTAAGATGCTCATAATAAATGACACCCTGCTGATCCCACCAAATGCAGAGAAGAAGCTTCGAACCATGGATATTTGGTTTTGCAGACGATGTTGATGCATGGATGGGCTTAGCCCACGATTTTCTACGCTTTGGATTATCGTAGTGTATCCACTTTTGATTGCCAGTCAAGATACGGTGCAAAAAACCTTTTAGGAAACGCCGTTTGATGTCTCTCGGCTTTAATTCATACGGAACCCAATGTCTTTGTTTCTGGATCATTCCTAACACTTTAAAAGTTTTGAAACTGTTGACTCGTCTACTTGTAATATTTTTCCAAGTTTTGCTAACGTCTGATATCGGTCTTGATCAAGTGATTCTTTCAATTCTTGGTCTTTAAATTTTTTCGGTGCGCCAGAACGTTCTTTATCCTCAAATTCAAAATCATTATTTTTGAAGTGTCGAAACCAGTCTCTGCATATTGTATGCGACAGAGTATTGTCACCGTAAATCTCAACAAGAATTCTGTGTGCTTCAGATGCAGATTCCTTTTGAATAAAATAGTGCAATAAAATTCCCCGCAAATACACTTTATTTGTCACAAAAGTAGACATTTTTAGAAGCAATAAAAAATTACTTTGTTTATATTAAAGTGAACTATCACACACTGAAATATAAGGTTAGATAGAGTACTTCTTTGCAGGTGCATCGCCATTCGAAATTCCATGCACGGAGTACTGCTACTGCCATCTTTAAAGAAACAGCGAGAACTTATTTAAGCTTCTAATATATTTTTTATAAATATTTTTAGCATAAAAATGGAAGGACGAATTAAAAAGAATTCCGAAAAATATTGTATTTTCGTTAATAATATCAAGTTCTAAAATTGATTACTATTACAATATTTTTCAAAAAACTACTTATGAATAATAATATCTACTACCCACATAGCATGGAAGCTTCTAGCAAGCTTGCTGTAAATTTCAAGAAGTTTCGAAAGCTTTCAGGAGGTTTTCATAGAATATTGCTGGAATGTTAAAATATCCGTGACGAAATACCGCTAGTCATCTCCCATGAAAGATTACAGTACAAGTACTTATTCAAGGTTCTAATATTTTACATCAACCATTAGACATTTAGACATATTACCATACTAAAAATTCGAATAAGAGATTATTGCTGATTAATAACACTCTTTAACATATAAAGCTACTTCACCTTCCAATCTCCCAATGCTAACGTGATGTAATTGTTTAAAACCGATCAACTGATATGACGTATCAGAAACATCAGAAGAAAGACTTAGCTCCATAGGAGTAATAACCTCACGTGAGCGTCTGTTTTCAATAAAAGATTCAAGGTCGTTGAAATGAGCCGAAAGATGATAAATATTTACTTGACAAGCTGTGAAGTACCCTTGAGATCTGAGATTATTTAACTGAGTAGCATTTATTCATAGAGCTTCTGAATGTGGGATGAATCGATCTAAATCTTAAAGTGTACGGACCGATAAAAATGAAGATTTATCATCAGGCCGCATCAAACGCGACTAAATTGGGTAAACAGGATGGAGCTATCCAAACTTCTTACACTTTTAGTTAGCTGCATGTCAAATTATGTAAACTTGCTGGTACCAGAGAGGCGTAATAAATTCTTGTTATTGCCACTGGTGCCGAATATCGCCTGAGTTTTTTTACTACACTAGCGATGCGCTTGGGCACTAATATTATTATGTACCGTATCCAAGACGACCTTGATCATTAAACGGATACTGATATGGTTTCTCTGCACATTAATATTTAACAGTAAGGTGCGTAACGACTATGCATGAATTGCCGAGATAAAATTTAAAGGTTAGTGTCATTTGTGGCTTCGAATAGACACTCGATATCCTGCGATAGTCATTAACGAATGTGTTATCAAGGTTCTCAATCTTTTCTCAAAATTTGAAATCCCGATAATTTAAAATTACTGTTCTCTTCGAGCCAGGTTTTAATACATACGAGGGCGGTTCAATAAGTACCTGTGTTAGAATTAAAGACACCATTTTTTCAAAAAATTTTTTTTTATTTTTCAACATAGTCCCCTTTTAGAAAGATACACTTCTCCCAACGTTCCTGCCATTTTTTCAACCCCTCCAAAAAAAAGGATTTGTCGAACTCTCCAAAATACGCCTCTGTCTCGGCGATGACTTCCTCATTTGAGCTAAATTTTTTTTCCCGCGAGCCATTTCTTTATGTTAGAAAACAAGAAAAAGTCGCAGGATGCCAGATCGGGTGAATACGGGGGTTGCGGTAGCAATTCATAACGCAATTTATGCAGTTTGGCGGCGACAACTCCGGATGAATGTGCTGGTGCGTTATCATGGTGAAACAGCACCTTCTTTTTCGTTAAATGCGGCCGTGTCTCCTTCAATTTTTTGTCGAAGCGGTCCAATAGCTCACTGTAGTATTGTCCAGTGATCGTTCTTCCTTTTTCTAAAAAATCCATGAGGATGACGCCGTTCGCATCCCAAAGAATCGTCGCCATGACCTTTCCGACCGATGGGACCGTCTTCACCTTCTTTGGAGCAGATTCACCAGGAGAAATCCATTGTTTTGATTGTTGCTTAGTTTCTGGTGTGTAATGATGAATCCAGGTTTTATCAACGGTGACAACTCGACGCAAAAACTCCTTCGGATCTCGTTTAAATTGCTCCAAACACTGCTTCGAAGTTAACAGCCGCATCCGCTTGTTGTCCACCGTGAGCAATCGCAGCACCATCAGGCCGACAATTTTTTCATCGCCAACTTATCATGTAAAATATTAATTGCCGTTCCAGTCGACACACCTACGGCCTCTGCTACTTTGCACACTTCCGTTCGTCGATCAGCGAGAATCATGTCGTAGACTTTTTGAATGATTTCCTCGGTAACCACGTCTGCCGGGCGTCCTGGTCGCTCCTCATCAAAAACGGATGTTCGCCCACGTTTAAATTCGTCAAACCAATATCTAACGGTGGTCATACATGGCGAAGTGTCTCCATAAACAGCATCTAACTTTGCTTTCCAAGTGATTTTTGACAATGCTTCGAACATTTAAAAAAAATATTGTAATAATCTTACTAGACACATTAATTCTATTAAAGCTGCAGATTATTTATTTCCTGTACATACAGTCTGTCAAGTAAGAGCGTGGTCGACTTCACCGACAGGCAATAAAAGATTTCGCTCTAATTCCTTCGCGAGCCGATAGAGGGAAGCTTTGTCCTTGATGGATTGTCGACAAAGATTCAGTTGTCGCTAATCTTTTAAAAGAGAATCACGTTAAACGCCATGAGCGCTAAGTACGCGTCGCGCTACGAGGCTGTGTTCCTTTGCATCCACCCGAAAGGTCCCAAAATGTCGCAATCAGCGGCTGCTAAATATATGAGAAAGTCGAAGGCATTTGTACAGAAGTGGATACAGCGATATAAAGTGGCTAAAAATGTCAATGATTTACCAGAACGTGGCTCGATAGGAAAAGTAAACAAAAAAGATGAAAAAAGAATAGTGAATCTGTTTTCGCGGAATCCTGCTTTAACACTGCGGCAAGGACAAGCAAAATTAATGGCTAAAGGTTTAGATATACCCAACGAAACTATCGGAACCCATCTTCGTACTTATCATCTGAAATAGCGCAACACAATGAAGAAGCCTCTGTTGACTGAAAAACATGTGACAAAGCGACTCGCTTGGGCGCATGAGAATACTGATAGAGATTTTGAAAATGTCATTTTTACCGATGAATGTTCTATATGGGCACGTTCTGTTCTCACGCGAGCCTAGTCAACTTCCACCAATAGGCTTGTTCAGCGGACCGTAAAACATGGAATAAAGGTGCATCTTTGGGGCTGCTTCTCAAAGCAGGGATTCAGCACTTTGCACCTCTTTACTGACAACCTAAATGCCAAGAAAACGATAAAAATCTACAAAAAGGCTTTACTGCCATCTGCCAAACGATGGTTCATCACAAAAAATGAAAATTGGATTCTGCAGGAGGACAACGATCCTAAACACCGCAGCAAGCTCTGTACTCAGTGGAAGACTCAATCTGGCATCGTTACATTGAATTGGCCGTCGCAGTCGCCCGATGCAAACCCTATTGAAAATGTGTGGGCATGTATTAAACGGAAGCTTCGTGGAAGACGCACATACACTTCGAAGCAGTTGTCTTACGAAATTCGTCGGATCTGGAGATCCTTGCCACTAGAATACGCCGTCAAATTAGTAGAAAGCATGCCTCGGAGATGCCAGGCAATTATCGACGCCGGTGGTGACTAGACACATTATTGACCAAATTGCATCATTGTTTGTAATGTGTACAATGTATATATAAATATGAAAGTTTCATCAAATAAATTTTTTTATAAATTAACACGACCACGCTCTTACTTGACAGACTGTATGTCTGTTGGTATATCTGTTTCCGTTTCTTTTTCAGAATTGTCTGTTGCTTTAAGGCTACCAGTGTCAAGAGATTTTAATTTTATTTTTAAATCTAGTAAGTTTTGTTTTTATTTTGAAGTCTTGAATGAGTAGATTAATATCATTTATTATTTCTATTACCTTTCTAGGATTTTTAGGTATTTTCGTGGTTTCTTTGTAGCCTGCTAAGCTTTTAAAACTAGTTTATAGAAAGTTTGAAAATATCTTAACGATAAGAAAGGTGTTATTTCCATGTTTTTAAAAAGAGCTGTTGCTGGGAGTAATCATTTATTAATATAATTGCTCTTTGCTTATTGTATACAGTTCAGTATTCTTCGTTTTTTTTTTAGAGTTTTTTGGAGTAAATATTACGATCATATGCGATGTTTCACTTTCTTGCTTATTCTGTATTTGTAAAATGATATGATTATTATTGATTGTTTCTTTAATCGATGCTTTGCTGCTTGTAACTAAAAGAGGACGTTTTACTTCTGATTTATTGCCCTGTAAATTATTTTAAATACCGTCTTCTGTTTTTCTTGCACGAAATTTTCGATGTGTGTTTTTCCTAGGAAATTGGCTGTTTCTTCAGCTTCTAGGAGAAGTTTTTCTTCTTTTTCATGAATATAAAATAGACGACGAAAAGATATTATGTGCGATCTGCCTGATTTAATAGAACTTGCACGAATTTAAGTGATTGGAAATAGAATGGTTACTTCTTTTCTCTGCAAGGCTTCATTAATTAGGTCATTCAATATTACAAATTGAATATTAGATATAACTGCTCGCTTATTATCATTGCTAATTAGCGATGTAATTCTTAATGCATAATCTTTACTTCTAACAATCTTGTTTTTTAAAGTTTCTACTTCAGTTTTATTTATTAAATAGATAAAAATTCTATTACCTGAGATTTTTAAAATATTCCTGACATTGACTAAATCTGTTAGTTGATTAATTCCATCTAAATAATCGTCAATTGTTAAACCTTCTAATACATCAATGACTTTGGTTTGATCTTTTTTTGGATTTGTACTTTCGGCAATAACATTGGAGTAAGATAACTGTGTAAATGCAGTACTTGGAGAGGTTATTACAGAGAGACTTGGACATGCCAAAGACATTTTGTTTGTATGTACAACTGCACCACTACAAGCTTGTCGTCACAGCGGTGCAGTCAAAGCACAACAATTCCTGTCAATAGCGTTTATTTACATAATAACTAATCAGTATTCATTCGTGTTCAATAATTTATTACAAAACAAAACGACTTCCAAAACAAAACCGTTTCAAATTATCTATTTTACACAATTTAATTTTAATTTTATTTTCTAATTTATTTTTAAATAATATTAATTTTAAATAAAATTAATAATTATATCAAGAATAATAAAATTAATTTAAATGAATATACAGTTATCTGAATTTTGGTTACCTTTCTCTTTAGTTAACTGAAAAATAATTTTCTTTTAAGTATTTCTTTCGATGGTTTCAACTAAAAAAAATAATTTAATTTGAACTTATCATATTAATTTACATACACATGTGTAAGCCTACATTTATGTTGTATTATATCAAGAGTGATATTATTCATTCTAAAAAAATTTACTCCCATCTGAAATATTACTAAATTCTCAGACAGTTGAAATATAAATTTCATTTAAGTAATTTTTTTTTTTGTTACGCTAATAAAGCAAAGTAAACGTCGAGTATAGCCTAGTGGTTTGGGCGTCTACTTCATAATGCGAAGAACCCGGGTCTGATCCCACCGAAAATTTATCCACCTCTTTTTCCATGAAATATTAATATACAGAATAAATTAACGACAATTTGCGACTAAATAATCAATGAAATGCCAAAATAAAGAAACACATAAAATGTAAAAATAACGCCTTCTGACACGGAAATAACGTAATTTTTGTACTTGGAAAATTTGACCCATGACGTTATGAAACCAATGAAAATTTTGACACGCCTAAATACGTCATTCCTTAAGACATTAATAACGTTGTTTTCTAACTTTTTAAATGACGTCATCTTTCTAAGCAGAATTATGTAAACTTTCACTAAAGTTTATCTATAAAGTTCTAAGAAATTTTCATATAAGCGTTGTAAGCTTCTTCATGAAATATTGATCGCAATCTTCCATCAAGGCTATTAGTTATATTTTATTTAATATTACTGAATCATTTCTAAAGAGGTTGCAGGCAGATTATCATAATCATTACTAAAGTTTACAAATTATCTTCTAGAAAGAATGTACGGAAGGCACTGTACTTGTACTGTAATCTTTCGTGGAAGATAACTAGCAGTATTTTGTCACAGATATTTTAACATTTTAGCAATATTCTATGAAAACCTCTTGAAAGCTTTCGAAACTTCTTGAAATTTACAGCAAGCTTGCTGGAAGCTTACATGCTGAGTGGATAGTAGTTAATATTATTTATAAGTAGTTTTTTGAAGAATCCTGTAATAGATCAATTTTAGTACTTGATATTATTAACGAAAATACAATATTTTTCGGAATTCTTTTTAATTCGTCCTGTCATTTTTATGCTAAAAATATTTATAAAAAATATATTAGGGGCTTAAATAAGTTCTCGCTGTTTCTTTAAAGATGGCAGTAGCAGTACTCCGTGCATGGAATTTCGAATGGCGATGCACCTGCAAGGAAGTACTCTATCTAACCTTATATTTCAGTGTATGATAGTTTATTTTAATATAAACAAAGTAATTTTTTATTGCTTCTGAAAATGTCTACTTTTGTGACAAATAAAGTGTATTTGCGGGGAATTTTATTGCACTATTTTATTCAAAAGGGTTCTGCAGCTGAAGCACACAGAATTCTTGTTGAGACTTACGGTGACAATGCTCTGTCGGATACGATATGCAGAGACTGGTTTCGACGCTTCAAAAATAATGATTTTGAATTTGAGGATAAAGAACGTTCTGGCGCACCGAAAAAATTTAAAGACCAAGAATTGAAAGAATCACTTGATCAAGACCGATATCAGACGTTAGCAAAACTTGGAAAAATATTACAAGTAGACGAGTCAACAGTTTCAAAACTTTTGAAAGTGTTAGGAGTGATCCAAAAACGAAGACATTGGGTGCCGTATGAATTAAAGCCGAGAGACGTCAAACGGCGTTTTCTAAAAGGTTTTTTGCACCGTTCTTGACTTGCAATGAAAAGTGGATACACTACGATAATCCAAAGCGTAGAAAATCGTGGGCTAAGCCCATCCATGCATCAACATCGTCTGCAAAACCAAATATCCATGGTTCGAAGCTTCTTCTCTGCATTTGGTGGGATCAGCAGGGTGTCATTTATTATGAGCATCTTAAACCGCATGAGACTACCACAAAAGATTGCTATTGACTGCAATTGATGCGTTTAAGTCGAGCCCTAAAATAAAAACGGCCGTTATACGAGCAGCGACACGACAAAATGATTTTGTTACATGACAACTCTTGGCCTCATGTTACAGAACCAGTGAAAACATACCTGGGAACGCTTCAATGGGAAGTTCTACCCTACCCGACATACTATATTCACTTGACATAGCCCCTTCTGACTTTCATCTATTTAGTTCGATGGCACATGGTCCGGCTGAGCAGCGCTTTCATTCTTTCAAAGATACTAAAGAATGAATCGATTTTTGGAAAACCTTAAAAAACATATCGTTTTTTCGACGCGGAATTCATATACTGCCAGAAAGATGAGAGAAAGTGGTCTCTAGTAATGAGCAATATCCGAGTGCAATGATTTTGTGCCTTATACTTTAAACAAAACTTTTATTTTGTAAAAAAAAAAAAAAAAAAACAGCGAGAACTTATTCGAGGTTCTTATAAGATAATTTTTTTATTTAAATATAAAATATAAGTTGTAGCTACTTCGGTTATGATACTACATTCAGAGTTTTGGGTTGATAATAAGAAATAGTTGTAATTTTTTTTTTTTTTTTCCATAAAAAGATATCTGTTACATGTCGAGTTATATTTAAAAAATTATCTTTAACCTTTTAGGTACGGCTGAATTCTGCGTGTGGCTGTTTTTCTGGACGGCAGCGTCTGACGTGAACGATGTATAAACGATACAACACTGCAAAGTGTGATGGGCAATGCCGTTCTGTGTAAGACTACATTCAAATGAAGTATTTGATGATTAAATCATAATTTTTTTTGTCGCCATAGTGGCGCCTTGTCCTGAAAGATGATATTCGCAAAAGCCACTATAGGAGCGCGTCGTTTCTAAAAGGTTAAGGGTAATTTTTAAAGGCAAGTTTTACCGCTTGAAAGGGCTTGTTAGCAAAAAATAAATACATTTCCTTTATTTTTTCAGGTATAATAATATATTAAAAAATTATCAAAATAGGTGAGTTAGGGTTAGAGATTTTTTCTAGTAAGATATGTTAACCTTTGTCGGAATAAAATCGTATTTGAATACTCAAAATAAAGATTTTGATGAATACGTTATATTATTCATTCATCTTTAATGGACATTTATCATATACATTTCTTTAATATGAATAGGTATTTTCAGAGTTTTTATGATTTTTCATATTGTACATGTTTTTCTGCTATTATCGTATCTAAATTTCAAAATATTCAAAGAAGTTAATTCAGTTTAAAACTTAAAAAAATCTTATTTTGTATAGAATTTTTATTAACTAGATTTAAAACTTACATGTTCCTTGGACCATTCAGATATTGGCACTTTATTCCAAGAATCGTTTTTTTTATCATCTAAAGTGAGATTTTCAGAATCCGATGGTAACCAAACATCACTATAATCTATTGATGCATTTTCTGAAATTATTTATTAATACAATTTGGATAATTTAAATATTGTGAAAATATGAAAATAAGAAATTTATAGAAAAGAAATCAACTGAAATAAAAAAACAAGAAAACAGCAGTAAATACACGCAAAAAAAACAAAAGAAATCAAACAATAAAAACGAAATATATTCGACATTACTATAAATATAATATAGACAGTTAAGACGCATGAAATGAAATACCTTGTGACAGGTGGTCCGTCGAGGTTAGGCCACCTGCCATGCGGTGCGAGTTGGAGTTCGCGGTGCGAGTTGGAGTTCGCGGTGCGACTACACGCGACGCTGTCGATCAAGCAATCGATAGCGCAGCACGGGAAAAGCGACACGCGACGCGAGACGGGCAAAAGGGGATCCTTCTTCTCTTTTCGCCCACCAAGCCATAACCACGTGTAGCGACGACGAGTAAACGAGTCAACGAAAACGACGTGATTTTCGAAAGGTTTGGCACGCACTTGACCTAGCTGAGCCTGATGAGGAGTATCACCGGCAACGGAGCTTTAAGATGAGGCCCCCCCGCCCTAACGTATAGAAAGTAGGATCCAAGAAGGATACTACGTTGTAATAGGTTTAGCACTGCACACGAGTGCCATTGCACGTTGGCTAACGTCTGTCGGCACTTAAGTTTGCATCGAGGGATAGCTGCGTCTGCAGCAGTGCGCACGTGCGATGGAGAGTCCTGCACGTGCACCGACGAGAAACCCCGTTACAGCTGGCGCCCTAAACGTGTGTGGGTGGAATCCGGACGCGCGATCGTAGAGGGCGTACGCAGATAGGGAGAATAGGCCCAGCGTGTGCAGAGAGCGCAGCCAAGGCGCACACATACAGAAGCGTATGTGTAGGGTAGTAGACGCGCAATACGAGTGTCCCTGGCGTGGCAAAGAGGACGGGAGTAAAAGTAAAAATTTAAAAGGGCCAAAAGGGCCAGAAATTTTTTTTCTTTCTTTCTCTCTTCTTCATTTCTTTTTTTTTTTTTTGTTGCAACTTGCTTATAGTAATTAAACTCAAGCGAGTATAAATTCAGGAGAAGCTGACCCTCAACAGTCACGCCAGTGCGGCTTACGATACCGTGAGTAGAGAAAAGAGGTAAAATCCCTCTCACACAATATTGTATATATTTATTTATTTATTCAATTATTCATTCATTCATTTATTTATTTATTTATTTATTTATTAATTTATTTATTATATAGTTATTGCGTTGCAGTACTCACAATATCGCAACTGAAACAGTATTTATATAACTTGCGTGCAAGAAAAATATAGAAAAGAAAATGGCGTCCGAACAAGTCACTAAAGTAGGTCAGTGGTTCTTCGCAATGGAGGGCGAGGAGGTGTAAGAAACCCTTCACACCCTAAGGCTCAGGCCAGATGGACCGAGAATGGTCAAGCTGGCCAGAATTAGTAATTGTTTGCTGAGGAATTATACAGCAGCCGATTTTCAAGAAGAGGCTGCAGGGGCAGATAAGGCAGCCCATGCAGCAAGAGCCGAAGCAAGGCGAAGCTACGTACTCCGTGTATGCCAAGAGAGGGCAAGCACAACGGTGGGGTCAGCGGACTATGACAGAGAGAAGCCACATCCACTGACTATCTTGTTGAAGAACGAGGCAGAACGCCCGCCTATAACGGAAGGCGAACAAGAAGAGGAAGTGGCGGAGATAGACGCCCTGCCACCAACTCGAAGGGAACTCATAATGCAGGAGCGCATTGAGACCCTCACACAGACCATATAGGAAATGATTACGTGTATGCAGGAGATGCAAAGGAGACGAAGGATTTGTGAACCCAGAGAGAGGTCGCAAATCCGAAGCTGAGCGCATCGTCCACGCGCATCGAAGGCACGCCAGGCCCTATACACCAGCAACAGCGAGAGGCGTCATTACCGGATCTCTCGCCACAGGCTAGATGCAAAAACAAAGCGTCAAGCCAGGTAAACTTCCAGGACACGTTCACGTGTAATAACGTGTCGAACCACAGCCGTCCCAGGGAAAGCGAGGACAGCAGGGACTGCTGCAGGCCCGCCATCACCTAAATTCGTCCCTGATGGAGCCTGGAGGAGGGGGGAATGTAGCACCAACGCGCAGGGTAACAGCGCGTGGTGCAACATAGGGATGGCGGGCACGCGGGATATTGGAAGGATAGTTAGTCGGTGAAACATATCGTTCCGGGGTGAGCCGACGGACAATATTGATGCGTTCTTCTATAAGATCGAGGAGGCGAAGAACGCATCGGGAATCAGTGACCCAGAGATGCTGGCGTCCTTGCCCGCACTGTTTGGTGACATCGCAGAGATGTGGTACGCGGGCCACAAGCACAAATGGCAGACGTGGGAGGCGTTCTGTCAGGCTGCGCGTGTGCGTTGGGGTTTGAAGGCCAACATCCAGGAAAGGTTAAGGGATGAGGCCAGCCGCCGCTTCCAGCAGGCGGACAAACCAGCGCGCACGTATATCACGTGCCTCGAGGCGATACTGTTGAAAATATCGCCAGCATTGAGTAAAGAGCAGATGGTGGATAGTCTCCGCGACAATCTGCTCCTGCAAATAAAGAGGATAGTCACTCGCACGGAGTGCCACACGGTCGATGAATTGATAGACCGGACGGCTAAGGCCGAGTTGACACTCGAAAAGGAACGAGGCGACAGAATGTCCGTTCTCCTGAATCTTGCGATAGTGACCGAGGACCTCGACCAAGAGCACGCAGCAGAAGGTCGGCGCGAAAGTAGGCGCAACCGAGGTAGCGGTCACTGCTGCGAAAGTCGGAAAGGCCGATCGACTAAATGACCAAAGTGCTAACGCAGGTCAAAGTACGTTGCGGTGCTGGTAAATCGGAAAAGCTTTCGCCCGGATCCAGCCAAAGTCGTTCCTATGATCGACTACCCAGCACCCAGGAATCTGTGACAGGCATTTTTAGCGAATTTTAGGCATGGCGTCGTGGTATCGCAAATTCCTCAAGGATTTGGTGATGATCGTCGAACCGCTCACGCGCTTGACAAAGAAAGGATGGTGATTACAGACATTGTTTAGAATTTTGTCAGCGAATGATGGCAGTTTTGAATGAAAACGAAAATGCAGTTTTACTCATGAGCGATGAGGCTCATTTTCATTTGGATGGTTTTAGAAATAGAAGCAGAACTTTAGATTTTGGTGTTCAGAAAATTCACAAATAGTGCAAGAGAGGTCTTTACACAGTGCTCGAGTATATAGATCAAGCATCCATCTATCGGGCCGTATTTTTTTGAAAATGATAACGGTCAGACACTCACTGTTACCACAAACCACTACTTGGGAATGTTGAATAATTTTTTTTTGCCTGCACTTCGCCGTCGTCGCATAGCAATGCGGAACATATGGTTCCAGCAAGATGGAGCTATGGACCACACTGCTCGAATTTCGATTGAAAGTGTTCGACAAGCTTTCCCTGGAAAAGTAATCTCTCGTTTTGGAGATGTTCCTTGTTTACCCCCCCCCCCCCCCCCCTCCCGTCCTCCGATCTGAAGATCCCGGGCATTTTTCTTTGGGGTTTCTTAAAATCACGTGTTTACATAAAAAAATCATGCACATTACCAGAGTTGAAGGAAGCCATCCAAAGAGAAATTTAAGCTATTCCACAAGAACTGTTACAAGATCAAAGGGTAACTTCATCTGGAAACATGTGTTCAATCGGAAGGGCACCATCTACGCGATGTTATTTTTGTTACTCAATTTTTTGTAAGATTTTGTTTAGATTCCTAGTTTTTAGAACACATTGTTTAAAGAAAATAAATTTTTGGTTCAAAGTTTAAAAATTTGTGGCTTTTTGAAAACCATGCAATTTCCTGTAAACACCTTGTATAATGTTATGAAGTTTAAGGTTAGGGTCAAGAAAATACTCTGATTAGCTCAAAATCATCTCACCGCTTTTATAAATACCAAAAATCTTACGGCTCAATGAGTATAAAAGCCGATGCATGGATGCATTCGAAGGCTTTTCTTGAGGGAACCTACGAGAATACGCTTAGATCATCTTCGAAGCCCTGGTTTATGGCATCTGTTTTTCAACTTTCTAATTCACTTTCTAATTCCAAAATTTTACTATGTTAAAATTTTATTATATTCCAAATTTCACTATATTCAAACTTTACTACATTCGTTGCATTATATTTAAAATTTTTAGGTTCAAACCTTTTACTATGTTCGTACTTCTATTTGACAAAATTACTATAATTGAATTTTCATAATCAATAATATTAAAATTTTTATTCTCAATCAACTTGTATTGTTTTTAAATTTTAATTACACGTAAAATTTAATCTAAAGCTATTTTTTATTATTCATACTATTTATCTATTTACTAACATTAGAGTTGAAATCACCAACTTATTTTCAATTTTTTCTTTTTAACCTTAATCCTTTCTTATGCTACGATAGCTGTTTTGTCAGACTGTACTGTTGACCTGGTATTGTAGCTCTATCTCATTAAATCTAATCCCGCTTTCAAGTTGAACTCTCGGGCAATTAGGCTGTACTGAAGCCGACGACTCTGGTGAGAAGAAACAGTTAGCATCCCATCTCATTACGCCAGGCCCAGACTGTACTAAAGCCGGGCTCTTTTTATAAACAAACGAACGTGATTTCCTTAATTTGAAAAAGCAAAACGGACCTTTAAGGTCATTTGAAGGTCAAAATGATTTTTTAAAATGGGAGCCCCTATTTTTGACCCCGGAAATGAATAGAGCGTAAAATTTTATGTTCAAATATGTCTTTGATCATTTTTAAAATTTAACCTTGAATGGACATGGTGAGGGTCGAATTCGGAAATAATGGAGCTATTCCAAAGGCGGTTACGGTAATGCAAAAAAATAATGCCTTAACTTTTATTAGCAACCTGATGATAACCATGGGTAATAAAAATTAATTCGTTATTCTTTCGCATTACCGTAACCGCCTTTGGAATAGCTTCATTATTTCCGAATTTGACCCTCACCATGTCCATTCAAGGTTAAATTTTAAAAATGATCAAAGACATATTTAAACGTAAAATTTTCCGCTCTATTCATTTCCGATGTCAAAAATAGGGGCTCTCATTTTAAAAAATCATTTTAACTTTCAAATGACCTTAAAGGTCCGATTTAAAGTCAAAGCCAAGGTCACCGCCGGATAGCCAAGAAAATTTTTTAAAAATTTGTATTAAATATAATCTTAAGAGTGTTTCTCTTTGTTAGACTATTCTTTTCAGAATTAATTATATATGTACGAGGGCAGTCCTAAAAGTACCCGACCTGACAAAGAAAACAGTAAAAAAATTGCGAAAATGTTTTTTATTTTTCAACATATTCTCCTTTCAGTTCGATACACTTTTCCCAACGATATTCAATAGCTTCGATACCCACTTTATAGTAGGAACCGTCAAGCTCCTCAAAATACCTATTAACCACAGACTCTACCTCTTCATTGTTGGCAAATCTTTTGCCGCCGAGCCATTTTTTCAAATTCGGAAAAAGAAAATAATCCGAGGGACCCACATCTGGCGAATAGGGTGCGTAAGGAAGCAATTCGAACTTCAACTCATTGACTTTAGCCATCGCAATGACGCACGTGTGGACTGGTGCGTTGTCGTGATGAAACAACACTTATTTTTTCGTCAGATGAGGCCGTTTTTTCTTGATTTCATCACTCAAACGCTGCAATAAGGCTGCATAATATGCGCCGTTGATTGTTTTTCCTTTTTCGAGATAATCAATAAATATTATTCCGCGCGCATCCCAGAAAACGGACGCCATGACCTTGCCAGCTGACTGAACTGTCTTTGCTTTTTTTGGAGCCGGTTCTCCCTTTTTAGTCCACTGCTTTGACTGCTCCTTGGTCTCAGGTGTAGAATGATGGACCCATGTTTCGTCCATGGTTATGAATGGACGCAAAAACTCGGTTTTATTGCTGCGAAACATTGTCAAACACTCGATGGAAACATCTTCACGTTGCTGTTTGTGCTCTATTGTGAGCAAACGCGGCACCCATCTTGCGCACAGCTTTCTTATTTCTAAATTTTCGGTCAAAATGCGATGCACAGCACTTTTTGAAATGCCTGCCATGTCTGCTATCTCGCGCACTTTTAGTCGACGGTCATCCAATACCATTTTGTGGATTTTCTTCACATTTTCTGACGTAGTGACCTTACTTGGTCTACCACTGCGGTGGTCATCTTGGCAGCTCGTACGACCTCGCTTAAACTTAGCTACCCAATATTTGACCGTTGTAAACGAAGGAGCAGACTTCCCCAGAGTAGAATCCAACTCGGCTTTGATATCGGTTGGTCTTAGACCTTTCAAATGAAAGTATTGTATCACATAACGATGCCCGATTTTTTTCATATTTACAAATTCACTGAGAGCGTTCACTTTGGATGCCTGTAAGAAAAATAATAATAAATGTACCGTTATGAATTTTTCACATTAAGTTATTGAAAGGTGGTATTGTCAATCGCAGTAATTGTTTTTTTAAAACTATCTGTATTCATAAGTAAGGTCGGGTACTTTTGGGACTACCTTCGTATGTATACTCTTCTTCATACTCTGTTAAATTATTCTAAATTAATAATAAGTCATTATTAATAATATAACGAGTTTTAAATAAATTATTATGTATAGATTTATTATTTCTTTTTAACTTTAAAAAGCGTTTTTCTTAATGTTAATTTTAAAGTAATTTCGATAATTTTCATAAAATAACTCTAGTTTTATATATGGTTATTAATAATTTTTACATATTCTCACCTATAATTTTCAAGAATACTGTATTTTAAGTTGGAGAAGTGAAAATGCATGAGTGGGAGAAGTTCTAAGCATACTCGTATCCCTATATAGACTTTCTTTCTCTCACGCATTAAACATATAATGCTTCTTCATCCTCTTCGTTGTGCAATCGTAAAATTTTAAGTTAAGGATCTAAAGAAAGAAGAAAAATGTGTTTTCGTTCGTCGCCTTATGTCCCTTTCTAGTAGATTTCATGCGCTTTAAAAAGACATTTAAAATTTTCAATAAAAGACTTAAACCAAAATTTTTAATTTTATTTTCAAATTTCGAATTTTTAAACTTTTACTGAGTTCGTTGTTTTCTAATTTTCAGTAAGTTCTGTTTTCCGAACTTTTACTAAGTTCTATTTTTCAATATTTACTAAGTTCAATTTTTACAAATGTTCATTTTGTTCAATTTTTAATTTTAACAATTATTTCTTAACCTCCAACTTTTTTATCCTCAGGGTATCCACAAAATCTTAACCTTAAATAACATTCAGCTTTGTCCCTGTTAGTCTCCAACTAGCGTCTGTTATCTTACTGTATCATTCAGTTTTGCCCCTGATAGCCTTGGCTAGTTGCTTGTAAACGTTTGCTACAACCTCATTACCTTCCGTAACATTCAGTTTTGTCCTTGGTAACTTTGGCTAGTTGTGTGTAAACGCCTGTTATAATTTACCTATCCTTCGTAACCTTCAGTGCTATTCCTCTAGCCTCGGTTACTTATAAACACTTTTTACGTTCCATTTTTCTATTATATTAATATTATCATCTTCAAAATTCAACAATGATTGAGCGAGTTAAGTAAAATGAGCCACGCCATAATAGTCATCGTCAATTTGAAACCCATTTTTTATAATTTTTCCTAATTCTGTACGGTTGCATTTGTCAAGTAAATTTTAATCATTGGTAAACTGTCAACGTTATTCTTACGCTCTGCTAGCCCGAACGATTGCGAGAAATCGTAGGTTCAAAGTTGCGCCAAAACTACGCATTAATAAGTTTAATTTCTTGCAAATTAAACGAGCGTAATAACAGATTAAAATTAATTTTTGTGACTTAATGGTACTCCGTGTGCTATTCCGGATGTCACACTTACATTCATCACTTTGGTTGAATAGCAGAACTGCGTCTTAGTCGATCGTTAAAATTAAGCAGAATTTGGTCGAGTTAGTATTTGGATGGGTGACCACTAGATATGTTTAGAGATCTATAGAAAAAATAAGAATTATTGCAAGTATTTAAGAAAATTGAATCTGTAAAAATTGCATATATACGTAAATAAATACTTACTTATTGTATATTATATTAAAATTTTTTTTTCAATTTAAGCTGATAAATCAGCTTATACACGTTTAAACATCTTTGTACACTTTTATACACTTCCTTACATTAATATGTATTTTCAAATTTAATAAATTGCATATAAATGTATATTAATGTATAAAAATGTACAGAAGTATTACAAAAATTGGTTCGAATTCAGACCCTTATTCGTGCTTTCGTACACTTAAATAAACTTTCAAACATTTTTGTAAACTTTTGTACAATTCTGTATACTTCTGTACGAGGTGTGTTTAGAAAATAACAGGAATTTTCGTTTTTTGAAAAAAATATTTATTTATTCGTCTACATTAATATTGTCGCCTTCAGAGTAGTCCCCATTAGATATTATGCACTTGTGCCAGCGCTTCTTCCAATCCTCGAAACACTTCTGAAACTCGATCTTTGGGACAGCCTTTAGCTCTTTCAGCGATGTGCTTTTAATGTCATCTATGCTTGTAAAACGACGGCCCTTTAAGGTTCTCTTTATTTTTGGAAATAGAAATGAGTCACACAGAGCCATGTCTGGCAAATATGGAGGCTGGGGCATCGTTACAGGATTGTTTTTAGCCAAAAATTCACAAACAAGCAATCAAGTGTGAGCAGGTACATTATTGTGGTGCAAAAGCCATGGATTGTTTTGCCACAAATCCGGGCGTTTTTTCGGATTGCTTCACGCAAACGGCGTTGGACTTGCAGGTAGTACTTCTTATTGACCGTTTGACTTCGTGGCAAGAATTCATGATGTACTATGCCATTAAAATCGAAGGACACAGTGAGCATAACCTTCACGTTCGACCGCACTTGTCGAGCCTTTTTCGGTCTTTGCGATCCAGAATGCCTCCACTGGGACGATTTCGACGAGTTCCGACATCATATCCGTAAACCCATGTTTCGTCACCTGTTATAATACGTTTCAAAAATTCTGCTTGTTGACTTTATTTAGTGACTGTTGAGCAACTTCCATTCGCCGCTGTTTTTGTTCAAAATTCAACAATTTTGGAACAAATTTTGCTGCCACGCGTTTCATACCCAAAACATTCGCAAAAATTTCATGGCATGAGCCAATCGATATGCCAATACCATCAGCGACTTCTCTGATTGTGATTCGGCGATTGTTCAAAACCATTTCTTTCACTTTTTCCACTTTTTCATCGGTTGTTGATGTGCTGGGGCGTCCAGGGTGTTCGTCATCTTCAACGTTTTCACGGCTATCTTGGAAACGCTTGTGCCACTCGTAAACCCTTGTTTTACTTATATCGGACTCACCATAGGCCTATTTAAACATTTCACACACTTTGTTACACTTTATTTTATTTTTTACGCGAAATTTGATACAAATTCTTCGATTCATTTTTTTTTAAACAACAAAAATTGTCGAGCTCATAAAAACGCGTCTAACCTTAGTGGCTGCCACTGAAAAAGTAAACAATGAATACAGCTGCAAATTATATCATACTTTAGGGGTATGTGTAATAACGTAATAAAATAAATTATGACAATCGGACTCTCCAAACCCGCGAAATTTAAAAATTCCCGTTATTTTCTGTACACACCTCGTACATTGACATACACTTTAAAATTTCTGACGAGAATGATTTAAGTTTGCATATAGTTCGTGGAAATTCTAGATCATCAAATGCAATGTATTTTCAATCATTTTTTAAGTGAAGAATAATTTATTAAGTTGTTTCGCTTTAAATTAATGTGTAACAAGCAGACTCTCTAAAAAATTAATTTTCAAAATGCTTTCCAATAAAGAATCTTATGCTATATATTTTTTATATTTGTAACCTGTGTTAGTATTTGCTGTTATTTTTTAAATATCTAAAAATATATTATTTAAAAGAAATAAAGATATAAAAATTTAATATTAAAAAAATTTTTAATAGTTCAGTGTATAGATTCAATATAGATTCAGTTCAATTCATCACAACTTTGTTAATTATGCTTATTTCTTTCTCCAACGTTAACACAAGAAACTACTATGTATTTCGCGAGTTTCAAATCTAAATTTGAGTTACAATTCTAAATAAAAAATATAGTGATTCAAAAGAAAAAATCATCGAAAAATTTTTATTTTTTTAATATTAAAGATCTATTACAAAATTTCAATTATAAAATTTTAAATTATATTAAATTATTTGTCATGTAACAGTATTCAGTTCATTAATTGAATTATTAGTTATAATACTTAAAATTAGAACAGCACAAAATACACCATAAATAATAAAATAAAACTGCGTAAAAGAAGGCCGACAAAATATCCGTTTACTTAAAACCGTGAGTCCGCAGTAGAGTATCGGTTAAGTAAAAGGATCGAAGTCAATGAAAATAAGAACGTCAAAAAGGTACAGTCTGTCAAGTAAGAGCGTGGTCGTGTTAATTTATAAAAAAATTTATTTGATGAAACTTTCATATTTATATATACATTGTACACATTACAAACAATGATGCAATTCGGTCAATAATGTGTCTAGTCACCACCGGCGTCGATAATTGCCTGGCATCTCCGAGGCATGCTTTCTACTAATTTGACGGCGTATTCTAGTGGCAAGGATCTCCAGATCCGACGAATTTCGTAAGACAACTACTTCAAAGTGTATGTGCGTCTTCCACGAAGCTTCCGTTTAATACATGCTCACACATTTTCAATAGGGTTTGCATCGGGCGACTGCGACGGCCAATCCAATATAACGATGCCAGATTGAGTCTTCCACTGAGTACAGAGCTTGCTGCGGTGTTTAGGATCGTTGTCCTCCTGCAGAATCCAATTTTCATTTTTTGTGATGAACCATCGTTTGGCAGATGGCAGTAAAGCCTTTTTGTAGATTTTTATCATTTTCTCGGCATTTAGGTTGTCAGTAAAGAGGTGCAAAGTGCCGAATCCCTGCTTCGAGAAGCAGCCCCAAAGATGCACCTTTATTCCTTGTTTTACGGTCCGCTGAACAAGCCTATTGATGGAAGTTGACCAGGCTCGCGTGAGGACAGAACGTGCCCATATAGAACATTCATCAGTAAAAATGACATTTTCAAAATCTCTATCAATATTCTCATGCGCCCAAGCGAGTCGCTTTGTCACATGTTTTTCAGTCAACAGAGGCTTCTTCATTGTGTTGCGCCATTTCAGATGATGAGTACGAAGATGGGTTCGGATAATTTCGTAGGATATATCTAAACCTTTTGCCATTAATTTTGCTTGTCCTTGCCGCAGTGTTAAAGCAGGATTCCGCGAAAACAGATTCACTATTCTTTTTTCATCTTTTTTGTTCACTTTTCCTATCAAGCCACGTTCTGGTAAATCATCGACATTTTTAGCCACTTTATATCGCTGTATCCACTTCTGTACAAATGCCTTCGACTTTCTCATATATTTAGCAGCCGCTGATTGCGACATTTTGGGACCTTTCGGGTAGATGCAAAGGAACACAGCCTCGTAGCGCGACGCGTACTTAGCACTCATGGCGTTTAACGTGATTCTCTTTTGAAAGATCAACGACAACTGAATCTTTTTTAACAATGAATCAAGGACAAAGCTTTCCTCTATCGGCTCGCGAAGGAATTAGAGCGAAATCTTCCATTACCTGTCGGTGAAGTCGACCACGCTCTTACTTGACAGACTGTTAACCTTTTATTTAGCAAACATCGGGTAGCAGAGACATCGACTTGATACCGCAGTACGGACTTTCAGCTGAGTTCCACGAGTCATCTTATCTACCTGCCTTCGGCCAGCGGCGCCAGGTCACGAAACTAAGAAGGAAAGATATTACTCGACTCATCTTCTGTATCTGAATAAAATAAATGTATTCTTCCATCTTAAATTTAGTCTTGAGTTATTTTCCTTCTCTGCAGTTCCAGCATCCAGGGTGAAAGCACTACGCACAAAAACTAAGGAAGAGTCCAGCACGTAAAAGCTTTAAGCATTTAGTATCTTTAGATTATAATATATATATATATATACAGGGTGCGCCATCTAGACAGGACCTATTTAAATGTTAAATAACTCCGCCATTTTTCAGCCGATTTTGGAAAATGAACAAGATTTATTTACGATATACAATGCCATTTATTGACAATTTACTCAGAATACAATATCGATCAAATGACCACCTCCATTAGACACACAAAAAGCGGCCCTTTTTTGGGCATTTTGCATTGTATTTGACAACATTTCGGGCGTAATAGCAGCAATTTCCGCTGTGATATTAGCTTCAAGTTCTTCAATAGTCTTCGGTTTGCTGGCATACACCTTACTCTTCAAATAGCCCCACAGAAAAAAGTCCGGCGCCGTCAAATCCGGCGAACGAGGAGGCCATTCCAAATCACCCTTTTTCGACACAACGCGTCCCGGGAACTTGCTCTGCAAAAACTTGTCCGTTTCCAACAATCTTTGAGTAAGTTGCACTTTGTATGGAAAAAGATTGAGATCATCCTTCAAAATTCTTCTTAAAGTGGTTCCGCTCATGTTCAGCTGCTGAGAACGACGGCGATACGACACACTTGGATTTTCGGCAACACTCTCTCTAACCGCTTCAACAACTTTATTGGAGCGTCGCGGACGCGGTCGAATGGGTCGCGGGCGAGTAGCTACAGACCCGTGTTCAAAGAAATTTTTCGCCAAAGTACGAATTGTCTTGGCGGAAGGCGCCGAATGTCTCCCATATTTTTTACGATAAGCACGCACAGTTTTCACAGTTTAACGATTGTTTTCAATGAACAGCGCTACAATTTCAGCCCGCTTTTTTGGCGTAAATCGATGCATGACTAAAATGGCAATGACTGACGTTTCAGAATCTGGCTGATTTGTCAAAATCAGCTGAAAAATGGCGGAGTTATTTAACATATAAATAGGTCCTGTCTAGATGGCGCACCCTGTATATATATTGCATGGTAGGAATTTTCGATGTAATAGTTCTTAAAGTATATGAAAATTGTTGTCAATTTTCAACTTCGTAGTTCTTACAGATAGAAAACATTATTAAGTTTTTTATGAGCACGTATTAGTACGCGCATTATAGTCTTATTTCTGAACTCATGTATTATACCAAAAATATATGCTTTAAAACAGTAATAGATTATTTTTTAACAATAATTAACACTAATAGCAACAAATAACTACAACGTAATTATGCAGCATTCAAGTAGTCCAATTATCGATCAACATAGAATATTTATCAATACAAAATATTTAAAAATTAAGAATTATTAACAAAGTTCGGATTCGCACACACGAAACATAAAGACTGCTTAAAAATTATCTGTTATTTTGTTTTTATTTATGTTATTGCAAATTCATTTAGTATTCATCACGTACATAATTTTTTGTTGCAAAATATCCATCTATTAACAAAACTAAAAACAACAGTGAAACAAATTAAAAAAACAAACAAATTAAGTAAACAGAATTAAAGGAAAATGGGTATAATTACTTTTATCTATATTAAAATGAAATATATAAATTACTTGCAGTAACGGAGAATTGGACCGATTTCTAAAAAAAAAAAAAACTGCATCAGGAGACATGATAGAATTAAAACTTCGCTCTTTTATTGTCAAAAGTATGTGTTTTGTAATTATTAATCCGCAAAAGTATTTTTATTTCGCTCTTTCTTATATAATTTATTGTTGTTATATTACTTTCTTGGGATTCTCTTTCTTATTTTATTTTATTTTATTTGTATCATTTATAGTTACTTCTTTTAATAGTACTGATTATATACGAGTACGTGTATGTATTTAATTTAAAAAAATTTCATATTCATTATGGTTAACAATTAATGAACTTTATATAAAAAGAACGATGGATACGCACGTTAAACGAATTCAAGATTTTTAAGAAAGTGATAGGAGGTAAGTTATTTGACGAATCGTCTTATGCTAAGTACTACTATGATCATAAAGTAAGACCAATTTTTAATTTAAATTTCGCAGGTTTATCGATTTCACGAAAATTTTTTTAAGTTGGTAGCACTGTTAGAAACATCTGTATCAAATTTCATGTCAATATATTCATTAGTTTGCAAGTGACGATCGTTTTTGTGAACATTAAAAAGTGATTTCGGCGATTTTTATGTCATATTTTAGCGAGCAAAGAAGTTGCATTAAATTTTGTCTTCGGGATGAAATTTCTTGTGCAAAAACGTTCAGAATATTGCAGAAGGCTTACGGTGAGCAGACTTCGTCGGAAGGAAATGTTTACAAGTGTTACAAACAGTTACGAGAAGGCAGAGGAAGCGTCGAAGACAAAGAGCGTCTAGGACGACCATCGACATTAACTGATGAGAATCAAATCAATGAAATCAAAAACCTTGTGCTCAAAGATCGTCGGTTAACAATTAGAGACCTTGTTGATACTGTTGGCATTTCATTTGGATCGATGAAAGCAATTTTGAAAGATCATTTGGGTCTCAAACGCGTCAAATCTCGATTGGTTTCAAAAACACTCAACTTTTTTGAAAAAGAGCGTCGTGTTAATGTGTGCGAAGAGATATTGATTATGACTACGAGAACGTCATAGAACGCATTATTACGGAAGATGAGACATGGATCTATGCCTACGATCTAGAAACAACCGATTAACCGAGCGAATATCGTACCAAAGGTGAAGCAAGACCAAGAAGATCACGTCAAAGTCGTTCAAAAATCAAGGTGATGTTGACAGTTTTCTTCGATTATCGTGGTATTGTGCATTCAGAATTTTTTCCGCCAGGCCTAACTGTTAACAAGGAATATTATTTGAGTGTTATGCGTCGTTTGCGTAAAGCTATTCGCAAAAAGAGGCTGTAATTATGGCAAGACAGCTCATGGTTTTTGCATCACGATAATGCACCGTCTCACACCGCATTAATTATTTGCAACTTTTTGGCCAAAAATTCAACTCATATCGTTCCACAACCACCGTATTCGCCTGATTTAGCGCCGTGTGACTTCTGGCTATTTAAAAACTCAAAAGACGACTCCAGGGACATCGTTTTGATTCGATTGAGGAGATTAAACGTGAATCGCTGCGTCAATTGAAGGCCATTCCGGAAAAGGACTTTTCTGACTGTTCCGAGGATTGGAAAAAAACGTTAGCATAAGTGTATTCTGCCGGGCATGATCTACTTTGAAGGCAACGAAAGAGATTTAAAAGAATAAATAAAGAATTAAATAAAAAAAAATTGGTCTTATTTTTTGATCATAGAAGTACGTGTACAAGTATGCGTTTCAAAAAGTAAGGTGACTTTTCAAATTGCGTGGGGAACGTACATTCAATTATCGACTTTTTTCTTATTGTACTTGTACACATGTCTTGAACATATGTACCAGGCTGTTCAATAAGTTTTGCGGTACGATAAGAAAAACACAATTTTATGGTTTGAAATACACTTTATTATTCAGTATAGTCTCCCTGAACATCAATACACTTGTTTCAATAAAATTCTAATTTATGAATTCCATCCCTGAAGTGAGAATCTGGAAGGGCTGCAAAATACGCTTCCACATCTGTTATGACCTCATCATTTGATGAAAAACGCTTTCCAGGCATGAATTTTTTTAGGTCTGGAAACAGATGGAAGTTGCTAGGGGCCAAATCTGGTGAATACGGTGGATGCTCCAACAATTCAAACTTTAATTCATGGATTTTAGCCATTGTCAAAATGCTCTTGACACGGTGCATTGTCCTGATGTAAAAGGAATTTTTTTCTTCTGCAAACCGGGTCTTTTTTCACGAATTTTTTCCTTTAGCTGGTCTAAAAATTTACAATAATATTCAGTATTTATTGTTTTACCAGTTTGCAAGTAATCTACAAACAAAATTTCTTTCGCATCCCAAAAAACTGATGCTAACACCTTCTTGGCCGATTTCTGGACATGAACTCGTTTCGGAGCCGACAAACCAGGTTCACACCACTCTTTAGCCTCTTGTTCTCATTCAGGATCATAGTGATAAACCCAAATCTCATCTATAGTGATGAATCGACGCACAAAATCCACTTTATCCTTTCGAAAAAGCTCTAAATGTTGCTGAGAAAGTCGCATTCGAATGTGTTTTTGTTCCATTGTTAGCGAATGCGGCACCCATTGTGCACACAGCTTTCTGAAACCCAATACTTCAGTCAAAATATTGCTTACACTGCCCAATGAGATGCCTAGGGCTTCTACTTAATCTCTTTCAGTCACTCGACGATTTTCTAATACGATATCCTGTATTTTTTCTACGATTTCTGGTGTTGTTGCTGTTTTTGGACGTCCTTGAAGTGGATCGTTTTCAAGGCTTGTACGACCAAGTTTAAATTCAGCAACTCATCTTTCTACTGTACTAATTGAAGGCGAAGAGTCCTTATACACTTTCAACATTCGTTCATAAATTTTCTTTGCTTTTAAACCTTCCAAAAATCAAAATTCAATCACTGCACGATACTTGACTTTTTCCATTGTAAAAAAATACTGTGACACGTCTATACCAAATGGCTTGTAAACAAAGTATGAATTGACAGATTGAAATAAAACTTCACATACGTTTACATGAAGAGTGTACCAACATAATAGAAAATTTAAGCTAGTAGCAACACCCTCTCTTATGGAACTGCAAAACTTATTAAACAGCCTGGTACATAGTTTTTAGTGTATAGCATACTTTGGCGATTTTCCATTATGAAAAATGAAGTAAAGAATTTGCATCAAATTTTGTCTGGAAAAATGGAATCGAAAAGTGCTCTAAAACACTTAAATTGTTGGCATACGGCGAGTCTGCTCTAAGTAGAACAATTGTTTGCAAATCGTACGAGCTCGTGTCATAAAATTTTTGCGGCTGTTTTGGGCATGAGACGTATGTCAGTGAAATTTTTCCTGAAACTTCTTAATTTTGATCAGAACTATCGCATAAGCATCGCTCAGGAGCTCTTGAATGACGTCAATGATGATCCTGATTTGCTCAAAAGGATCATATCTAGTGACGAATTATGCGTATATGGTTATGATGACTAAACCAAAGCCCAATCGTTCCAATGGAAACGCTCAGGAGAGCCAAAACCGGAAAAAGCCCGCCAAGTTTGATCAAATGTAAAAGTTTTGCTCACTATTTTCTTCGATTACCGTGGTGTAGTGCATAAGGAGTTCCTACCTCAATAACGGATGGTCAATAAGCAGTATTACCTTGAAGTTATGCGCAGTTCGCGAGAATCAATACGAAAAAAACGTCTGGAATTGTAGAAAAATAATTCATGATTTTTTCATCTTGATAATGCACCTGCTTATTTATCGTTGCTTGTGAAAGGTTTTTGGCCAAAAACACCTTGATCATGCTTTAGCCACTATATTAACCGGATTTGGCCCCCTGCGACTTTTTTCTGTTCTCAAAACTGAAGAAACCTATGAAAGAACAAAGATTTGCAACGATTAAGAAAGTTAAAGATGCACCGCTGGAAGAGCTCAAGGCTATACCAAAAAGTGCTTATAAGAAGTGCTTCGAGGATTCGAGAAAGCGTTGGCACAAGTGTATTGTATCTGAGGGTCATTACTTAAAAGGGGACAATATGAATATTGAGGAATAAATATTTTTTCATAAAAATATGAAGTCACCTTACTTTTTGATCACATCTCGATTGTCTCGTCCATTGCCAACTTTAGATAAGTAAAAATGGTGCGATAAGATCTTGTCAAGTTATTTAATTTTCGTAAAAGGAATATATAATTTAATAAATAAATCCATAATTAAAGTTTCTCAAAGAGCTTTGTTACATTAAATTTTTTTTTTATATATTTAAAATAGTTATATAGTAACTTATAAAGTAAGACACATTGTTAAGTATAGCTAGTATTTTTGCACGTGATTTGTGAAGTAAAATTTATAATTATAACCAAAAAACTTGCATAAAAATTCTAACCACGTTAGAAAATTTTTTTTCTAATATTTTATAGGAATGAAATTTATTTGTTTTGTGATTTTGTTAATTTTATTTAAACATTAATTCTCAATAAATCGCATAATTTTAATTTCTAAATTTAATATTATGATTATGGATAATTTTATTAAAATTCATAATATTGGGAGTGTGAATAAGTTCTCGCCGTTTCACCGTCAGAAGGCGGTAAAAAAATTTTGTGTGTATAATTCAAGATGATAATGCATCTATATTAAAGTTCTATAACCTATGTTTAAAATCAGTGCGTGTCTTGACATTAACCCATAAAGAACATTTTCTTTTTGTAGCGTAAACCATGCCAAATTTCGTACGAAATAAACCGTTTTTTCAAGGAATCTTACTGCACCATTTTATTCAAAAGAAATCTGCAGCTGAAGTAAACAGAATTCTTGTAAAAACCTATGGTGATCATGCTCTGTTGAAAGGAACATGCAGAGATTGGTTTAACCGATTTAAAAATGGTGATTTTGATGTTCAAGATAGATAACGCAGTGGTGCACCAAAAAAGTTTGAAGATGAAGAATTGGAAACATTACTTGCTGAAGATCCATGTTAGGCGCAATCCGATGCTGCAAAATCATTAAGAGTTGATCGAACAACAGTTTCGAAACGTCTGACAAAATTAAAAATGATTCAAAAGGAAAGATCTTGGGTGCCGTACGAACTTAAGCCGAGAGACGACAAACAGCGTCCTGTCATGTGTGAGCAGCTGCTTCAACGACAAAAAAGAAAAGATTTCTTACATCGTATTGTGACTGGTGATCAAAAGTGGATATACTACAGTAATCCCAAGCGTAAAATATCGTTGGTTAAGCCCGGCGGAGCAGTAGCATCAACGCCAAAGCGGAATATTCACGGTTCCAAGCTCATGCTGTGCATTTGATGGGATCAGCTGGGGGTAGTGTATTACGAGCTGCTCCAACCCAACCAAACTATCACAGAAGATCTCTATCGAAGACAATTTATGCGTTTGAGCCGAGCATTGAAAGAAAAACGGCCGCTATATGAGAAAAGACACGATAAGGTGATTTTGCTGCATGATAACGCTCGGCCGCATGTCACGTCACCGGTCAAAACATACCTGGAAACGCTGAAATGGGGAGTTCTGCCGCACCTGACATATTTACCTGACATAGCCCCTTCCGATTTTTATCTATTCTGTTCGATAGCACATAGCCTGGCTGAGCAGCACTTCACTTCGTATAAAAAAACGAAAAAATGGATTGATTCGTGGATAGCCGCAAAAGAAGTGTCGTTTTTTCGACGTGGAATTCAAATGCTGCCAGAAAAATGGGAAAAAGTAATCTCCAGCGATGAGCAATACTTTAATTGACTTGTTTTTTTTTTATTATTTTTTTTTAATAAAGGATTTATTTTCACAAAGAACGGCGAGAACTTATTCACACTACTAATATTATATAGATAATTTTTTAATCTTGCGTGCAAATTTCATTTTGTACTCATACATTGATGTTTTGATTTTAAAGTTTTGTTTCTAGTGTGTTAAGTACCGAAATCAATTGAGCACAATTATTGTCTTCTAAATGACATGCCTGTTATTCTTAACGCTGCAAATGCAGTGTCTTTCTCACTATCCTCGTTAAGACTGACTATACAGTATACCTTTTCAATATAGTTAAGAAATTTTACATACTGTACAAAATCATAGCAACAATTTTAAACCCACTACCCATCTATTTTCGTAGAAATTAAAAAGGACTAACTATAGTTTTAAATTTACTACAAAAATTTAAACATAAGTTAGAATAAGCAAGACTAACAATTTTTAGAATTAAATTTTACAACAAAAGTGAAAATTAAAGAAAATCAAACAAAAGTAATAGTTACAAATAATCAAATTTTAATTAGAAGAGTATAAATTTTGCTTTATTTTTCGGGTATTGGAAGTAAAACAAGCTTTATAACTGAAAGTTTAAACGTTGAGTTAGCAATTTTTGTTGTAACAACTCAGATAAAATCAACTTTTCCTGGTTGAACAGTTAATATTCTAGCCAAAGGTCGCTGAGCTGGGGGTAATTTCATCCGTCAAAAGTACTAAATCCCCAACTTTAAACGGCTTGGTGATAGTTTACCATTTTTTTGTTTTTTGAAGTAACTGAATGTACTCCCGAAACTAGTGTTATCAATAGCTTTGCGTCATTTTCTGCTATATCTACCATCTCTTAGATAAAGGTATCTTTTCTTGAGTATTATCAGGTTCTGGAACAATATACAGGGTGACCATTTTAATCGTCCCACGCAAATAACTCTGAAAATATGTCCTTTGGAAAAAAATATTTTAAATAAAAGTTGTAGGGTTTCAAAGGGGACATCTAATGATGACCTTTACTGTAACTTTGACAATGACATTCAAGGTCATTTGAAAGTCAAGTTAGTTTTTTCAAATGGAAACCCCTACTTTTGACTCCGGAAATGGAAAGAACGGAAAATTTTACGTCAGAATACGACCTTTGCCATGATCTTCAAGGTCATTATAAGGTCAAGTTAGTTTTTTCAAATGGAAACCTGTAATTTAAACGCCGGAATTAAAACGAGGCAAGACATGGGCCCGCCCATTGGAGGAAAGTATCTCAATACATAGCCAGTCAAGACAAGGCAAGCCAACGAGTCCGCCCAGTCAAGAGAAGATTCTTAGAACCCAGCCAGTCAAGGCAAGGCAACGAGTCCACCCAGTCAAGGGAAAACTCTTAGAACTTAGCCAGTTAAAACGTCTCTTAAAACAGATGTTCAATTAGTCGTCCATTTTCTTAAATGCACATATTTATTCTTTAACGGAAACTCAGACGGACCCTCTCTAATGTTTCAACCGTGATAGATTCGAAACTGTCTTTATTCTTTCTTTCATGTCCTCTGTGGTTGTTGAAGCTTGCGCAAATACTTGCTCTTCTACAACACCCCATAGAAAAAAATCCATTGGTGGGAGATCTGGTGATCTGGCTGGCCATTCATGTACTTGGCTGCCTATGCCAATCCAACGATTAGGACATGTGGTATCCAGAAATGCCTTAACTGGTAGTGTACGGTGTGCTGGTGCCCCATCTTGTTGAGACCACATGATTTGTCTCAAGGCTGATGGGAGGTCCTCTAACAGTTATGATACTTCATTTTGGAGAATATTAAAATAGAAAGAACCATTCAAATTATTATTATAAAAAAGTTGACCTATCACATTATTTTCTATTTTACCTTCCCATACATTCAATGACCACCGTCTCTGGACACGATGATACCTTTGTTAACAACGATTTACTTGGGAATAGTAATGGGCATTATGGAGATTGACACCTCCCATATTGTCAAATTTCGGCTCGTCTGTAAATAAGAATGTGTCGAAATAGAAAGGATCTTGGCGCATTCTATTAGATCCCCATCTACAAAAATTTAAACGCCGCTGGTCATCTCCGATCTCAAGACCATAAGTGAGGCGGACATGGTATGGATGGAATTTCAAACTTTTCAAAATGCGGTTAGTAGTTGTTTTTGAAACTCGATGCGTTCAACTGATTTGCCAAGTAGAAATATGGGGATCATCAGCAACCAAAACCAACACACCTAGTGTAGTATGCTCTCTAGAGCCAGTTTTTCGCCTTTTTCGTGTCAGATTACCTTGTTCAACTCTACTTACTAATCGCTTAATAGCCTTTTTATTCGGGTGCCAGAGTCTGGATATTTTTCTGCATAACGCCTTTCTGCAGTTCTGTAATTGTCTTGACACTTGCCAAGAACCTTAATCATATTAACTATTTCCTGTGGCGTATAATCAGCTATGTCAGAAACAAATGTAAGTCCACAGATGAAATAATTCAAACACTCTTAATTACAAAGATCGAAATTATTGGAATTAAAACTATTTTCGTATGGACCTTATAATAAAAAAAAAATTCCAATTTTTTCGTATCACTGATCATGATGCCATGGTTCATTTTTATGTAAGAGAGTTAAAGGTGCGAAACGGGGGTTGAAAGGAAAAAAAAACTCAGCAGCTGGATAAAAATGGCATTTCTTTAACTGAGCAGGAGTCGTCCTCTTAACTAAACTGGCCAAGGTCATAATTCAGCGTCACTTTTTTCGCACTCATTAATTTCAGCATAAAAACAGCGATGTTTGTCAATAATTATTACGACCTTAACGGGCTTTGACCTTAAGGTCAAGGTCAAGATCATAAGCCGTCGTGATATGTACCACTCTTTCTATCTCCACGTTTTAAGGTAAGGTTTTCCCATTGAAAAATCTAACTTGTTGGCCTTTGAATGAACTTGAAGGTCATGGTCAAGGTCATAGTCGTATTCTGACGTAAAATTTTCCGCTCTTTCCATTCCCGGAGTCAAAAGTAGGGGTTTCCATTTGAAAAAATTAACTTGACTTTCAAATGACCTCGAATGTCATTGTCAAAGTTACAGTAAAGGTCACCATTAGATGTCGCCTTTGAAACCCTACAACTTTTATTTAAAATATTTTTTTCCAAAGGACATATTTTCAGAGTTATTCACGTGGGGCGATTAAAATGGGACACCCTGTATAACGATTCTTGCATAAAAAAGTGTGCAGGGCTCAGAGAATGGAAATCTGAAGAATCATCAGATAAAAGTATAAGTGGACGACAGTTCAGGCAAGTTTCAATCTAGCAGAGTAGGGAAGGGAATTTTCATACATTTACATTGCTTAACCAACACCTCTACGAAGATATTTTATTGACAAAACTGCAGCTTTCCAGGCACCACTAAAATGTGGTGAGGCAGGTGGATTAAAGCGCCATTCAGTCTCTTATTTGACCAATACTGATCGCAACTCTCAGACATGATCAGTAACTTGGCATAAAGTTTTTTCAACTTATGACTTGCACCTACAAAATTGGTTCCTTGGTCGCTCTAAATTAATTTACAAGAATCTCTTCTGGATGCAAACCGATGAAAGGCAGACAACAATTTCTGAGTTGTGAGGTCCAATTCTATCTCTAAATATACTGCTTTAATACTATGTGTAAAACAAATAAAAATACAAATATCACCCTTATAAGCCTTTTAACCTCTGCCTAGAGAAGTATAAAAACGAATAGGTCTAGCATAATGCACTCCAACTTGACTAAAAGGACTATTTGGTTTAACCATTTTCTTCGGCAAATAAGTCATTTTTGGTAATGCTCTATAGCGCGATATCGAATACATGTACAACACCTCTTAATTATAGACTTTACCTTTCATCTACCTCGTACTATCCAATATTGATTTCTCAAAGTAACTATTTAGTGTAAACAGACTTAAATTAAAGAAAGTGGAGGCCCGGGACTATTTCAAATTTAGGGCCCCCTAGAAAGATATCTTCAAACCCAAGCGAGCCAACCCCTTGTAACCCTGGACGCAAGGAACCTAAGCTCTTAAAGACAATGCGTCAAGAAATTTACGCTTCGAAAATCCTAACAGCTATCTTAGAGGATCACTTATATAGGGTAATTTATTATGAGGTTTGGTTTTTAATCTCAAATAAAAGGTATAAAGTTGAGTTCTATAGTAAAAATTTTATTGTAAGTCGAAAGAACAATCTATGACATTTACTTTTTAAAGATTATCTCATTTAAATGTTGACCGTGACTACGCCGTAAATGGTCCATCCTGAGGGTCCAAGTTTGGACGACGCGTTCCAGCATAGCGACCAGTATCTCGCGAATGACACGAGTAATGTTGGCTTGCAAAGCGTTGATTGAAGCTGGCTTATCCCTGAAGACCAGAGACTTCGTGTAACCCCAAAGAAAATAATCTAAAGGTGTGATATCACATGATCTAGGCGGCTAATTTACTGGTCCAAAACGTGAAATCAGGTTCTCACTAAAATGATTTCTCAATAAGTCCATTGTTTCTTTCGCTGTATGCAAAGTAGCGCTGTCTTGTTGAAACCAAAACTCACCGATACTACGGGCTTCAATTTCCGGTAGCAAAAAATCCGTTATCATGGTGCGATAGCGGTCGCCATTGACGGTTACGTTCTGACCAGACTCATTTTGAAAGAAATATAGACCGATGATTCCACTGGCCCATAAACCACACCAAACTGTGCATTTCTGTGGCTTTAGTGGTAGCTGTTAAAGCTCTTCAGGTTGTTCATCAGCCTAAATACGGCAATTCTGCTTATTGATGTATCCATTGAGCCAAAAATGCGTCTCATCACTGAACAAAATTTCGCGATAAAACAGCGGATTTTCATTGAGCTGATTCAGAGCCCATTCACCAAAAACAGTTGTTGCGTACGACAAACCAAGCTGTTGAGAACGACGCCGAATCGATTCGTCACGGTCTTCAGCCACACTCAGCTACAGCCGCTATATTCTCTTTACTACATGCTGGATGTGGTCTAATCGGTCGAGTATCATCCAATAATATATGCTGGGTTTCGAATTTGCGGATGGTATTGGCTATAGTGGTTTCGGTAGGTCGACGATGCACACCATAAGTTGCACTAAGAGCACGAAAAATATTTCTCACAGAACACTGATTTTCGTAATACAGCTGAACACTTTGGATACGTTGTTGCGGTGTAAGTCTTCCAATGATGATTTGTCAAACAATACTGAATAAAAATTACGTTACAGTTTGACAGGAGTCACGCGTGATCTGTAAAGAAAAGCCTATTAGAAAACAAACCTCATAATGAATCACCCTTTGTATTCAGATCGTGTTTATGTATATGTATAGTAATATGAGTAAGTTATTTATTAATAAAAGATTAAAAATAAATCGTGTAAACATTAAGATTTGGGATAAATAAAAAAACATATTTCTTACATTATTCTCAATTAGAATTCTTTTTTCTCAATTTTAAAGTTTCAAAATCATGTACTCGTATTAAATCATCAAACTCAAACGACTTTAATAATTCAGATTTGATTATTAGAACAGAAAAAAACCTTCTTGTTTCACAGTTTGTGATCAGTATAGTTACAAATATTCTAAGTACAATATAAACATTAGAGAAAACGTCAATCATTTGCTTTTCAACAAGCCAGTTTAATGCTACGAAAGAAGAAATGAGATTACTTTTTTCATCTTGAATTTTAACTAAAAAATCTTGTGGTTATAATTTTATCATTGGAACAAACTGTTTCAGTTCGTTAATTAAATCCATTTGTAAATCTTCGTGATAAACTTTGACTGAATTTTCAGCTTCTATTTTTATTTTATCTGTATTTATAATCAAAATATTACAAGAAAATCTGAATTAATTAAGGATTAAATTGAAAAGTTTTTTTTTTTTTTAATATCTTTATTGCTTATGTTTATCTGTTTCGGAGCTTTCAAGGACTAAACTGCCGCGCTGTATATACGCCCTTTAATAGTACTCCGCGGTCCTTCCCCTCCCTCCCTCCTGCTCTGACGCCTCGCGTGCCGATTTAATAGACGAACGGTTATTTACGCGACTTTTCTTTTTCTAATTCAATTTTCGATTTCTCGCGTTTTTCTATTTCACGACATCCCGGCTCGAATTGCTTCGCTCAACAACCCGACGGTCACAGGAGTAATCTCACTGTACACGTAAACCTTCGAGGAAGCTGAGTT
The DNA here is from genome assembly GCA_949987625.1 of Chalcis sispes. Lineage (NCBI taxonomy): Eukaryota > Metazoa > Arthropoda > Insecta > Hymenoptera > Chalcididae > Chalcis > Chalcis sispes. The sequence goes on along the minus strand of OX465094.1, from coordinate 50,235,647 downwards.
CGTGAGGTTGATCACGGCTCCGTGCTCTTTTTGCACGAATACGTAAGGCTTCTAGGCCACGGGCGAAACCGTGTACAAGGAGGTCATTAGCCAAACAAGCCGGTAGTTTTAATATAATTAAAGTTTTTTTGAACAATTTTTTCGATTAATATGTTACGCGATTCCTTGAAAACTCCTTGTGTTTACATTTTCTTTGTCACAATTGCTTTTCTTATAATAAAGAATAGCCGAAACGAAAGTTTATCGATTTTAAACACAAAGCCTCGTATTGTTTATATTTTACGCTTCGAGACTCAACAATACAAATAAATTTGATTTTACATCATACATGAAATTTTACAAAATTATTATTCAATTACACGGAATAATCGAATTTAACATAAATGCATTTATTTTATAGTTCGAGTCGCGAACAAATTGGTTACATCAGCATAAGCTCAAATTTTTATATGCATTTCCGCGATCAACTAATTAACAATAACGTAAGTATTGACTTTAAATTTATCGGATCTAGATAATTTTTTTTGTTCTTTTTTACCATCATTTAATTTTTTTATAATTTTTCTTTTATTTACATCATAATATTCTTGTATAATAACTGTATTTAAAGCTTTTGATTCTTTATCTATTAAGACCTTGAATAAGTTCTCGCTGTTTTTTTTTTACAAAATAAAAGCTTTATTTAAAATATAAGACACAAAAACATTTCACTCAAAGTATTGTCCATCACTAGAGACCACTTTCTTCCATTTTTCTGGCAGAATATGAATTTCGCAATGGAAAAACGGCATTTCTTTTAAAATTTTTCAAGAATCGTTTTTTAAATATTCTACCAAAGAGATCATCATGTTTGCAGCTAGATTTAAGTCTAACTCAACTGTTTGTAAACATAAATTAGCAGCATCAAATCTATTTAATATTGCATGTCATAAAACCGCTATAAAAGCATTTTCAAGTTTAATAATTTTGTTTTCCACTGATGAAGTTTGATGTCGAGTATCCAGTTTTTGAGTTTCATCGTTACCTAATTGATTTAGAGCGTATATACCTGTGAAATTATTTACAAGAGCACTTATGGCGTCTGATGTTTTTGACCATCAAGTTATGGATAAACTCGTAACTTTATTATCTTCTTGTTTTAAAATATTCCATCTGCGAGTGAATGAACTGAAAAAATTATATAAATTCTGCAATAGATAAAATAAGTTTGCAGAATGAATATTTCCATTCACACTACATTCACCAACGAAATTTAAAGAATATCTAATGCAAGTAACGTAAACAGCTAATTCGTTTTCTTTTTTTAAATAAACTTGCAATCCAGAATATTTTCCTGACATATTACTAGCATTATCATACGTTTGTGCTCGACAGTCTTTTATATTCAAGTCGTATTTCTCAAGTAAACGTATGATGTCGATGCTCTGTGGCTCTCCTTTATGGCTTTTTATTTATTTTGTAAAAAACAAACGAATCGCTCATGTACGTGGCTATTTAAATAATATTGGAATATTACTGATGATTGGTCTACATGAGATAAAACTAGCGGAAAGTCAACAATGATACTCCAATATGTAGCAGATTTTATTTTGCTGAAGATCCGATTCAATATTTTTTTTGACATCAAATCAATAAGATCTTCGCACATTTTTTTTTGATAAATAAGAAACGACCTTTATTCGTATATTTAATCGAATACTCTTTTAGAAGCGGATCAAAGTGTGCCAAAAGTTCTATAATTCCTAGATAATTTCCATTATCTGGTGAACCGATTACTTCACTGGTACCACGGAAGGATAAACCTCTCTCAGCTAAAAAATAAATAACTGCGACCATTCTTTTCAAAATTTCTACTTCTATTCTACTCTTTACTACTTACATGACCTCTAATTACTTCATCAGCTCTTTTCCAATTACTAAACCCTGTATTTATAAACATGCTTTTTTGATCCGATGAAAAAAGTTTACAAGCATTGCAAAAAACTGCTTTTGTAGATTCAGAAAATAAAAGCTGTTTTCAATCACATATTTCTGTTATGTTAATTCCGTAGAAAAAAATTTGATGGAAAGTATCGATATTACTGTTTGTATTCTCTTTTAGAAGATTTAAAACCAGAATTATTTTGGGAAAAAATATGCCGTTTGTTCAGGCATTTTTCAAGTTCTACGCTATTTGTCTTTAAATTGGAAGGCCATAGTGCTGGATCTTGATGTATAACGTTTACAAATATTATAAATTTATTGGAAATCCTTTTTTTTATATCAATAAAAATATTATTAAAGTTCTTATTCATTTTGTAAAAATAGATAGTTATATGTGCAGAAGTATACATAACTATTAGTGAAATATATAAATTATAATGAACGTATTAAGATTCATTTATAAAAATAAATAAGAATATATTTTCAAAGATTTTTGGCTCAGTGTTATATCTCAAAAAATGCATTAATAATATTTTTTTTTTCAAACACCTAGATCGAACAAGCTGGTTTTTTAATTTGAATATAATGATTTTCGAAATTTTGATTATTTTTTTTCTTAAGATATAAAACAATATAGATAAGTGAACTGCTGATGTGACAAGCTGTATATATTTATACATGCTACATCATAACGCATGGTTAGTTACAGCGGCGATACATTCTTTACTTAATCGTTCAACTTCTCGAGAAAAAATAAAAAAAGACAATTTGAAAATTATTATAACAACATACATGGGAATTATTTTTATAACTGTAGAATAAGTATAAATATAGTTTTGTAGTAACATAACTTCTTTCTGTGAGAAAAAGACAATGTCCATATTATTTGTAACAACTTCTGTACCGTCCGAATTACCAGGCTGTTCAATAAGTTTTGCGGTTCGATAAGAGAGAATGTTGCTACTTGCCTAAATTTTTTTTTGTTATGTTGGTACATTCTTTATATGAACGTATGTGAAGTTTCATTTCAATCTGTCAATTCATTCTTTGTTTACAAGCCATTTAGTATCGACGTGTCTCAGTATTTTTTTACAATGGAAAACACCGAATATCGTGCAGTGATAAAATTCTTTGTTTTGGAAGGTTTATCAGCAACGGAAATTCATACAAAAATAGTAAAAGTGTTGAAGGACTCTTCGCCTTCAATTAGTACAGTAAAAAGATGGGCTGCTGAATTTAAACGTGGTCGTACAAGCTTTGAAGATGATCCACGTCAAGGACGTCCAAAAACAGCAACAACACCAGGAATCGTACAAAAAATACAGGATATCGTATTGGGAAACCGTCGAGTGATTGAAAAAGATTTAGTAGAATCCCTAGGCATCTCATTGGGCAGTGTAAGCAATATTTTGACTGAAGTATTGGGTTTCAGAAAGCTGTGTGCACAATGGGTGCCGCATTCGCTAACAATGGAACAAAAACACATTCGAATGCGACTTTCTCAGCAACATTTAGAGCTTTTTTGAAAGGATAAAGTGGATTTTGTGCGTCGATTCATCACTATAGATGCGATTTGGGTTTATCACTATGATCCTGAATGAGAACAAAAGGCTAAAGAGTGATGTGAACCTGGTTTGTCGGCTCCGAAACGAGTTCATGTCCAGAAATCGGCCAAGAAGGTGTTAGCATCAGTTTTTTGAGATGCGAAAGGAATTTTGTTTGTGGATTACTTGCAAACTGGTGAAACAATAAATTCTGAATATTATTGTAAATTTTTAGACCAGCTGAAGGAAAAAATTCGTGAAAAAAGACCCGGTTTGCAGAAGAAAAAAATCTTTTTTCATCAGAACAATGCACCGTGTCACAAGAGCATTTTGACAATGGCTAAAATCCATGAATTGAAGTTTGGATTGTTGAAGCATCCACCGTATTCACCAGGTTTGGCCCCTAGCAACTTCCATCTGTTTCCAGACCTAAAAAAATTCATGCCTGAAAAGCGTTTTTCATCAAATGATGAGGTCATAACAGATGTGGAAGCGTTTTTTGCAGTCCTTCCAGATTCTCACTTCAGGGATGGAATTCATGAATTGGAATCTGATTGAAACAAGTGTATTGATGTTCAGGAAGACTATTCTGAATAAAAAAGTGTATTTTAAACCATAAAATTGTGTTTTTCTTATCGAACCGCAAAACTTATTGAACAGCCTGGTATTAGAGGTAAAAGATTCACCTGCATTGTCGTCAATTTTTTTATAGCTCTCGGACTCTTTCGTGATAGAAGAAATTTTCTATGAGCTTCTGTTTGATTAATTTTAGATGTTTCTAATTGTGATTAATCATTTAATGACACTTGAAACGTTAAAAAAAAAATTCGTTAACTTCGGTAGCTTTGCCTCAAACCTAATTTTGTCGTTTTTAATTTTTTTTTTTTTTGCAGCTCCACTTAGTTATTTTCTTCCAGTCATATTAAGATCAGTCCACGGAATGAAATTAAATTGAAAAAACTCGACAAATATAACGTGTTTTTTTTTGTTGTTGTTGTGCAGCGGTCGACTAGCGCGAATCTGCGACTCAACCTCCACCGTGATCGTTGCTGTCGATTAAGTTTGCGTAGTATTAATAGCATGCTCCTGCACGCACACAAACTTTATTTGTTTTTTCTCAAAATTTGTTTTTTGACTTTAACTGTCAATATACTATCATTACCAATGGCTTGTAACACCTTATGTCGGCGCTTCTTTTAAAATGACATTGACATTTCAATTTATAAGTTTTTGTTTGCAATAAAACTTATAAATTGATTATTTATTGAATATTTATGGAATATAATAAACAGTAATTTAAAAATTTATTACTAAGAAAACAAATAATATCGTTATTTATGAATTTTTTTAATCATATATTGTTTTCTAAGTACAAATTTTTGTACACGTTCATAAAATAAACAAAAACCAGTTCGACATTCCTTGCTTGCACAACTCAAAATCAATAATATACGAAACTCGAGTATTATTGGTTTAGTGTATTTTCAGACTTTATATAATTTGTAAAGAAGATATAAAATCTTAGTTTTAACGTTTAAGTGATGCTATTGCGACGTGAATGATACATATACTTACATACATATAAAGATATATTTAAAAAAATAACATTTTATATAATCAAAAAGTAAATTTTTTTGTCTCAATTGAAAATAATTGTCAAGTGATCCCTCATTCTTATCGATAAATTGAATCAAGTCTATAAATGATGCAAGTGAAAACTCTAACTACAACTACAAGCAACAATACATTTTTTTGTACTTGGAGTTTTTACTGGTACAGTTTCTAAAAAAAGAAAAAAATAAAAAAAAATAAAATAATATAATCACTTGTTCATACTTGTTTGTTTTATTTCAATTTAAATCAAAATTTTACGATACTTTCCTTGACCGTACAAGAGATCCAGGACTCTGCGCTCAGGGTTATCGGGGGTTAGGGCGCTTAGGGGATAACTTGGATTTTTGATTTTTGACTCAACTCCTTGACACATCGTCTCCAAGAGCTTGGACTCCTAGCGCCCAAGATTATTGAGGGTTAGCTCGCTTGAGGTTAAGGACGCCCTGGGTTATGAGGGGTTAAAACTGTTTTCTCGAATCCAGGACCTCCTTGAAGCAGAAGCCTAGGGTTGAAGCTCCCCTTACCCCCCCTCCCCCCTTAATCCGGGTCAGAGTATAAGTTGAACACCATTGTGGAATAAATAAGCATGGTAATCCTTAATTATTAATTCTACAAGCCTGCAATCAGAAGGCAAAATAACAGGATGTTTTTTATCTGTAAATAACAAAGAATATTTTAATCTATCACCAACAAATAATAATCCTTAATCAAGGATTGAATCTAATCCGATCAAATTCGAAGACCTTAGAAATGATTTGTCATCTTTTTACAACTAACTTCTTCGGCATAGTAGAATTGTTGGACTAGATATAACCAAACACAACGAAATCTACAATAGTAAATTCTTATACAGGAATAATATCATGATAATTAACCTTAATTTTATACCAATTTAGACACAATAATTCTAATTTATTAGTTTTCTTCCTTCTACTGTCTGTCAAAATAGTACCGGGAATTTTAAATTAAAACAACATTTTTACGTTTAATAATCAAAATTTATTGGGTCACCTTCAAAATAGGCTCCATTTGCTCTAAAGCATCTATGCCAACGACACTTCCAATCATCAAAACATTTTTTATAGGCGCTTTCCGGGATGGCTTTCAGCTCGCGCGCCGAATTTTGTTTTATGGCTTCAATCGACTGAAAACGGGTGCCACGGAGCGGCAATTTAAGTTTTGGGAAGAGGAAGAATGCGGTGGTTGTTCAAGCGTGTTCGTTGAGTTTTTGGCGAGAAAGTCGGTTTACAATCGTAGCTCGGTGAGACAGCGCGTTATCGTCGTGCAAAATCCACGAGTTGTTCGCCCACAAATTTGGCCGCTTCTTACGGATACGCTCACGTAAACGTTTCATAACGCCTAGGTAATACTCTTTGTTAACCGTCTAACCCTCTGGAACGAATTCGTAGTGCACCACGCCACGGATATCGAAAAAAACAATGAGCATCACCTTCACTTTTGAGCGGCTTTGGCGTGGTTTTTTCGGTTTCGGCTCGTTTTTTCCCACCCATTCCGATGCTTGCTGGCTTGTTTGCATATCGTACTCGTACAGCCACGTTTCGTCACCAGTTATGATGCATTCCATAAATGCGGGATCGGAATTGGCGTGATCTAGCATGTCCGAAACGACTTGTTCGCGTTAGCGTTTTTGAAGAAAATTAAGCTCTTTTGGAACGAGTCTTGCGGCCACCTTTCTCTTGCCCAAAATATCAATTAAAATCGTACGTGTGGACTCGTGGGATATCTCAAGTTCATGTGCTATCTCTCTCAAGCTGGTATGACGGTTTTCAAGCACCATTTCCTCAATTTTATCGACGTTCTCTGCGGTCGAAGCCGTCGATGGGCGTCCGGAACGAGGCAAGTCTTTGACGACTTCACGACCTTCCTTGAAGGCTTTGTACTACTTATACGCACGGGTTTTCGATAGTGCTTTATCACCAAAACCCTTTTGCAACATTTTCAATGCATCGCCACACGAAATTTCATTCGCAACACAAAATTTTAGATAAATTCTTTGTTTAACGTAATCACCCACTGTAAAAAATCGGCACGCACTATTGACATCGACTGACTTAACCAGCTACTGTAAACACACTCGTTGACAGATTCCGCTCAAACTTGGCATAGTCATTAAGGACAGTTGTACCAACCTAGAAAAAAAAATTTACCTGCCTAAATTGCTCCGCCAGATTTAAATCGACAATTCCCGGTACTTTTTTTGACAAAATGTAAGTAAATTAACATTCTAAATACGTATGCAGTAATTTTGAATAATTAAAAAAAAAATGAACAATTGACCAATAATCGTCAAGTGCTTAGAATATTGGGTTTTATTTTACTAACTACAGTAGCTGTATGAACAGTTGTTCTACGAATTATTTCCTAACTAGAGGTAATAATAGGTAGTTCAATGTAACTAACTACTAATAGAATTACAGGTCAAAATTCTTGATCCTTTATCAACCAACTAGTTCTTGTCCACCAATGGTCTAATTCAACTAGTTCAGAGAGCAAAATACCCCGTGAAATATAATCAACTGAGTCATCTTTTGATTTAACGTGAGACCAATGAGCATCAGGCAAAAAATAATGAATATCAACACATCTTTTAGAAATGAAAGTAGGCCGCTTTGATGTGTGTGCGTGTGTGCGCGTGTGTGCGTGTGTGCGTGTGTGCGTGTGTGCGTGTGTGCGTGCTTGTGTGCGTGTGTGCGTGCTTGTGTGCGTGTGTGTGTGTGTGTGTGTGTGTGCGCGCGTGTGCGTGTGTGTGCGTGTGTGTGTGTGTGTGTGTGTGTGTGTGTGTGTGTGTGTGTGTGTGTGTGTGTGTGTGTGTGTGTGTGTGTGTGTGTGTGTGTGTGTGTGTGTGTGTGTGTGTGTGTGTGTGTAATAAATATATTTTTGATTTACTGTCAACAAAAATAGGTAAAATTCTATAAACTAACTTTGATAACAAATGTGTTGCTGATAACTCTAATCTTGCTCCGTAGGCAATTTTTGAGGCATCTGTAAATTTATGTATCTGCAGAGATGAAGAATCAGGCATAAAGCCGAACTAGCGTGGTATTTTAATATCAGAAATAGAATATAACTGATTATTTACTTAACTTATGGCTAGATAATATTGCATCTCATTCTGGATTTTATAACCGAAGTTGCTGTAAAAATATCTTTCCACAAATGATGGTAGACGCTAATAATCTGAAGGCCTTAAACCACTTTAGAGGCTGGAAAAATAGGCTTTTTTGTGATTTTTTTTTTTATCAGAAAAATAAAGTAAATCGAGATAATAAAGGCAGAAGATTATTTTACATTTGATTAACTAAAAAACATAATTTTTATAGTATAAATAATGTGAAAATGGCGGCTGTGCAGCGTTTCTCAGACGACCTCTCTATTTTGGAAGGGTCCACTGCCGTACCAACAGCTCCTGTAGAGAAATTCGAAGGATTTTTTTAATATATTGATTTTTGGCCGAAAGGCGCACTTCCAAAGTCAAACTTGCGAGATTCGCAAAAAATATCGCCAGAATATTGTTAATAACAATAGAACTACGCCATATAAAAAAAATTCTACGTACTTATTTGAACAATATATTTTTAAAAATCTTGTTGAAATTTAAAGTGAATTGGTTCAAAATTGTTCGAGTTATGGGTGCGGCCAACTTGAAATATGTAGTTTTAAGATAAACATGTTTAAAGTTTTGTTACAGAAAGTCATGAAAAATTTTGCAATATCTTTAATCCGTAATGCCTTCTTAATATAATTGGCATTCTAGATTAGTATTCTGCTCTTCCATTTCTTTTCTATTCGATTTTAAAGCGATCCTTCACTCTTTTGCAGCTTCAAACAGCGATCTCTCTGCAAGTTTTATGTGCTATTTGTCAATCTCCAAGCACATTTGATAGGTGTTTAGGCCAATTTCTGAATCTATCGCTTTCATTATGTACAAAATTGAAGCAAAGCCGTTATTGTACACGAAAACTGCAATATCCACAGCTATATCTAACACAGCTTTATCACTAGAAGTAGATTTTGAGACCAATGCCCACACAGCTGAATTAAAACTTTAAGTACAGTTTTAAGTATAATCGCCAATGCATCGAGTAAGAAAATCGTCTTTGGTCAATTCTTTGTAGACTGGCTTGATAGCTTTATAAACGTCAACTGGAAGAGCTGACTTATGTTTATACTCAGCCAAACTATTCGTAGCTTAAGCCTATTGCCATCAGCACCATGAACCCTCTCCGGTCAGATATTTATCTTGCAGCGGTTTTGCATCAGTAGATAATTTATGATCGAGTGTAGCCCATATACTATTTCTCATATTTTTAACTAAATCACAGTTTCTACGAATGGCTAATCCATAATAAATAGAGAGTTCATCTATTAGTTTTCCCGTCAATTTGCCCTTTCTACCAAGACCTCGTGTATTCCTTTTCAAATTTCATACGCGAGTATTCATTCGCTTTTGAATGCGATCTACATACTCTTTTTTGATTACTGTGATATTTTTATAAGGCTTAGCATCAGTAATGCCTTTGAAAGTCTTAGAATTACCTTAGAACACCAATGCAATGGGTGTAATTTACCTGATATGCCTACCTGCCAGACTTGCACTATACTTTAAAAAACAAAGTACTTAAAGATATTTCCCGGCCATAATCTTTTGGTATATTATAATTGAGGTTGTAAGGGACTATTTAATACAAAAAAATTATTTTTTGAAAATCCTTGAGTGGCTTAAGGTCTTAATGGATTAAACAACTTGACTATTTTTTATAGGATCAATCTTTTTGTCCAATTATCTATTTCATGTTTTGTCTTAATTATGAATTAATAGTAATCTTTCATAGGCTGCCATTTTAAGTCTAATATTGCAAAATAAGATTCATTTTCTACTAATTCAAAAGTTTCTGCAGCTAATAATCTATCAGGCAAACAAAACAATAACAATTCGTTTGCTAACCATTTTATTAGAGAAAATCCGCCTACCTTGCATAATTTTATCACTTCCTGTTGCTTGATCTTTGCTATCTTTAAACAGTGACTGCCTGACAGCACATCATCCATGTATACTTCTTTTGTCAAAATATCAAAATCAAATCGAAACTTATCTTCTGTAAAACGAACCACTATTTACTTCATAAAGAATCGTATGCAACTTACAAATTTAAATAGGCTTATTACAATCAAATTTACAGGCAATCGGCTGCCGTTTCTGATCATCTTCATGAATGAGAATCTGTCTAAGCATCTTTTCAATATTAGTAACAAAAGCATATTTATCGTTTCTCTAAGACGAATCTAAATTAGCAAGATCAGGTAACAAATTAAGGGGAGGTTCTCATCAAGCACGACTAAAAAATCGATTTTCTTTTTTTTTGCTTAAGAAGTTGGCAAATGTCTCGTAGAATCCGCTCGTGAAACTCGTTTTGCCGGATTCAATTTATTTTTAAAGTTATAGTCAAAAAACCGAAGTCGTCTTTTTACGTACTAAATCGCGTACTAAAACTTTAAACGCGTTTTTCTCGAAACCATGTTTTTTGAGACGAGCGGCAAGATATCTCAAAAACTATTATAGATATCGAGATGAATTTTTTTTTATTCTAAAGGTAAATAAATTTGCTGAATCTTGAACTAAAATCATAATTTTATAATAATTATTTTTATTGTTATTGCACTTTTTAGAGCAAAAAAAAGTGCAAAAAAATATTTTTTTTTTGCAAGTCCGCCATTTTGTTATTTTTAACTTTTCTTCGTAATTTTAGTTCAAGATCCAGCAAATGTCTTCTAATTTATAACAAACATTGATTTTTTCATTTCAGACAAAAATTGGATGAGTTACCATGCCGCCCGTGAAGGTGTCTTTTTTTTCGATGACTATTTTTCAATGCATATAACTAATAAACTATTCAGTATTTTTGTTCAAAAAAATTTGTAAGAGTAGTTAATAACATACTTAATAAGTACCAAAAAACTCGACTACTTTATTTATTTCTTTTCATGAGAAAAAAAATCGCGAAAATCACGTAATTTTTGGGTCGCTAGATGAGAACCTCCCCTTAATACCCACATGGAAATATTTATTTAAAGAGTCATCTTTCTGTGTTGTCATTGAACCATTGAAGACGGTTCTAAGCTTGGTTAAACTAGACTCCTTAAGCACACCATGGTGAAGTAGAAAATAACAATCATCAAGTGACTTATCAGATCGGACAGAAACTAATGACATATGTTTAAGGTCTAAGTATTCACGCATAAAGACATGATAAGCATTTTTGAATCTTTCATCCTTTCTAAAACGTGATTCCTTATGGTTAAGAAGCTTAATAGAAGCTGGATACGTATCTCTTGAAGATTCTTTACTACATAAATTAAGTTGCGTATATGTATCATGAAAACACCTTCCTCAATTTTCTTTACCTGGAGTAAACAAGCTCCAAGCTTTCAATACCTCTTGTAGCTATCTTTGCAGCAATTTATTAACGTCTGGCTCAGCTGTAAAATGAAAAACTGTTGGTATTAGTGGAGATGGCTCCACTGCTCTAGTTGCATCAGAAATAATGCAACCTAGTTGAGTTTCAGTAGCAACAGGTTCATGACTGAGACCTTATATAACCTGACTTTCAAATATCCTTACATGTACCACGGTACCCAAAAAATCATCATTTACTCTAGTTCAATTGCTGGTATTTGGACGATAGTTGCTGACCTTAAGGGGAGGTTCTCATCTAGCGACCCGAAAATTACGTGATTTTCGCGATTTTTTTCTTCATGAAAGGAAATAAATAAAGTAGTCAAGTTTTTTGGTACTTATTAAGTATGTTATTAAATACTTTTACAAATTTTTTTGAAAAAAATACCGAATAGTTTATTAGTTATATGCATTGAAAAATAGTCATCGAAAAAAAAGACACCTCCACGGGCGGCAAGGTAACTCATTCAATTTTTGTCTGAAATGAAAAAATCAATGTTTGTTATGAACTAGAAGACATTTGCTGAATCTTGAACTAAAATCACGAAGAAAAGTTAAAAATTAACAAAATGGCGGACTTGCAAAAAAAAAAAAATATTTTTTTGCACTTTTTTTTGCTCTAAAAAGTGCAATAACAATAAAAATAATCATTGTAAAATTATGATTTTAGTTCAAGATCCAGCAAATTTAATTATCTTTAAAACAAAAAAAATTCATCTCGATATCTATAATAGTTTTTGAGATATCTTGCCGCCCGTCTCAAAAAACATGGTTTCGAGAAAAACGTGTTTAAAGTTTTAGTACGCGATTTTTTTGACTTAATGACAAAATAACGTACCTCTCGGCTAATCAGCGATACCAGCCCCATACATTAAGCCTTCCTCGGTCTCATATAACTCTGATTCACTTGCTTGTTCAGCTTTTTTTGATTGTGCAGCTGATCTTGCGGCATCGGACATGTTTAACTCAGCATTAGAAACTCGCCACTCGTCGGCTGTTTGACAAAAGTTGAATATTTGATGACCAATGTTGATTCCCAACAACTTCATTATTTGTAGGATAGTCGTGTACCCTTCATTAAAGAGTGAACAACCGATGTATGCGGCAATTTCCACAGTTTTGGCACCACAGTGTAAATGTTTCGGTGCTAATTTCCATATACAAGCGTTAACTGACTCATTCGAGTTTTGGGTGTTACGGCCGGTACATCGCTCTAATAGATCGTCTGATGATAAGGCTTCAAATACAGGTTTAATAGCATCTTGTAGTTTGTCTAATAGAGCAGGTTTGTGCTTGAATGATGTAAGATTGTTCTAAGCCTCGGCAACGCGCCACTTGCACCAGCTGTCTTTGCCTTCAGGACAGTACATATGCTGAGGATTTTCATTCGTTGAGATACTATGATAATAGATAGCCCATATAGCATTTTTCATATCTGTTACTGAATTAGGGTATCTTGTAATCGCTAATCCATAATACATAGTAAGGTCTGCTATAACTTTATTGGTTAATTTTCCAGCACCCTTATCGCCGAGGCCCTTTTCATTTTTTTTTGCAGTACGAAGCCGAGTGCCCATCCTCTTCTGTACATGGCCAACGCATTCTTTTTTTACTGTAATATCGTCGTATGGATTTAAATTTGAAAGTGCCTTAAAGGTTTTGTATCGCTATCGCCAATATAAAATTCATACTGCACGTCGAGCAAATCTTTTGAACGCGCAAACATTTCCTTGACTGCATCTACCTCCATTTTTCCTGCACTCCCTTTATGATTTGCACTACATGATTTTTCATGACTTTCCTTCTATACACTAAACTCGACAGTACCTTGCTTGTGTTTCCAATTGGCGCAACTTTGACAAAAAGCAGATTTAACTTCAATATCTAAAACTTTGTTTGTATATTTTCCTATCAATGTAGCAAACCCAAACAGCGACGAAAAACCCCTTTTTTTTCCACGAGCCATCTCCTGAAACAGTTAAATTTTTAGGCTCGTTTCCATTTGCTGTATTTTCACGTATCTCTTCATTTGCAGCTTTCTTTTGATTAACTTCAAACAAAACTTTTGTTGCCGTGTGTAAATTTTGAATGAAAGTATAGTAAATATTATTACTAAACGAATGTGTTAGATCCAAAACAGAACATAGCATTTTCAAATTTTGAAGACCTCCTCCCAACAGTCGAACAGCAAGCATTAAGCGTCTGTTTATTTCAGAAAAACGATTAACAATTGGATTTAAATCACACGTTCGCTGTGAGCAAGAGCACTCGGCAACTAATTTAAAAGCGACGCCAGCACCAATTGTTTTTTTAAATTTCACTTTACTATTACAATCTTTACACTTTACAAATGTACTAATAAATGAAAACATTAGTTGAAAATGTAATATAACATAGTTCGCATCGGAATCTATGATATCATCGTAATCCGCACTTTTTAATTTTTTCGCCGATGTACTAACGAAGTCTGTGTCACATTCTACAGTATAGCAGTTACCACTAAACCTTCTTTTACTTTTTCTAGTTGGATTGCTTCCTTTCGTATTTTTTTTTTGTAAGTTAGGCATGTTTTAGAATATATTTAACACAATAAAACTTTGTACTTTAGAGCACGTGGGCGACTAACGTTATACTGAAGTTACGGTCGATTTCAGAATACAACATGTATATATGTGTGTGTATGTGTGTGTATATATATGTATAGACATCTAGCGGCATTCGAGGTTGCTAGAAATACATATAAATACCATGCTATGGTCACAAAAGTGTGGGAAATTCAAAATTAATACCGAAACGCAAATTAATACGCGCCACCGCAAAAATTCGATTTTCGCGTAAAAAGACGACTTCGGTTTTTTGACTAATACTTTAAAAATAAATTGAATTCGGCAAAACGGGTTTCACGAGCGTATTCTACGAGACATTTGCCAACTTTTTGAGCAAAAAAAAAAAAATCGATTTTTTGGTCGTGCTTGATGAGAACCTCCCCTTAAGTAGTACATAAGCAACCACTTGGCTTTTAAAAGTAGACTTAAAATAAAGTTTTATTATAAATTCAGTAACAATCTTATAAACTATTTGACTTTTATTTTCTATACCATTCACAGGTAAAGAAATACATTTCTTAAGTAATTTAAGTCTTTGACATAAAGATTTAAAAATTAATTATATCTGTGCATACTGATCTATTTAGGCTCTATGATCTTTTCACCAGCCTCATTTTCAATATAAATTCAGGCCAACAAAACGGTCTCTCAATTATTCTCTAAATTATTTTGTGGCAATTTAAATTAATGAGCATTGCTTAAATTATCAGCTTATTCTTCAATGGTCTTAAGTTAAGCTTTACAAAAGATTTATCATCTAAACTTGATATTAAAGATTTCGACATGAAAGGAAGATTATTAATTTTATCAATTTTTTCAAAATGTAGTAAGGAATGATGTTTATCTTAATACTTATTAAAAGCAGGTGGGACATTACATTCTTCTATTATATGTTTATTGAGATAATTATAACAAAGTGCAATTTTGAACAATATGAGCACTTAATCTGATTATTGTTATTTTCAGTGATCACAAAAGTCATTGCAACAGAAAAGTTATCAACAATTGGACTTTCAGAATTCTAATAACACAAGTTAGACATAATTGTATTATTAAATTTACGATCTGGTTCAACTGACTCTAGTGCCATAATCTTAGTGCTATAAAGGTTTTTAATTTATCAAAATTTGGTGGATCGACCGATTCACCTTAGGATGTTTCTCATTCCTTTTTATTTATATGTATCCAATTTACTAGTTGTTATATAGACTAAGATATCGTTCCAATGAGATGTTGGTCTACTAATAGTTTTTAAGGAAACAAGTTGATTAACTATGCCTTTCAATATCCTTTTAATTTCTTTAGATGATTTGCAGGTCATAGGTTTCACTACAAACGTTGATGCTAAATTTAAATTTACAAGACACCTTATATTGTCATAATGATTTTTAAGAATCTTCCATGCAACATGTAGATTACCGTCAACAGAAGGTAAATCTTTCACAAAAGTCGCACTTTCCCCTTCTAAACCAGATCGTAGGTAGCATAATTTAACAATATCTGATGAATTTTCACGAGAAGATACCATTGATTCAAAAAAATATTTAAGCGTAGTCCATTCTATGAAGTTATCATAAAGTTTTCGTAAATCAGTTTTACCTAATTTTAATTCTACAGGGTTATTATTATTAACATTATTAGATGCGTTTATTTGTAATGCACGAAATAAAGATTTTTGTTAACGAGCACCTCGTAAATTTAAATGTTTAAAGTATTATCCTTTAATCTCTTGTATATGTATCCGATAATAGAACTCATCTCCCGTGATATAAGTATTTCTTACTCCGCCGAATTTTCAGCTAGCATTTAGCTAACTGTGCCTGCGATGCACCTTTTTTCATTTTTGCCATACTTCTTTTCTTAAAATTGAAAAATAATTGATAATTTTTCTTTTTAGTTCTTTTTGAGTCCCAACAAATTCCTCCTTTTTTATTTAGAAAAAATTAAGCGAAAAATGAACTATTTAGGGAATAAATTTGAGGGTACGAAATTTTGACACTTACTAATTTAAGATAGTTACTAATTAAAATATCAACTAATAAGTAATAAATCTTACGTTATCTTGTACGCTAAATAGAGGCACACCGTTAGCAATTCACGTATTGAGTTTTTTTATTTTTTTTAATGAGAATGACAATTAAAGAGCATTATTACACTTAAGTTCGTAATTACCTTTTCAATAATGCGATTCTTATTGAGCACGTTTTACTGGTGACCGGCGATTGATTCTTTTAATGATTTATTTCTTGTTTCCACGCAAATCCAGCTCGAAAGACCAAAATGTTTTGATTTTAATGTTTTATTTTAAGTGTATACGGCACCAAAATAAATTGAGCACAATTATTGTCTTTTAAATAATATGACATTTATTCTTAACGATACTTATTGGGTGTACAACTTTGCTTCCGACGTTTTGCAATAGATGGCTGTAGCGGTAAGTGGTAGTTGAAATAAATAGATCATAGATGTCATACAATAAGCTTAGGTATTTGTAAACATAACGCCATCGAAATATTAGTCGATTTGTGTCTGCATCATAAAGTTATTCTCGATTAAACATGTTAGCTTACGAGCCAAATTCTCGTCATTTGCGGTAGGTTTTAATTTTCTGCTTTAATATGAAGAAATCTGCGACTGAGGCTCATCGAATGCTCTCAAATACCTATGGTGAGGCCGCTATTAGTGAAAGAACGTGCTGAGAGTGGTTTCAACGCTTCAAGAACGGCGATTTTAACGTCGAAGACCAGCATGGCGGTGGAAGAGAGAAGGTTTTCGAAGATGCAGAATTGGAGGCATTACTTGATCAAGACTCGTGTCAAAAGCAACAAGAATTGGCAGGATCATTGGGAGTGACGCAACAAGTCATTTCAAAACGCCTGAGAGTCATGGGAATGATTCAGGAACAAGGAAATTGGGTGCCGTACGAGTTGAAGCCGAGAGATGTTGAACGGCGTTTGTGTGTTTGTGAACAGCTGCTTGCAAGGCAAAGACGGAAGGGATTTCTGCATCGCATTGTGACTGGGGACGAAAAATGGGTTCACTACGATAATCCCAAGTGCAGAAAATCATGGGGATATCCCGGCCATGCTTCCACGTTGACGGCCAAACCAAATATTCACGGTTCCAAGGTCATGCTCAGTATTTGGTGGGACCAGCTCGGCGTAGTGTATTATGAGTTGTTAAAACCGACTGAAACAATCACAGGCGATTGTTATCGAACGCAATTAATGCGTTTAAGCCGAGCATTGAAAGACAAACGGCCGCATTACAACGAGAGACATGATAAGGTGATTTTACAGCATGACAATGCTCGACCCCATGTTGCGAAAGTGGTCAAGACATACTTGGAAACTTTGAAATAGAAAGTCCTACCCCACCCGCCGTATTCTCCAGACGTTGCTCCCTCGGACTACCACTTGTTTCGATCAATGGCACACGGCCTGGCTAACCAGCACTTCCGGTCTTATGAAGAAGTAAAAAATTGGATCGATTCGTGGATCGATTCAAAAGATGACCAGTTTTTTCAACGCGGGATTCGTATGCTGCCCGAAAGATGGAAGAAAGTAGTGGCCAGCGATGGACAATACTTTGAATCATAAATGTATAACCAGTTTTTTACATTAAAGCCTCGAATTTCGGAAAAAAACGGCGGAAGCAAAGTTGTACACCCAATACTTAGTGTCTTGCTCGCTAAGACTTACTATCCAGTATATCCTTTTAATATAATTAAAATATTTTACATGCAGTACAAAATTATAGCAGCAATTGAAAAAGAATTGATGTTGCTTAACCTAATAGACTAAAATAATAATAACTATCGTACTATTTTTCGATTTTCAAATTTTATTATCTCAAAAACTAAAAACAGGATTATTTTGAAATTTAGTACAGGTATTTTATAAGACTTTGATAATTATTATGATATTTTGTCATAAAATTGTTATTTCTAATAATGGGATTATAGACTTTTATATTAATGTGAAGAAGTTTTACTTCAGTAAATAAATCAAATCGGGAGGTTCCGTCTCTGTACAAAAATGTAAACAGCGAAAAAAACCAATAAACAAATATGTTGCTGCATCAGCTCCTCCGCTGAACAACTCACTGGACTAAACGAATTTGCTGATCTACCATATATTTGTCCGATATTCGGACGCGGCATACACTTACGACGCTGAAACTTGAAAAAAAAACATTGAGCGGCACGTAAAAAAAATATAATTTATGTATAACGAAGAATCAATCATGCATCTTACAATCAGATACCTCATTCTCAGACTCTTCTTTCTCTCACTCTCTTCTTCTTATCTATTGGTAACCACTTGTTCTCTTCTTCTTTATCTCTAACTCTAAGACTCTGAACTGCCTACTTTTTCAACAATCTCTACGCAAACTCTATACCCTCGTTATTACTCTTTAATTTAACAAAAACTTTTTATACTTTTCAAAGAGCTAAAATTTATTAACTTTATACAAGCGGAAAATGAACTCTCCACCTTTACTTATCGATAACTAAAATTCAACCTACTCTATCTTACAAAATCTCAAAAATCTGTTCAAAATAAATAATAAATTATTAAATTTCATTGTCAGTTGTAACGCTATTTTGAACAATCGTGCAATTTGCACTTACGCGCGTTTACACGCTCAAATAATCCTCCCTCCTTATCGTATTTATTAGGCGTCAGATAAGGAGGACTTGTCTAACTCATCTGAGACACGTCCTCTCTGCGAGGGGGTTCTGTCAATTTTCCCGTAATTTATTATTCGCGAATGTAGCGGTGTTCGCGGGCACCACCTTACATTACTATCCGATTACACACTAAAATTTCTCTCTTACTCGAGAGAGAGTCTACGAAGTTGTATACGAAGTTATATACCTCAACGCACGCGGGCGTCAAAGGTCATCACTAACTGCAATTTTTCTCTCTCTCTCTCTCATGCACCTGATTACGTGCCCGTGACTAGTTACAATATTTTACAACTCATCAAACCTCGATAGAATAACCCAGACAACGATGAAGAAGATGCATGAATCAATGGCTCACCAGTTGCACTACCCATGCTGATTCCAGTTCCTTTGCCGTTAGCTTTAAAATCCACGCTTCTACGTGCCCTTTGACGTTGTTGAATTGCAGGGCAGAACTTGCTCTCTCGATCTTTTTTTGCTTCTCTAGATATTCAATAATGTTCGGATATAGCTACACCCGCGTGCGCGATGCTTACCCTCTTAGTTCTCTCCCTCGATTGACTTTTCTTTATTTTTTTTTTCATCGCACTTTTTCTGTTGCTGGGCCCGCTGTGGTTGATCGGCGAAAAGCTATCGGCCAATTGTTACAGCGTAACCCAGCGGCGCGCACCCCCTTTCCGCTATTTTCTGTAAATCTTTACACACTTGTCACTTTCTTTGCGACAAATTTCCCATTCTTTAAGACTAATTTCCGAAAATTCGTTACCTCGCCACTCGCTCTGCCCCCACTCGAACTAGCTCGGACATGCAGGCTACATACGTACATACACATACACAGACAACTATTCATACATACACATTGACTTCTTTCTTACTCTCTTACAATGTTTACCACGTTAAACCGTACTTGGAGCCAATAATTAATAGCATTAATTACACTCCAAAAAGAGCTGCCCTGGTTCTTACTAAATTTCTCTTAAATTATTTATTCAATTTATATTATTTATTAATATATATATATATATATATATATATATATATATATATATATATATATATATATATAACACATCGTTCAATAAGTCCCGAGACTAACAACGAAAACGACATTTTTTTTCAAAAATCATTTTTAATCATCAATATAATCTCCTTTTAGAGTGATACAATCTTTCCAACGCCTTTCCAACATTTCTATACCATGTTTATAGAAGGATTTATCCTTCGCTTCAAAATAGGCTTCAGTTTCGGCAATGACCTCCTCATTCGAGCCAAATTTTTTTCCCTGGAGCATTTTTTTGAGATCAGCAAAGAGCCAGTAGTCGCTGGGGGCTAAATTTGGCGAATACGGGGGGTGGGGAAGCAAATTAAAGCCCAATTTGTTTAATTTTGCGATTGTTTTCATGGATTTGTGGCATGGTGCATTGTCTTGGCGAAAAAGGATTTTTTTCTTCTCCATGTGCGGTCGTTTTGCTGCGATCTCCTCCTTCAAACGTACCAACAAGTCAATATAATAATCACTGTTGATCGATTTACCTTTTTCCAGGTAGTCAATGAAAATCACGCCATGTGTATCCCAAAAAACAGACGCCATGACTTTGCCAGCAAACTGCTGCGTTTTTGGACGCTTTGGGCGGCTTTCGCCAGCCATGCGCCACTCAGATGATTGCCGATTCGACTCCGGAGTAAAATGATGTATCCATGTTTCATCCATGGTCACGTATCGACGCAGGAAATCCTTTTTATTGCGAGTAAATAGCGATAAACAGCTCTCTGAATCGTCGACTCGTTGCTGTTTTTGTTCCACTGAAAGCAATCGCGGCACCCACTTGGAAAAAACCTTTTTCATGCTCAATTTTTCATGAACGATTGTAAATACGCTTCCAGATGATATCTGTGTCATATCTGCAATCTTACGGACCTTCACTTTGCGAGAGGAGTCCGGGTAATGTTTTTCAAGCCATTGCTGGGCTTCTACGGTGTTTTTACCTATTAAAAAACAATGTTTTATCAACTTGCGAAACTCGTTTTTTTCCATTTTGCAAACAAATTACAAAGTGACTTTACTCTAACCTCGATAACTCTGCTGTCTGTGATCCGATCGATGTGAAATTTTTACACGTTTTATGTAAAGGTTTGCACTCTATGGAAACGTGGCCAGTTTGGTACTACAAGCACCATCTCTGGGTTAGTCTCGGGACTTATTGAACGATGTGTTATATATATAATGAATAATCTGATAACGTTTCTATGAATCTGCAAAATAATTTGTATAAATTCAAGGCTGTGTAAAGGTAAACAATGCGTGATGTCACACGCAAGTTTTTCACACGCATAGCCTCAGTACTATGTCGCTCGCCATCCAAACGTGATCTCACTTCTCTCTTTAAATCGCGTGCAGTTATTCTCGTTATCGTTTCTAAAGCTTTAAATACCCTCTAGAGAATACGTAAGTGTGCCTATCTTCGTCGGCTATCGTAACAACTGGCACAGCAACAAAGGCTGGCACATCATCACAACGTAGAAAGTTTGTAAATAATACTAAATGTTTAAATATTTTACACCAAAAAATACTCTTTGTTAGTTGCTAATGGAAATACTTTTGTTCTGTACAATTATATTTTGTATTTTATTGATAAACAATAATGCAACGGTTTACCTTTTGAAATGTATATTTTTATTATTATATTTGGGCAATTGTTCGGAGGTCAGAATATGTATGCAAACGCGCGCTTATAGAAAAATTAATAAAGCTTTTAAGCAATGAAAACTAAAAAGCTGTAAATTTACAAAAAACTTGCATATACTTTCATAAATATTTTAGTATAATATAAAATTTAATAATTAGAAGTTTGCAACATACTTTTTTAATTTGATAAAATAAAAAATTGCTGTTTATTTAGAATTATACATTGATTTTGGGTTTAAAAGACGTGAAACATGTAGAAGTTTCTTGTGTTAATGTTTGCAATAGAAATAAGCATAATTAACAAACTTACGTTAAATTAAACTGAAAAAAGTATTAAACATTTTTTTGATCAACAATTACTTTTTGTATAATATTTCAAAACGACAATAAATATTACAATACAATTTCTAAGAACAAAAGGAGGTGCTACAAAATTCTTTATTGAAATATATTTTCAAATTAATTTTTCAGAAAGTTAAAAACATAATACTTAATCAGCGGAATTCGTTTATGTCCTGTTATTGCACGTTGCCCCTCAAATTACTATTTTTCCGTAAATAGCCTGGTCCGTTATTATCAGATTTAACCCTAGTTTTTAAAATTATTAAGCTTTTTAGAAAAATAAAGAAACAGTGAACATTTTCTAAAAAATATTCTTTTTTTTTCTAAATGAAAAAGAAGTTGCATGCGTTTAGGATTTCTCTCGCACGAATTTAAACGGGATTGTAAAAATAATATGTCTTGATTTCAAGCTTGATTGTTGTAACAGGATTATATAAAACTTGAAAATGATAAAATGTAAGATTGTGTGTACAGGATGAATGTAATATTAATTTATCGCCAGAAAAATTTGAAATTTATGAGTAAGTAGTCAGTGTACGATAGACCAACTTCCATAGCATGAATTAGGTAAACAACCAATGCATAAAAGATAAGCTGTTTGCTAGAAGTATGTATTAGGTTGCTGCAGATGAAATGGCCGATTTAGTAATAAATTTTTAAACAGCTGTAACTTTTTATAAAGACAATTTATTTAATCAAAATAGGTACCAATAGATGCAACACACTTTTCCCAACGAGATACAAGTACATTTATTCCAGTTTTGTAGAAGTCCGAGTTTTTGGTTCGAAGAAATTCCTCGAACGCATTTTTGACAGCAGCTTTATTATTAAATCTTTTTCCTGTTAAACAGTGATCCAAATGCTTAAAGAAATGGTAATCTGTTGGTGAGAGGTCTGGTGAATATGGAGGGTGAGGAAGAGTCTCATAGCACAACTCGTTTAATTTTTGGACCGTTGTTCTCGATACATGAGGTCGTGCGTTATCATGAAGCAGTATCACTTCATCCCTGTTGACAAGCCTAGGTTGTTGGACTATCAATTTCTGATGCATTTCATCCAGTTAAGCACAGTATTTCTCAGCATTGATGGTTTAGTGGATAGTGACTAACGAATAGTGGATAACTCCAGCTACAGACTACCAAACAGTTACTATTATTTTCTTTGGATGAAGGCTTGGATTCGGCATGTGTCTTGGCGCTTCATCGGTATCTAGCCATTTGGCCGATCGGCGACGATTATCGTATAAAATCCACTTTTCATCGCAGGTCACAATTCGGTGCAAGAACGGTTCCTTTTTGGTGCGGGAGAGAAGAAAACTTGAAATCTCAATTCGACACGCATGTTTTGCTCGGTAAGATCATGCGGAACCCATTTGTCAAGCTTTTTCACTTCTCCAAGTTGTTGCAAGTGGCGGCAAACTGTCGAATTATGAACGCCTAATTTCTCGGCAAGATCCCTTATGATTTGGCGGGGGTCAGACTCCACTAATGCACGCAGCTCGTCGTTATCGATCGATGGTCCTGGGTGTCCACGTGGCTCATTTTCAAGGTCCATATCTTCGGATCAAAATTTTTCGAACCACCGCCGAGTGGTTTGTTCACTAACTGTATCAGGCCCAAATGCGCTGTTGATATTCCTCGCTGCTTTTGTTGCGTTGTGCTCTAATTTAAATTCGTATAGTAAAAGTAGCCGTTTTTGATTCACTTTCATGTTCACTTTCTCTTTTTGTTTTTACGATAACTATGAAGTGCAAAACAGAAATGACTCCATAAACCAAGGTAGCAGTATTTATACTTTAATATGTCATATCATTTGCGCCGCCTTGTTCCAACATAATACACTAAAATTGCAGCCAACTTTATGTCATTGCTAAATCGGCCATTTCATCTGCAGCCACCTAACACAATAATCCAAAGAAAATAAGATACTGATAAAATACTGATTTTTTTTTCTAAATTTTCTTAAGACTTGAACTCTGCTTAAATCTATAATTTAATTATTTTAATGAAGAGACAAACAAATATTTATTCCAATTTTCAAATTTATTTCTGAATTTTAATAATATTCTTTTACATTCTGATTTATTCTTTTTAACCCTCTAAGGCCCATACTACGCCAAACAAGACTTAACACATCGTTCAATAAGTCCCGAGACTATCTCCGACCGATCGGATCACAGACAGCAGAGTTATCGAGGTTAGAGTAAAGTCACTTTGTAATTTGTTTGAAAAATGGAAAAAAGCGAGTTTCGCGTGTTGATAAAACATTGTTTTTAATAGGTAAAAACACCGTAGAAACCCGGCAATGGCTTGAAAAACATTACCCGGACTCCTCTTCATCCAAACCAACGATTTGTCGTTGGTATGCTGAGTTTAAACGTGGTCGTACGGACACAAACGATGCGGGACGTTCGGGTAAGCCATTGGAAGCCGTTACACAGGAAAATGTGAGTAAAGTGTTAAAAATTGTAATGACAAATCGCAAAGTGAAGGTCTGTGAGATTGCAAAAATGACACAGATATCATCTGGAAGCGTATTTACAATCGTTCATGAAAAATTGAGCATGAAAAAGGTTTTTTCTAAGTGGGTGCCGCGATTGCTTTCAGTGGACCAAAAACAGCAACGAGTCGACGATTCAGAGAGCTGTTTTTTACTCGCAATAAAAAGGATTTCCTGCGTCGATACGTGACCATGGATGAAACATGGATACATCATTTCACTCCGAAGTCGAATCGACAATCATCTGAGTGGCGCGTGGCTGGCAAAAGCTGCCCAAAGCGTCCAAAAACGCAGCAGTCTGCTGGCAAAGTCATGGCGTCTGTTTTTTGGGATAAACATGGCGTGATTTTTATTGATTACCTGGAAAAAGGTAAATCGATCAACAGTGATTAATATATTGACTTGTTGGTACGTTTGAAGGAGGAGATCGCAGCAAAACGACCGCACATGAAGAAGAAAAAAATCCTTTTTCGCCAAGACAATGCACCATGCCACAAGTCCATGAAAACAATGGCAAAATTGAACTAATTGGGCTTTGATTTGCTTCCCCACCCCCCGTATTTGCTAAATTTAGCCCCCAGCGACTACTGGCTCTTTGCTGATCTCAAAAAAATGCTCCAGGGAAGAAAATTTGACTCGAATTAGGAGGTCATTGCCGAAACTGAAGCCTATTTTGAAGCAAAGGATAAATCCTTCTATAAACATGGTATAGACATGTTGAAAAGGCGTTAGAAAGATTGTATCACTTTAAAAGGAGATTATATTGATGAATAAAAATGATTTTTGAAAAAAAATGTCGTTTTCGTTGTTAGTCTCGGGACTTATTGAACGATATGAATCACGTAATATAAACAAAAATATAAATAGATATAATACACAACGGCATGACCATGTCTCTTTCTTTCTTTATAAATTTATTAATAAAGATAGTCATAAATTTTTATGCTAAGCATAAATGTTTTAATTATTATATTGTTTTATTCCCGAATCATCTTTTTGCTAAGTAATAGGAGAAAGAGCGCCTCTGCTGCAATCAGAGACGTCGCGGAATCATATTATTTCCGTTCTCACGCAAAGCGCTAAATAATTTTTTTTACAGGTACACTCTTCCTAAAAATTTTCCGTTGCACAAATTTAAATAATTAATTTAAATAATACCAACGAGCTTGGAATTGCACCCAGATTATTGATAATAACACTACGCCTATATTTATCTTTAATTTCTCTATATTAATTTCACTATTGTAATTTTTGTTGTTGTCCTAACGATAAAAAATAATAAAAATAATTATAATATATTAACGATTAATGCTAATATATTTTTACATATACATTATTTTTTTTTTCTGTAAGTAACTTTAACTCTATCCTTCCGCGTGAGGACAAATTATACCATTAAATATTTTAGTTTGACACAACAATTTTTTTTCTTATTAATTTTCTGCTCCATTCCCTTCTATAACGAAACCTTACAAACCACATTGCATTATTCATTAATGTACTATCGATCACGTTTTGCGATATTTTAATTTCAATTTGCGATAATAATTTTTAGCGCGCAATAATCAGTTGCTTTTAGGCCCCTAACAAAATAATTATATAAAAAAATAACATCGAACAATTAATTACTTATCCGACAGTCCGAAACAATTACCTACGAATTAAACGAAATTGTAACTTATAAAGAATAATTATATAAATTACTATTTCTTTAATTATTTCTTTTTTCTACCGTTCAATAATCATAAATTATATCTTATTATTATTTTACCAACCCACGGATACCACACGTGTCCTGGGTAACAATAATTTTTTATTAATTTAAATAATTATTTTTTATTTAGTAACCCGTATAAATTTAATGCGTAAAAATGCGACAAAAACTTCGTTTTTTTTTTGTAATACGCATTAAATTTTAAATAAAACACGATCATGTAATTTAATTTAATGTATTTCTGCAATAAATAATAGATAAAGAAAATGTATAAAAATTATGCAAAAAGGAATCATTCTCTCTCTCTAATTCTTGCTCTCCCACTCAACCGTAACACCTTCAAGATAGAGCAGTAGCGTCCACCCCGCGCTAATTTCGAGCAATCAGATTGGCCTAGAGAAGTCACTGCACAAGTACATAAAAAGGCGAGGATCAACCCGCGGAGACAGATTGGAGACTTCTTTTTTTCGCGCTTTCGTACTCAAGATCTGATTTTTCAAGTTCTAATTTTTCGAGGTTCAATTTTTCAAGTTCTAATTTTGCATACCGACTTTCTTGTTTTTTTAATATTGGAGAAAAAATTTTTTTTTTATACAAACTTTTTTTTCGCGCTTCGTTATTCAAGATAGAATTTTTCCATCAAGACTTTTTTTTTGCACTTCGTTAATCAGGACTCATCCAGTTCTCCACCAGGAAGAAGGAAGAGAGAGAGAGAGAGAGAGAGGACTTTTCTTTTCGCACCAGCTACAGTTACGTCAATAAAGAGTAAGTTTGCTTAAACATTTTTATTTTTCTTTCTTTTTCCCAAAGAGATATTATTAGCCAAGATCGGCTAACTATCTCTCTTTATTAATCACTTAGTAGGTCCTTTTCCAGGACAACATATAGGCCAACGTCGGCCTATACGGTTGTCCAGTCCTGAACTTCATCTCTATCCAAAAAAACTCTTACGATTCTATTTCCTCCGCCGTCCCGAGCCCATAAGTTTCAGTACTTAGGTTCAGAAAGGCGAAAAGCAGTTCGCGTTTTAAATTAACGCGGTTGCAACGTCAACCCGACGTTACACTTAGTAACATTTTTTTGTCCGAGCAACTCATTTTGCAATGAATTGTTATAAACAATTTGAAGTCACCGAAACACATTTCAGCTCAAGATTGTCGAAAAATTGTTTAAATAAATTATTAAAAATAATGCAATTCCAAAAATCTAATTATACCATTCGATTATACAGAAAAAGCATCAAATGTGTAGTTCAGTAAAATTTTTCAGTTTTTGCTGTTCATAAGCAGGCACTCTACCCGATGATTTTTGCATAAATAAATTTTACATTTTGCACATAAGTAAGACATTCTTACTTAGCAATTTGCGCCTCTATATCTTGTATTCATACCTATAATTTTGTGATGATTTCCTTCCTTTCGATTTTATTCAATAGTCTTTGCCTTTTTCGACCTTTTGATTGTAACTGTCTATGTACGATTCAGAAACTTCTTTTATAATATTTTTCGCACTTTTATATCATCAGAATGTAATTTGTTATAAATAACTGTCACATTTGCAATTGAAGCTTGAATTAGCCGAATGAAAAGGTACCATGTCCATTTTTTTCCACAAATCGATTTAAAAAATTTTATTATTAATTTTATAATTAATTTATTATTCTAATTTTATAATTAATTTATTATTCTAATTTTATAATTAATTTATTATTCTAATTTTATAATAAATTTATTAATTTAATCGACTTAACGCGATAATGTCTCTGAATACACAGGAAATTTTGTAGTAAAAATAATTAATATCGAATAACTATTACTTTTTGAAATTTTTTACTAATATTTATGAATTAAATTGACAGTGTTTAGTTACAATACATTAACTTATATTGAATAGTCACGGTTACTATATTTACACAGTTACAATTTTATAATTATATAAAACGAAAAAATAATTTAATAGCTATAATTTTAGTTAAATTGATAACTTAACTTTGTAAATACGAGGTGTGTTCAGAAAATAATGGGAAGTTTTTAATTTCGCGGGTTTGGAAAGTCAGATTGTCAAAATTTTTTTTTATTATGTTATTACACATACCCTTAAGGTATGATATAATTTTCAGCTGTATTCATTGTTTACTTTGTTAGTGGCAGCCGCTAAGGTTAGACATGTTTTTATAAGCTCGGCGATTTTCGTTGTTTAAAAAAAAAATGAATCGAAGAATTTGTATCAAATTTTGCGTAAAAAATGAAATAAAGTGTAACAAAGTGTGTGAAATATTAACGAAGGCCTATGGTGAGTCCGCTATAAGTAAAACAAGGGTTTACGAGTGGTATAAGCGTTTCCAAGATGGCCGTAAAGACGTTGAAGATGACGAACACCGTGGACGCCCCAGCACATCAACAACCGATGAAAAAGTGAAAAAAGTGAAAGAAATGGTTTTGAACAATCGCCGAATCACAATCAGAGAAGTCGCTGATGGTATTGGGATATCGATTGGCTCATGCCATGAAATTTTTGCGAATGTTTTGGGTATGAAACGCGTGGCAGCAAAATTTGTTCCAAAATTGTTGAATTTTGAACAAAAACAGCGGCGAATGGAAGCTGCTCAACAGTCACTAAATGAAGTCAACAAGCAGAATTTTTGAAACGTATTATAACAGGTGACGAACATGGGTTTACGGATATGATGTCGAAACTCGTCGAAATCGTCCCAGTGGAGGCATTCTGGATCGCCAAGACCGAAAAAGGCTCGACAAGTGCGGTCGAACGTGAAGGTTATGCTTACTGTGTTCTTAGATTTTAATGGCATAGTGCATCATGAATTCTTGCCACGAGGTTAAACGATCAATAAGAAGTACTACCTAATAGTTTAACGCAGTTTGCGTGCAGCGATCCGAAAAAACGCCCGGATTTGTGGCAAAACAATTCATGGCTTTTGCACCACGATAATGCACCTGCTCACACTTCATTGCTTGTTCGTGAATTTTTGGCCAAAAACAATACTGTAACGATGCCCTAGCCTCCATATTCGCCAGACATGGCTCCGTGTGACATTTCTATTTTCAAAAATAAAGAGAACCTTAAAGGGCCGTCGTTTTACAAGCATGGATGACATTAAAAGCGCATCGCTGAAAGAGCTAAAGGCTATCCCAAAGATCGAGTTTCAGAAGTGTTTCGAGGATTGGAAGAAGCGCTGGCACAAGTGCATAATATCTAATGAGGACTACTCTGAAGGCGACAATATTAATGTAGACGAATAAATAAATATTTTTTTCAAAAAACGAAAATTCCTGTTATTTTCTGAACACACCTCATATAACTATTAACAAGTTTCTTTGATTAATAAATAGTTAATGTTACTATTTTAGTAGTCAATATAACTAAAGCGATTTTTACTTATAACTACAAAAAATAGAGGATAAGATGTTTATTGACTCAATTTGGGTTAAAACTGCCATTTTTTTCTCTTAATGTAGTAATACATCAATGCATATTGGATTGTTACTCAATAGAAGAACTCTTTTGATTGCCATTGATTAATATATAAAAAAACTTCAAAAAACCACTGAATTTTTCAATTTAAATCAAAAAAATACGATTAATTTTTTCGATTAATTTTTTTTTTCAATCTTTATTTTCATTCAGAATCGTTTTTCATTTATACCTAAAATCTTCTAAAACCGTGCAATCGAACCTTAAACTTAAAAGTTATGTAGTTATAATACTCGTAATTAATTTTGTCTGTACAGTCAAGGTCAATTTGTATTACTTTTTACCCTTTTGAGACGTATACTTTTCTACTTCATGAAATCTCACGAAATTTTGAACTCGGGGATTTTGGAGATCGCTGAATACGAATTTGAAGTCCGAAAATCTGAATTTTTATTTCGAAGATGGCAGATTCAAGAAGACAGATGAAAATTTACAAAAGTAACAATATCCGTGTCCGAGGTCTTACTCGGGATTTGAGTCGCAGAGCATGAATATAAGGTTAGAAAATCAAATTTTTTTTTTTCCAAAATGGCTATTTTAAGAAAATAGCGAACAAAAATTAACACAAAGAAAATATTTTAATTTAAAAAAATATTTATATCTAAAAGCATTCACTTCGAGGTTTTTAAGGCCAAGAGTAGGTGTCTATGATAAAATTGTGTAAACAAGGACCAAAAGTTTGAAGTCAACGATCTCAAAAACTTAGTACATTCTTTTAGGGTAAAAAATCACTTTTTTAAACTTTTTATTCGCAATCTTGAATTAGCTATTTTGATTCAGAATCGATCTTATTGCTCAGTTTTGTTCTATACAATATTTTCTCGAAGCCGATAATTTTTAAATTTAAATAATCTTTTTAATGCTTAGAGAAAAATTTTATATTCTTATCCGTTTTTATAACAACAAATAAAATGTAAGTTTTTGTTTTAATTTAATTAAATATACTATCACATGCAAGAGACAGATAGATCCTTTTTGTTAATGAGGATTTACTTGGGAATAGTAATGGGCATTATAAAGATTGACACCTCCCATATTGTCAAATTTCGCCTCGTCTGTAAATAAGAATTGGTCGAAATAGAAAGGATCTTGGCGCATTCTATTAGATGCCTATCTATAAAAATTTAAACGCCGCTGGTCATTTTCGATCTCAAGACCATGAGTGAGGCGGACATGGTATGGATGAAATTTCAAACTTTTCAAAATGCGGTTAGTAGTTGTTTTTGGAACTTCATGCGTTCGACTAATTTGCCGAGTAGAAATATGGGGATCATCAGCAACCGAAGCCAACACACCTAGTACAATATGCTCTCTAGAGCCAGTTTTGCGCCTTTTTTCGTGTCAGATTACCTTGTTCAGCTCTACTCACTAATCGCTTAGTAGCCTTTCAATCTGGATGTCAAAAGTCGGGATATTTTTCTGCATAAAACTTTTCTGCAGTTCTGTAATTGTCTTGACACTTGCCAAGAACCTTAATCATAACCCTCTTGATTACAAAGATTAAAATTATCAGAATTAAAACTATTTTCTTATGGACCTTATGACAAAAAAAAATTCGGATTTTTTCTTATCACTGATCATGATTCCATGGTTTGTTTTTATGTAGAAAAGAGTTAAAGGTGCGAAATGGGGGTTAAAATGAAAGAGAATTAAGCAGCTGGAACACAATAGAATTTCTTTAACTGAGTAGGAGTCGTCCCCTCAATT
Source organism: Chalcis sispes (assembly GCA_949987625.1). Taxonomy (NCBI): domain Eukaryota; kingdom Metazoa; phylum Arthropoda; class Insecta; order Hymenoptera; family Chalcididae; genus Chalcis; species Chalcis sispes. Next base: position 50,204,355 of record OX465094.1, on the reverse strand, counting down.
CAACTGTCCAAGATCAGAATTCAACTTTACTTTTTTCGCACTCATCAATTTCGACATGAAAACAGAGATGTTCCTCAATAATTATTATGACCTTAATATGTCTTTGACCTTAAGGTCAAAGTCAAGATCACCAGCCGTCGTAAAATGTTCCACTCTTTCTCTCTCCACGTTTAACACTAGGTATACGGGACCCGTCAATTTGACGGATTTCAAATTTTGAAATGTAATACCCAAAAAACCATAGCATTAATTTTTACCATTTTGCATCGTAAATTAATAATTTTATCAAAAGAATTTATATACACACTTATTATGTTCCTAAGCTTCCGAAATTTTGAAATTTTTATGTATTATACCTATCTTTACGAAACCCGTCAAATTGACGGGCTACCTCATTTCATAAACAATCCTTACATATTTGCTTCGTTCGTAACATCATTCTTCGAATAATAAATATAAGAATGAAAGAAAAGTTTTTACTGCGATAACCTCAATTCGTTATGTCAATACCGCTTCGATAATGTGAACTAAAGCGGATTATATCGACTGAGTGCTATCGTATTTAGCATTCAACGAAATCGCTTATACCTATCGCCGAAAAAACCTCTTAAACAAGAGACGATCTTTAGTACGGTTGTTGCAGTGCCAGTGGTAAGAACATTTTTCCAATGCAGCGTGCAAAAGTTTCAGTTATTGTAGACAGCCTACATCAGCTAAAAATCACATTGTAGACAGTCTCCGCTTATTGTAAGTATTTACAATAGGGTAATTGAATTTGGGCACAGTATTTTTTTATTTTGACCCATCATCCTTTTCTAGCAATCATGAGTAAATTCAGGAGACATAATAAGATATTTAACAAAATTGTCAACATCAACGAAGATTGTTCTGAGGATACCTCCGAAGAAGATCAGTATGAATTAGGGAAAAGTAAAGATTACAGTGAAAGTTATGAATACATTGAAAGTGGACAGATAGAAGGATCTTTGGATATTGAAGAAAAAAACTTCTTGAAAGTGCGTCGTAACAAGAAACGGTTGCGTATTCTTTCTAGTTCTAACTCCGAGGATGCGAGGACGAGCACATCCCAAAGTGTAATGGATAAAATTAAAATTGCAGTTGACGGGACACAGTGGACAAAACTGAAACCAGGTAGATCTAAGGGTAGAACGCCTGTTCGTATGATATTCGGAGATATCGCAGGGCCTACTGGCTACGCTAAAAGAAATATCATGTCGGGTTGTGTAACTAGTGCTTTTGAATTAATAATTGACAGTCACATAATGAAACACATAAAAAACTGGACTGAAACCGAGGCACATCGAGTTTTGAAAAAAGCCTGGACAATCACAGTTGCTGAGTTACGTAGTTTTCAAGGATTTCTATATGCCCGGGGCGCGTATGAAGCGAGATCACTGAAAGTTTCTTATCTCTGGTCGAAAAAATGGGGACCCTCTTTCTTCCAAAACACAATACGCAGAGATAGATTTACAGAAATTCTGAGATTCATACATTTAGACAAAAAAAAACCAACGATCCGAAAGATTACGAGGGTAGTCCCAAAAGTACCCGACCTGACTTATGAATACAGGTAGTTTTAAAAAAACAATTACTGCGATTGATAATACCACCTTTCAACAACTTAATGTGAAAAAATTTATAACGGTACGTTTATTATTATTTTTTTTACAGACATCCAAAGTGAACGCTCTCAGTGAATTTGTAAATATAGAAGAAATCGGGTATCGTTATGTGATACAATACTTTCATTTGAAAGGTCTAAGACCAACCGATATCAAAGCCAAGTTGGATTCTACTCTGGGGAAGTCTGCTCCTTCGTTTACAACGGTCAAATATTGGGTAGCTAAGTTTAAGCGAGGTCGTACGAGCTGCCAAAATGACCACCGCAGTGGTAGACCAAATGAGGTCATTACGTCAGAAAATGTGAAGAAAATCCACAAAATGGTATTGGATGACCGTCGACTAAAAGTGCGCGAGATAGCAGACATGGCAGGCATTTCAAAAAGTGCTGTGCATCGCATTTTGACCGAAAATTTGGACATGAGAAAGCTGTGCGCAAGACGGGTGCCGCGTTTGCTCACAATGGAGCACAAACAGCAACGTGAGGATGTTTCCATCGAGTGTTTGACAATGTTTCGCAGCAATAAAGCCGAGTTTTTGCGTCGATTCATAACCATGGACAAAACATAGGTCCATCATCTTACACCTGAGACCAAAGAGCAGTCAAAGCAGTGGACTAAAAAGGGAGAACCAGCTCCAAAGAAAGCAAAGACAGTTCAGTCAGCTGGCAAGGTCATGGCATCCGTTTTCTGGGATGCGCGTAAAATAATATTGATTGATTATCTCGTAAAAGGAAAAACAATCAACAACGCATATTATGCAGCCTTATTGCAGCGTTTGAGTAATGAAATCAAGAAAAAACGGCCCCATCTCACGAAAAAAAGTGTTGTTTTATCACGACAACGCACCAGTCCACATGTGCGTCATTGCGATGGCTAGAATCAATGAGTTGAAGTTCGAATTGCTTTCTCACGCACCCTATTCGCCAGATCTGGCTCCCTCGGATTATTGTCTTTTTCCGAATTTGAAAAAATGGCTCGGCGGCAAAAGATTTGCCAACAATGAAGAGGTAGAGTTTGCGGTTAATAGGTATTTTGAGGAGCTTGACGGTTCCTACTATAAAGCGGGTATCGAAGCTATTGAACATCGTTGCAAAAAGTGTATCGAACTGAAAGGAGAATATGTTGAAAAATAAAAAACATTTTCGCAAAATTTTTACTGTTTTCTTTGTCGGGTCGGGTACTTTTGGGACTGCCCTCGTACAAAGAGATAAATTTGCGCTGATATCAGAAATATGGAATCGATTTATTAATAATAGCCAGGCTTGTTATAAGCTATATTGAAATATTTCAATAGATGAACAATTATTTCTAACGAAAGCCCGTTTTAGGTTTACGCAATATATGCCAAACAAGCCTCATAAATTTGAGATTAAGTTTTGGCTAGCAGTTGACGTCCAATCAAAATATATTTTGAATACTTTTCCTTATATGGGGAAAGATGAAACTTGGAACACAAAATCGTTAGGCGAGTTCGTAACATTAAAATTAGCCGAACCATATTTACAACGAGGCAGAAATATAACGACAGACAATTTCTTCACAAGCATCCCGCTAGCTAAAAAATTGCTTGCAGAGAAAACAACCTTGGTTGGGACCATCCGATCGAACAAAAGAGAACCGCCAAAATCAGCGAAGGAAAAGAAGGACAAAATGACATTGTTTTCCTCACATTAATAAAAATCAGAAAACTGCACGCTTACTATGTATAAAAGTAAATCTACCGTAAAAGTTCTCCTTCTAAGCACCAAGCATACAGGTATACAAATAGAAGACAATTATAAACGTGTTTCCGAAACGATTACTTTTTATAATAAAACAAAGTTTGGTGTGGACGTCGTTGACCAAATGGCACGCAAATATAGTGTGAAAGCAGGGTGTTTCTGATGGCCCCTCCAAGCGTTTTACAATATTTTAGACTTGGCAGCGAGAAACGCGTGGATATTATATAAAGAGTGCACCGGATCGAAAATATCCAGAAATAAGTTTCTATTTTGTTTAGCAAAGGAATTAGCTGAATAAAACAAGGAGAATATTTGTCAAAGTTCAGTCGCTTCATTTCTGTTACCTTTAACGTCAAAAGTACGAAAAAGTTATCAAGTGGGCTACTGCAACAAAAATAGAAGCAATAATTGTTGTATACATTGCAAAAAGATCGCATGCGGAAAATGCACAAACAAAATTCAGTATATTTGTAAAAAATGTGCTCAATAAATATGATTACTCTATGCCGTTAATATCATTGTTATCATTTCCGTAATAATTTTCAAAAAAAAGATTTTTTACTCATTAATAATTTATTTAAACGTGAAGCCTTATATTATTCAATTCAAACTTAGTTTAAACAAATTGATTTTTAAAAAAAAATGCGTATTTTCGTCTACCCGTCAATTTGACGGGTGCTCGTAGAGATAGTAATATAAGAAACGCCCGTAAACCTAGTGTTAAAGGTAGGGTTTTCCCACTGAAAAAACTGTTGGCTCAACTTGTTGGCCTTTGAATGAACTTAAGGTCATAGTCATATTCGGATGTAAAATTTTCCGCTCTTTTTATTTCCGGGATCAAAAGTAGGGGTTTCCATTTGAAAAAACTAACTTGACCTTCAAATGATTTTGAAGGTCATTGTCAAGGTCACAGTAAAGGTCACCATTGGATGTCCCTCTTGAAACCCTACAACTTTTATTTGAAATATTTTTTTCTAAAAGACATATTTTCAGAGTTATTTGCGTGAGGCAATTAAAATAGGACACCCTGTATATTTTAAACGACGAGTGATTTTGTGCAGGGATTCCTTACAGCTTTTCCACCCTTTAAGGGTTACATGGGTTTAAAATAATAAAAAAAACGACTTTCTAAACTTCTTTTTTTAATGGTAAATAATGTATTAAACTATTATATCTTATTACTATCAAATAAAGTAACTTTTGAACTGTATGTAAAAAAACTTTTATTAAAAAATGTTGAAAATTCACCCTCTGACGGCTATTTTACGAAAATCTTCAAAAAATGCGGTGGACATCATAACTTGGGCTAGAGTCATCTGAAACAGAAAAACCAAATTTTTTCTGTTAGCGTATGAGTTTAGCTTGTACTTGAACGAAGGATTTGTAAAAAAATTGAAATCTGAATTTTTGGCAACGTCGCGTGTTTATTTATTTTTCGACACAAAAACCCAATAAATAATGCCATGTGTAATAAATTCCAATGAACAAAAAAGAAAATCCTTTGTTTACGTGCAAGCTAAACTCATACACTAACAGAAAAAATTTGGTTTTTTTGTTTCAGATGACTCTAGCCCAAGTTATGATGTCCACCGCTTTATTTTTGAAGATTTTCGTAAAATAGCTATTAAAGGATGAATTTTCAACATTTTTTAATAAAAATTTTTTTACATACAGATCAAAAGTTACTCTATTTGATTGTAATAAGATATAATAGTTTATTACATCATTTACCATTAAAAAAATAGTTTAAAAAGTCGTTTTTTTATTATTTTAAACCAATGTAACCTCTTAATGTCTGGTGTAAGTGCATTTGATATTACAGTATGTTCATTATATCTTGATGATAATTCCGTAAGCCGGGGTAGACTTATTATATATTGAGTGATAGTTTCGGTTTATATAGACATTAAAGGTCCTTACGCTGGTTTCTCTTACTTATAAGAAGATACTTATTGGTTTTTCCTATACAGCCAGGTGCCATTCTTAAAGTTCCCACATTATCTGGTTGTACACTTTAATCAGGTTTTCTGAGAAATATTATACACAAGGTTTTCTTTTTTCCTACTGAATGGAGCCAGAATCCTTTGGTATTTAGGTAACTTAATTGAGTGATAGGGGTAGGTTATGGTTATGTCACAGGATTTTTAACCCTTTGCACACGAGGTGTTTTTGGCTGAAAATGTAAGCCAAGTCTAGTCCACGAAAGTGTTTCCGGGAGGAATATCTCATCATACATCGTAAATAAGCAAATTGAGTTACAAAAGACTGTAACGCCGCAGCAGCGTCGCTCGAGTCGAAACTTCAAATCAGCCGGGTGCTGCATCGGCGCCGCTCAAGTTGACACTTCAAATCTGGCGGTCGCAATTTCGGCGCCGCTCGAGTGCAAAGGGTTAACACTTGTACATTAGGTCTTAACAACATTGATACTTCACAATCTTTTCAATTAGTGGCTTTGGTCAAATGTTCGTTGGTCGAGCAGATGTAGGCATAATGAGTACAGTAACAGTGCTGTATATCTTTGTGGTTCATTTTCATGTATTGCCTTTGATTAATACTAATGATAAGGTATTTGTGACTAGGTTTTTTATGCCCTGTCCTCATTGAATAATTATGAATAGCTTGTGGCACCAAATAAGGGTGTAATCTAAAGAGATTGTAAGGTACCCTTTCTACTAAAAGAAGATGCATTACAGTAAGTAGTTTTCCGTTGTTGTATACTGTATACTGTTGTACAGCCGACGCCTCTAGAAATTTGAGTGTTACGTACGGAGAAACACGCACATATCAAATTTAAATATTTATTTTATTCCGGAACCCACTAATTCATTCCGTACGGACCCGCTCGCGTATTACGAACCGAAATTATTCGGACGTTGAATTATCGCGTATCAAGTATTAAGTATTTCTGTCGAACAGGAAGGACACCTTCTGTAGAACGCGAGTTTACGCATGCAATATGATATATTTCTAAGACTAAAATTAATAATGATAATTGATTTCTCACCTTGATTGAACATGTAAACTGTGCAGTTCTTAATAGATGGAATATCATAATATTTCAATGATTAATATAACAAATAAACTGTATTGGCCGGTTGGTTTGGGATAATTGTCCAATTGAGTTCCAGACATTAATATATTCTTTTTTGGTATTTTCTTTATTAGATTATCTACTATCAATTTAATCTGCCATTTTTCCGCGATTCATTTTCTCACGCATCACGATGCAATTATAATATTTATATTTTCAAAATAAAAGATAACGAACCACTCTAATAAGACTATTTGAAAATGTCATTAAAGATGAAAATTGGAGATCTGAAATTAATTAACTGATTTGAACAAGATCTTAAAAATTAAACAAGTTTATTATTACCAAAAATTAACCAAGATCAGATCTTAAGTGGATTTTAGTGTCATTAAGATTGATTTGTGCAGTGTTCTTTCAACGTGATTTTTAGTAATACTTGTATGACTTCATTTTCCCAAGCACCATAGGGGTCTCGGCAAACGCTTTCAGAACATCGCCCATCGTTATTGAGTATTCCTGCGTAAGTGATGAGGTACATTACGGTGGAGTTGATTTTTATCTTGCTTATCACTGTGTCGTCTCCGTATTTAAATATTCCCGTTTCATACATTTGTTTTCACGTTTTTCTTAATAATCTCATGTATAAATTCGGCCTGACCATAATTTACTATTATGATCAAACAGTAAGACCAATTTTCAATTTAAATTTCATGGGTTTATCGATTGGACGAAACTTTTTTTTTAAGTTGGTAGCACCGTGAGAGACATCTGTGTCAAATTTCATGTTAATATATTTATTAGTTGGCAAGTGACACTCGTTTTTGTGCTCATCAAAAAGTGATTTCGGCGATTTTTATAGTGTCAGATTTTAGTGAACAAAGAAGTTGCATTCAATTTTGTCTTCGAAATTAAATTTCTCGTGCAGAAACGTTCAAAATGTTGTAGAAGGCCTTCGGTGAGCAGACTTTATCGAAAAGAAATGTTTACAAGTGGTACAAACAGTTCAAAGAAGGCAGAGACAGCCTCGAAGACAAAGAGCGTCCAGGATGACCATCGACATCAACTGATGAAAAATACATCAAAGAAATCAGAAACCTTGTGCTCAAAGATCGTCGGTTAACAATGAGTGACCTTATTGATACTGTTGGCAATTCATTTGGCTCGATTCAAGCAAATTTGAAAGATCATTTGGGTCTCAAACGCGTCAAATCTCGATTGGTTCCAAAAACACTCAACTTTTTTGAAAAAGAGCGTCGTGTTAATGTGTGCGAAGAGATATTGATTATGACTACCAGAACGTCATGGAACGCATTATTACGGAAGATGAGACATGGATCTATGCCTACGATCCAGAAACAACTGATTAATCGAGCGAATATCGTGCCAAAGGTGAAGCAAGACCAAAAAGATCACGTCAAAGTCGCTCAAAAATCACGGTCATGTTGACAGTTTTCATCGGTTATCGTGGTGTTGTGCATTTAGAATTCCTTCTGTCGGGTCTAACTGTTAACAAGGAATATTATTTGAGCGTTATGCGTTATTTGCGTAAAGCTATTCGCAAAAAGAGGCCGAAATTGTGGCAAGACAACTCATGGTTTTTGCATCACAATAATGCATCGTCTCACACCGCATTGATTATTTGCGACTTTTTAACCAAAAATTTAACTCATATCGTTCCACGACCACTGTATTCACCTGATTTAGCACCGTGTGACTTCTGGCTGTTCAATAAACTCAAAAGACCACTCCGGGGACATCGTTTTGATTGAGGAGATTAAACTTGAATCGCTGCGTTAATTGAAGGCGATTCCAGAAAAAGACTTTTCTGACTGCTTCAAGGATTGAAAAAGAAGGTTGGCATAAGTGTATTGTGTTGGGCGTGAACTACTTTGAAGGCATCAAAATAGATTTAAAAGAATAAATAAAGAATAAAAAAAAAAAAAAAAAAAAAATTTCGTCTCATTTTTTGATCATAGTAGTACTATTGAATTGTGAGAGGACATTCTGTAATGGTATACAGTCCACTATATCTCTATTTTACACTGTATAACATGAGTTTGGCGATAGTTTACTATTTGTAGTAACTGTATGTAATGACGGGTTACTTTTATAGGGGTTTTGGGGTTTGGGGTTAGTTCGCATTCGCCTACTTCGAGCAGAGATACAGTGGTTATGTTCAGGTGTCATGATCCACAGTCGTAACCAATAATACCGTAAACTGGAGCAAGAAGACATAAGAAAAAAATTGTTTCCACTAAGTTCATCTGGAAAATAAAGAAAATTTCAATTCTGCTTTGTTTTATTCGTAATCGTTTAGTTTGTGTTTTGTTGATTATTATCTTATTCTTAATTCTAATTTATTGTTAGTATTTACGCGTTTTTTTCTTATTAATTCTGTTTTATATTTTTTTTTATATTTAATTTTCTTTTATTATTTTTATATAATTTTTCTCATTTATTTTATAATTATGTTTTTTTTTCTGTCGTCTTCTATTTGCTCATATTTAGGCGTCTTTACATTGTTTATTAGTCGCTCTAGCTTATTGTGTCCTTTTTTTTGCTTATGTTCAAATTCTCGTTTTATATGAGATTTAAGGATCCTATTCGCAGACACAATCTTGTCGCTGTTTTCGTATTGCATCCTCACATTATAGGATTTAAGAACCTCCAGTAATTTGTGTGGACCAAAGTACTGGTCACCAAACTTGCCTAGTTTAGATCCAAGCAATAGAAACACAAAATCTCCTACCTTGAAATACTGTGGAATTATCTTTTTTTCGTATAGCTTCTTATTTCTTAGTTTCCATCTAACTAGGTTTTCATAAGCAATATTTTGAATGCCGATAAGCTGGGTTACTAAATCTGTGATATAATCCCTATATGTGGAAGGCATGTCACTCGCTTTTAAGGGGTCAGTTGATGATAACCATGCTAATTTTCCGAACACCACCTAGTAGGGCGTGTGTTTCATGCTTTCTTGTATGCTGGTATTATAATTTAGCATGGATATCTAAATCCATTCGTCCCATTCATTGTCTCTATCGATGTATTGTACAAGAAACTCACCGAGTGCATGATGAGATCTTTCCAGTGATCCATTCGACTAAGGATGGAAACCGGTGGTTTTAAATTTCTTTATTCTAAATCTTCAAGCGATCCTATTCATGAGGTGACTTAGAAAATTTTTTCCTTGGTCTGTTAATATCGCCTTAGGTGCTCCGAATAAACAGATGATTTTTTTGATTAATGCGTCGGCAAAAGTAGTAGCCAGAGTGTTTTGTAGGGGTACGGCTAAACAAAACTTCGATAATTGGTCGTGTATTGTCAACACATACTAATTCCCTTTCTTGGTGACCTTAAAGGGCCCTACTATATCCATCGCAATTTTGTCAAAAACAGTCCCCGGTGTATCGGTGCTTGCCATAGGCTGTTTCGTTTTTAGTTGCACTAATTTTTATAATTGGCAAATGAGGCATTGTTTCATGCGCCGCTGTATGCCGTCCTTTAGATTTTTCCAATAATATTTTTGCCGGATTTGGTTAAAGGTCTTGGATACTTTTCTGTGTCCTCCAATCGATGACTTGTGGAGTTTGTGGAAAGCTTCATCTCTCTTATCGATCGAGATGTATTTGAGTTTTCTATTACAGATCAAGATTTTATTGGAAGTATCAGTAAATATACCTTTAAGGGGGGAAATCACAGTAAAATTTTCAATTTTTCGAAAAAATTTTTTTTGCCTAAAAGGTGCTTTAGAGTCTTAAAAATAATATACCAAATGATGGAACACGGCAAAAGTGTCCGAGTGCCTAAATTTTTCATTCTGCGGTAACGCCACTCAGGTATGGTTTCTCAGTACTTAAAACTTTAAACGCGTTTTTCTCGAAACCACTTTTTTTGAGCTCGCCGAAGACACAACTCGAGCAAATCTTTACCGATCGACTTGAAATTTTGACAGTAGCTTTGAAATATCTTTCTCCACGGAGCTACGTAGGATTTTTTATTTTATAAGGCTTAGTTTTTTATATCGAAAATTTGATGGCGTTTTTTTTGTTAAAAATTTAACTTTATTTTCAAACATGCACCATTTTGTGAAAAATCAATACATCGAAAAAATCCTACGTAGCTCGCTAGCTGTTGTTATATGAAAACTAAAAAATTTTGGTTTTTTCTTCCAGGTCAAAAATTAAGCAGTCTACGTCTTCGGCAATTGACACGCTTTCAAAAATAGGCGCCTTGGGGCATATGCTGCGCAGCCGCCATTTTTAAATATTTTTGATTGAAAAAATTAGATTGTGTAGTTTCTTAGTATTGCTATGAAACCTAATTTACAGATTTTCGATTGATACTTTTATTCAGCCAAAATTAATTCCCGAAAATATGCCTATTTTTTTGTGTGCTACTGTGATTTCCCCCCTTAAGGAGGCTCATGATTTCAGTCAATTCTAAATTTCCTATATATTTAATGTTAGAGACGCTAAACGTTTTTTGGTTGAATTTCGCTAATAGCTCTCTTAAGTTTCCCAGGCTATTTGTTAAGTGTTTTTTAATCTATGTGAAGAAAACCGGCTGATCTTCTTTTATATACACAGCGTAGGAAGATTTTTTTTCTTTACGCTTTTCGCGGTGAATTTTTACGAGATTCAAGTTTCTTACAACGTTTATCTTGTTATATTTAAACAGCATTTTACCAGTTTCGTCGCAAAAATGTCTATCTGAGGCCACGAAATAGACTATATTGTCATTCCTAGTATGTATTGGTTCTTTTAATTCATTATGAGGCTGCGGCTTGTAACTTCATTGTCTTCGAATTTGTCGGGTCATTCCGATTCTTCGTCTAACTTTGATACGGATCTTGCGGGTGTGGCAAAAGGATTAGGTTTTGCTGGTTCGTCGAAGTCGTAGCCCTCTCTTTCTTCATAGTCGATCTTTTTCTTGGATCATGGTGGGCTTTTTCCTACAATCGGGATGATTTCTAGAACCTTTCTAGGTCTTTCTCTGGGTTTTTTGGGTGCCTGCGTCGTAGGGTTCTAACCAATGGTTCTTTTCCGTTTTTGTCGACATTGGGGGCATTCTTTCCACGCGTCTTACCATGTTAATGGCGCCCTCTTTAACTGGGTTGCGCGAAAACGGTCAGCATTTGCCTTCAACCTTCAGTGTTTATAAATTATTTTGTATTTTAATTCAGATAATTTAAACCTCTATTTTTGGACTCTCGTATTGAGGTCAGCAGTTTTGAACCAAGCTAATAGTTGGTGATCCGTCATTATTGTGAATTACCACCCATGTACGTAAAATTGGAATGCTGTTACGCTGTGCACTATGGCTAGAGCCTCATTCTCAGCATCCGGAAAGTGTAAGCTATTGGCCGGTCTTTCCCTATCTCTCCTTAAGATGGAACTCTTCCTACAGCGTATCCTTAAGCATCTGTATTGATTATAAAAGGTTGAGATAATTTGGGAAACTGTAGTATAGGCGCGTTACACAGCATTACCTTTGATACTCGTAAATTAAAAGCTTCCTCGGTTTTCTTGTTCCATTCGAACGTTGTCTCCTACTTTAATAATTTAGTTAGAGGCTTGGGAATTTACGAATTCTTTCATAAATCGCCGATAATATCCAACTAACTCTAAGAATCGGCAAAGGTTCTTCACGTTCTTAGGTTGCGGGAAGCATCTTGTGACTTCTTGGGATCGGGTCTTAATCCTTTTACGCTAAGCATGTGACCTAGGTATACTACTTAGCGTTTTAAAAATTCGCACTCATCAGTTTGTAGTTTTAATTTCACTTTCCTTAACCTGTCCATTATTTCGGTTATTTTTTTATGATGCTCGGCTATGCTGTTTGAGTAAATGACAATGTAGTCTAGGTAGACAAACAATGTTATTTCTCGCATGCCCTTCAGCAGTTTATATATCAATCTCTGGAAGGTGGCGGGCGCGTTTTTCAATCCAAAGGGAATTCTCACAAATTCGTAGTGGCCGAATGGCGTACTAAAGGCCATCTTGTGGGCATTTTTAGGGTACATCTTTATCTGATGGAACCCAAATGCCAAGTCAAGAACAGTATAATACCTGGCTGACCCTACTTGGTCTAATATCTCTTTGATATGGAAGTGGGTACAAGTCACCTATAATTATTTATTCAAGGCCCAAAAATCTAGTACCATACGGCATCTAGGCAGCCTTAGGCGTCTGGTTTCTTTGGCACGGCCCAAACTGAGACTTTGTGGGATGAATTAAAGTTCTTCATAACCCCTGCCTTCAACAAGTTATTCATCTGTTGATTAATCACGTCTTACACAGTGTGTCTCATGAAAAACGGAACTTTTTCAAAAAATCGATTTATATTGGCGCCACCTATAGGTGGATGTTAGCAATGGAAAGGTCCATTCTTAACTGACATCCTGTCAAAATTCTATGACATTTGGTTCAATGGAAACCAAAATATCGCGCTCAAAGTGACAGTGTGTTTGTGGCATCGTTCGAAAAATGAACTTAGAACAAAGAGCAAATATTGAGTTCTGTTTTACACTCGGTAAATCCTTTACTGAGACGCATAATTTGCTGAAACAAGTTTATGGCGATAATTGTCTATCCCGTACCAGAGTGTATGAGTGGTATAAGCGGTTCCAGGAAGGTCGTGAAGACATTCAGGACGACGAACATCCAGGTCCTTTAAATACCGTGATTACTCAAAGTAACATTGAAAAAGTGCGTGAATTTATGAAAAATGAGCCAAAATCTTTATTGCGATACAAGGAAATGGAATTGAATATGTCCAAAAATTCAATTCATCGCATTTTGACCGATTATTTGAATCTACGGAAGGTGTGTGCACGCTTTGTTCCACACAAATTGACCGACTTCGAAAAATTGCTCCGAATTCAACATTGTAAGGATTTGATTAAAGAGTCAAAAAAGGACCCAAACTTGAAATATTCAAATGTGACTGGTGACGAGACATGGTGTTTTCAATATGATCCTAAAACCAAGCGTCAAAGTGCTGAATGGAAGCATTCAACCGAGCCCAATCCGAAAATAAGTCGTCTTGAAAAGTCAAAAGTGAAGACAATGTTGATTTGTTTCTACGATTCGGAGGGTATTATTCATCGTGAATTTGTTCTACCTGGTCAAACGATTACTGCTGTGTTTTATCTTGGTGTTATGAAGCGTTTGCTCAGCCGTATTCGTCGTGTGCGGCCACAATACCGTGAAAAAGGGAGCTGGCGTTTGTTGCATGTTAATGCCCCGTCTCATCGATCGAATTTGATCACGGATTTTTTTATCAAAAATTCCATTTTAACCATCAACCATTCACCGTACTCGCCGGATTTGGTTCCGTGCGACTTCTACTTGTTCTCCAAATTGCACTTGCCTATGAAAGGTAAACGTTATGCCGACGTAGAGGCCACCCAAAAAGCGACGACCGACATACTAAAGTCGATGGATAAAAATGATCTCAAAAACTCATTTGATATGTTAATTAATCGTGCAAAACATTGTATTAATGCGGAAGGAGGCTATTTTGAATAAAATAAATGAGATTTGCGTTTTTGTCTTTATTTTGAAAGAGTTCCGTTTTCCATGGGACACACTGTGTATAATGAATGTGGGAATCGATATTGTTTTATGTGGACTGGAATGTCGTTAGTCGTAGGGATTTCGTATGCAGCGAGGTCTATTCCTGGAAGTTCATCTTCGGGTAGGTAGAACACATCTTTGCTATTTTTTACCAAATCGACTGCGTATGATTATTCATAGTCGTCTAGGTGGTCAGTAAGCAAATAATCTTATCAGTACGCATTAGTCGCAACGTTTTCCTTAATTTCTGATTTTTCGAGAAACTCCGGGTCTTTAAAGACGACGATTGACTCCAGCTGATAGTTTAGGTCGGTTGCTATCTCATTTTCTGAGATCAGGTAACTGCTTTTTATAGCTACATTACTATTGTGGTCTTCGTCTTGTATGGTTTCTAATATACTCGTATTTGCTTCACCATCGTACATATTGCTAAGTGCTGTTCTAATCTCAAATGATCGTGCGACGCCGTTACATACCATTAGGTGGTTAGGGTAGTCAAGGTACACATGGAAGTCACGCAGAAAATCGCAACCTAATACACTTTTTCCTGATATATATTGGTTGTCTTTTGCCACAGAGAATTTCATCTTACCCCCCAACAATAAGATCCCTACTGTTTCCCAGGTAGGTGTGATGCTTTTTCTAATGCCTCATAGATTGAATTTTTCTCTCGATTCCTTCTTCAGGAGGTATTGTACTTGATTTTATTGAATTTATTTCTAATCCTTAATCGACTAATAATCTCTAATCTGTAAAAGAAGAAGGATTAAGGATTTTTATGAATGGCAAACCAGTCTTCACGTTACTCGTGATATTGTGTAGATACTTGATTTGGTCAGGGCGATCTTCGCCGTCCTAGATTACTTTAACATGTTTATTGTTTATCATCATTAGATTATTTTCCAAGTCTATTTCTGCTTCCGTGGTTTTGAAAAAGTTAGCTCCTAATACTCCGTCAACAGAGAAAGGGAAATCATTCCGTACAACTAGATTCGATTATAGTTTTCCCGAATTTTATCTTTGTTTTCCCCCAAACCTTCCTCTATCTTACCTTCTAGACCTTGCAGAGTGTATACGTTCTGGTTTTTAAGATGTTCGATATCTGGCAAGACATGTGCCTTTAGTACACTAACCTCTGATCCTGTGTCGATCATAAGAGCGTTGGAGAACTTGTTTTGAAGGAGGTTGAGGTTTACGAACGGTATAATTCTACAGATTCCTATGGCACTAATTCTCATCGGCAGTCCTCCAGTTCTATCGGTAGTGATGAGCGCACTCGAGGTCATGGAGTTTTTCCAGTAGCGCTCTGTTGGAGGAGACCCCTCTCATTTTTTGGCTGATTGTATATTCTCTTTCTACATTATGTGACCATGTGCCCCTTTATCTGGCAGTAACTGCTAATTGGTACGTTAGGCAAGTTAGGAGAATTTGGTTGGCGGTAGACTGCTGCCGTATTGCCGGGTACATCACATTTTAAACAACGTATCTCTGCTCTAGGCGTATTGTTTGTACGCGTAAAACAATACAGCTCTGAGTGTTCGGGCTTATTGCATAATTGATAGACGTTGACTACGCGCCTGTTCTCGTTATACTGCACCACTGTATGTCTTTTTTGTCTACATATTTGGCATTTAATATCGTTATTGCTGAGGTTGGCAGTGTGGCATGGCTGCCTGCAAATTTGGCATCTTTTTGCCTTGAGGAAACAGGTTTCCTCGGAATGTCCAGGTTTCTTACAATAACGGCATATTGCTAACCTATTTACACGCGCGTCATATCTTATTTCTTCCAATCTTTTCAGCTCTGGTTTTGTAACCTCTTCGCACGTATAAAAGAAACCTTTTCTATGAGGTCGCTGTTTACCACGAAGGGCTGTTTTAGAGGTGATTTATCTCTCGGCAAGTATCGCGTTTCTCACGATGTCCGAGATGTTGTTTGCCACCTTCATCCTATTATCTATTTCTGGTCTGAGACCCCGTTTGAAACATTCTATTATGTGTGTTTCTGTCTGCATTTTTAATTTGGAATCGATGGCACCGGTGGCTATTTTATGAGTCTCGTTAATCCGCGCTCCTAAATCCTATATACGGTTTGGCAAGAAGATTACGTTTTCGTCATCTAGCTGGTATTCGTTTTCGAGTTCTTCTAGCAGCTGTTATTCAGTTTTCGTCAAGGAATAGATGTCTTTTAGAAAATCTTTCATTTCACCTATCGTGTGAAACACGGTTCCGAGGATTGCGGCGCGGGCTTCTCCACGAATCTTGCTCCTTATTAATCAGACTAGGTAAACCTCATTGTAAGGGGCTATCATTTTCGTTGCCTCATCGCATCCCTCTAAGAATTGGCTCAACGGAATGTTAAGGCCGTTGAACTCGGGGATTACGCTGAGTGCATCTTTTAATGTTGTCGGTTGAGCCGTGCCTTCCACAGGATTAGCTTTCAGCGTTGGCGTAGCCATGTCAACGATAAAGAAAAATGGAAACAGAGATTTTTGGTCACGGGGGGGGGGGGCGGTGTCTAATGAGATTAGGAGTTGGTTTGGGAGTGCAGCGGGTAGTTGGGTGTTCGTCCCCTTTTTTTTTCTGATTTTCTTTTACTATTGATATCGTTCCCTCTGTCCTTTTTCTTAATCTTTCCTTTATCTTCGTTGTACACAGTGTGTCCCATGGAAAACGGAACTTTTTTAAAATGAAGACAAAAACTCAATATTCCGGAAAACCTTATTTATTTTATTTAAAATAGTCTCCTTCCGCATCAATACAATGTTTTGCACGATCAATTAACATATCGAATGAGTTTTTGAGATCATTTTTATCCATCGGATTTAGTATGTCGGACGTCGCTCTTTGGATGGCCTCTACGTCGGCAAAACATTTTCCTTTCAAAGGCAAGTGCAATTTTGAGAACAAGTAGAAGTCGCACGGAACCAAATCCAGGGAGTACGGTGAATGGTTGATGGTTAAAATGGAATTTTTGATAAAAAAATCCGTGATCAAATTCGATCGATGAGACGGGGCATTAACATACAACAAACGCCAGCTCCCTTTTTCACGGTATTGTGGCCGCACACGACGAATACGGCTGAGCAAACGCTTCATAACACCAAGATAAAACACAGCAGTAATCGTTTGACCAGGTAGAACAAATTCACGATGAATAATACCCTCCGAATCGTAGAAACAAATCAACATTGTCTTCACTTTTGACTTTTCAAGACGACTTATTTTCGGATTGGGCTCGGTTGGGTGCTTCCATTCAGCACTTTGACGCTTGGTTTTAGGATCATATTGAAAAAACCATGTCTCGTCACCAGTCACATTTGAATATTTCAAGTTTGGGTCCTTTTTTGACTCTTTAATCAAATCCTTACAATGTTGAATTCGGAGCAATTTTTCGAAGTCGGTCAATTTGTGTGGAACAAAGCGTGCACACACCTTCCGTAGATTCAAATAATCGGTCAAAATGCGATGAATTGAATTTTTGGACATATTCAATTCCATTTCCTTGTATCGCAATAAAGATTTTGGCTCATTTTTCATAAATTCACGCACTTTTTCAATGTTACTTTGAGTAATCACGGTATTTAAAGGACCTGGATGTTCGTCGTCCTGAATGTCTTCACGACCTTCCTGGAACCGCTTATACCACTCATACACTCTGGTACGGGATAGACAATTATCGCCATAAACTTGTTTCAGCAAATTATGCGTCTCAGTAAAGGATTTACCGAGTTTAAAACAGAACTCAATATTTGCTCTTTGTTCTAAGTTCATTTTTCGAACGATGCCACAAACACACTGTCACTTTGAGCACGATATTTTAGTTTCCATTGAACTAAATGTCATAGAATTTTGACAGGATGTCAGTTAAGAATGGACCTTTCCATTTCTAACATACACCAATAGGTGGCGCCAATATAAATCGATGTTTTGGGAAAGTTCCGTTTTCCATGGGACACACTGTGTATAAGGGCAGTGTCACAAATCAAAAACTCGTAGCAGTGTCGTTAAAGGCCTTAGTCGGCGTAACGGCGAGAAGCCCTAGTTGCTGATCTGTGTCGCAAGGTATGAGGAGTTTCCGGGCAAAAAGATATATTACGTTGATTTTGTTCCTCAATTCAAGGTTGTTTGCGATTTGGAATTGTGTAGCTCTTTTCTCGCTCTTAGATCTTTTTGTGTAATGTTCTCGTACAATTTACGTAGGTGAGATAATACAGTCTGTCAAGTAAGAGCGTGGTCGACTTCACTGACAGGTAATAAAAGATTTCGCTCTAATTCCTTCACAAGCCGATAGAGGGAAGCTTTGTCCTTGATGCATTGTCAACAAAGATTCAGTTGTCGTTGATCTTTTGAAAGAGAATCACGTTAAACGCCATGAGTGCTAAGTACGCGTCGCGGTACGAGGCTGTGTTCCTTTGCATCCACCTGAAAGGTCCCAAAATGACTCATTCAGCGGCTGCTAAATATATGAGAAAGTCGAAGGCATTTGTACAGAAGTGGATACAGCGATATAAAGTGGCTTAAAATGACGATGATTTACCAGAACGTGGCTCGATAGGAAAAGTGAACAAAAAAGATGAAAAAAGAATAGTGAATCTGTTTTCGCGGAATCCTGTTTTAACACTGCGGCAAGGACAAGCAAAATTAATGGCAAAAGTTTTAGATATATCCTACGGAACTATCCGAACCCATCTTCGTACTCATCATCTGAAATGGCGCAACACAATGAAGAAGCCTCTGTTGACTGAAAAACATGTGACAAAGCGACTCGCTTGGGCGCATGAGAATATTGATAGAGATTTTGAAAATGCCATTTTTACTGATGAATGTTCTATATGGGCACGTTCTGTCCTCACGCGAGCCTGGTCAACTTCGACCAATAGGCTTGTTCAGCGGACCGTAAAACATGGAATAAAGGTGCATCTTCGGAGCTGCTTCTCAAAGCAGGGATTCGGCAGTTTGCACCTCTTTACTGACAACCTAAATGCCGAGAAAATGATAAAAATCTACAAAAAGGCTTTACTGCCATCTGCCAAACGATGGTTCATCGCAAAAATGAAGATTGGATTCTGCAGGAGGACAACGATCTTAAACACCGCAGCAAGCTCTGTACTCAGTGGAAGACTCAATCTGGCATCGTTACATTGGATTGGCCGTCGCAGTCGCCCGATGCAAACCCTATTGAAAATGTGTGGGCATATATTAAACGGAAGGTTCGTGGAAGACGCACATACACTTTGAAGCAGTTGTCTTACGAAATTTGTCGGATCTGGAGATCCTTGCCACTAGAATACGCCGTCAAATTAGTAGAAAGCATGCCTCAGAGATGGCAGGCAATTATCGACGCCGGTGGCGACTGGACACATTATTTTGTTGACCGAATTGCATCATTGTTTGTAATGTGTACAATGTATATATAAATATGAAAGTTTCATCAAATAAATTTTTTTATAAATTAACACGACCACGCTCTTACTTGACAAACTGTATATTTATGAAATTAAATCTGTTAAGGACCAAAAGGACACTTCTTACATATTTTTTTCAGCGGCATGACTAACTATGAAATCGATTGTGAAAAGCATCAAAAAATATCATTTCCGATGTAAAATTTCCTGATCTTTCGATTAGCGGAAGAATCCTTAAGAAACCCTTATGAACTAATTTTTACGAACATTTATCACAAAAAAGTTGTTTTATTTTAAAAATACTAGAATAAGCAAAAAAGTCAGAATTTTAAAAAAATGCATATTAAAAAAGTTGTTATTGTTTATTTAACAAAAAACACGAAATTTCGATAAAAAATTTTTCGTTCTATATTTTCGCATCGAAACTGGAAGCCAATATTTTCAAGCTGTACATTTTTTGCGTCCATGGACCCTTACCTTCAAATTTCACCATAAGGTTTTTGAAATTAAACATGGCGGTATTCAATATGGCGGCTTAAAGATAACATTTTTTTGCTTATTGTAGTATTTTTGAATAAAACAACTTTTTTGTGATAGATGTTCGTAAAAATTAGTTTATGGGGGTTTTTTGGGTCGCTGATCATGAATCTGCTATAAGTTTTTCTAAATTCAAAATGGCGGATCAAATATGGCGGCTAAAAATTTTCAAAATTATCCAAATTCTATGAAAATTGGTATATAGGGGTTTTTTGGGTCGTTGATT
The DNA here is from genome assembly GCA_949987625.1 of Chalcis sispes. Lineage (NCBI taxonomy): Eukaryota > Metazoa > Arthropoda > Insecta > Hymenoptera > Chalcididae > Chalcis > Chalcis sispes. The sequence goes on along the minus strand of OX465094.1, from coordinate 50,184,210 downwards.
ATAAATTTGGTAATTATTTTTACAATTTTAAAATGGTGGTTCTAATATGGCGTCTAAAAATTTTTAAAATCATTCAAATTTTATGAAAATTGGTATATAGGGTTTTTTGAGTCGCTGATTATAAATTTGGTAATTATTTTTCCAAATTTAAGAAGGGAGATTCAATACGTCGATGATTAATGTTGAAAACCATTCTTATTTTATTAAAATTAGAATGTGGGAGTTTTTACGATCACCAATTCTACGAAAATATCGTCTTTTAGCCGTAAATTCACGTTGCCTAGCTCTTGCCACGTGGAGGTAATCGACAAAACTAAGAGCCTCTTTTTTTTTTTTTTTTTAGTTTTTATATTGTTTAATTTTTTTTTAGTTTCTTTTGTTTTTTTTTTATTTTTTATTATTATTTATGTTATAATTTATTGGTGTAAAAGTAGAAAACATGAGGAAAATACATGGACTTTGCAGTCTTTACACATTTTTGTTGTTCTGGAAGCGCATTTTTTGGAATTGCTATATTATTTCCTTATGCCTTTAAAATTTATAATTTACTGAGGGGTGGTATTGATTTACATAATTTACATTGCAGTAATTGGATGCCAAGTATAAAAGCAAAGAAATGGACTTAGCCGATATTTATGAGATTCATTCAATCTTCAAAAGCTAATGCAACATTTCTTCGGAATTACGTACATGAAAAAAAACTTGGTACAATTGATCTTGCTATGGAGATTGCAAAATATTACCTTGCAAAAGCAAAAATAAGTAAATCACACACATCTATAACTGTTTCTTTGAAAAAAAAATTGTCAAAATTTCAAGAAATGCTCTTTCAGAACAACAAAAATGTGTAAAGACTGCAAAGTCCATGTATTTTCCTCATGTTTTTTACTTTTACACAAGTAAACTATAACATAAATAATAATCAAAAAATACAAAAAAAAGAAAAAACAAAAACAAATTAAAAAATATAAAAACTAAAAAATAAAAGGAAAAAGAGGCTCTTAGTTTTGTCGTTTACCTCCACGTGGTAAGAGCGGGGCAACATGAATTTACGGCTAAAAGACGATATTTCTATAGATTTAATAATCGTAAGAACTTCTACATTCTAATTTATATAAAATAAGAATGGTTTTCAACATCAACCATCGCCGTATTGGATCTGCCTTCTAAAATTTCAGAAAATAATTACTAAATTCATAATCAGTGATCTAAATAAACCCTACATACCAATTTTCATGAAATTTGAATAATTTTGAAAATTTTTAGCTACCATATTTGATCCGCCATTTTGAATTTAAAAAACTATTAGCAGATTTATGATCAGCGACTAAAAAAATCTCTATTAACTAATTTTTACGAACATTCATCACAAAAAAGTTGTTTTATTCGAAAGTACTAGAATAAGCAATAAAATGTTATCTGTAAGCCGCCATATTGGATACCGTCATGTTTAATTTCAAAAACCTTATGGAGAAATTTAAAGCTTAGGGTCCATGGACGCAAAGAATGCAGTTTGAAAATATTGGCTTCCAGTTTCGATGCAAAAATATAGAGCGAAACATTTTTTCTTATCGAAATTTCATGTTTTTTGTTAAATAAACAATAACAACTTTTTTAATATGCATTTTTTTTTAATTCTGACTTCACTAATTAAGAGATCAAGAAATTTTACACCGGAAATGATATTTTTCGATGTTTTCCACAAACGATTTCATAGTTAGTTATGCCGCTGAAAAAAATATGTAACAAGTGTCCTTTTGGTCCTTAATGGGTTAATATGTACTATATTTATAATATATTATAGTATTAGTTGCGTCAATTGCTAGATTATTTAGTAACATGAATTGTTAAATTACTATATTAGTTGTTGATTTTCACTTTTTGTTGACTCTCTCTTTATTGTATAAGTGCATTTTTTATCAATTTGTTCAATATTATGGGCAGATGTATACCTTAACTATTGTTTTTAACGAGTAAGTCAGAGGCGAGGTTTAATGCCTCGACGTAGTTTGTCTACCGCCATTTGTAATAAATTTATTCACCTTCTTTTTTTCTTGAAGCTTTTGCCTATTTATAGCTGTATTATCTACGAGTATTAGGGACAATTTTTTTACATATTTACTACCTATTCTTGGTCATTATTGGTTACTTATTATTTTTCTATTTTTCAGGAAACATGAAAAAATTTATTATTAATTAGTATTAGCACGTTCAACCCGGCGTGAACCACCGGTGGTTTACAGGCATTGCTTTCATCTGGCGGCATGAACCACCGGTGGTCCACACGTAGTTGGCTCCGTCTGGCGGCGTGAACTACCGGTATTCCACACCTAGTTTGCTCTGTCTGACAGCGTGGACCATCGGTAGTTCTTATATGTTTTTAATTTTATTTGAAAAAGCATACTTCAAATTGAAAAGCTGGGAAGAGACAAGATGATAATATACAATGGAAAAGGAAAATTATTTTTACAGTTGTTTTCAATATACAGAAAAATTTATTTTTCATAGTTATTTTCAATATAAAAAAATAAATTTTCGTCAAACAAAAGAGTCAAAATGAACAATAATTATAATTGAAGTATAACTCAGTAATAAACTTCTGCAAAACATGGGATACAAAGTGTTGGTTCATTTTTACAGGCTGGACAATAAGTGTTGACTCTTATGGTCTTCTTGATAACATTTTTCCTCCCTTCTTGTTCAGCTATTGAACAATAGCAGTTCTTACATCGTTTTCTTGTCCTTCTTAAAGATCCTTCATATTTCGCCAGATTATGAGTGAGTGATGATTTCGGCGAAAGAGGTTTATTTTCAACTTTCAAAAGACAATCAATTATTTTTTACGAAAATTTAGGATACAGACATTTTTACGAATACCAAATTTAGTATATACGCACCATGCATTTACTAACATGGTACCACAGATCAATTCTAATATTATCTTCATGTACCATTTAATGGTTTTTCTTAGTGAACTATAGTAAGCTGAAATTTGGTCAGAAAGATCAACTCCTTTTTTGGTTTTATTATAGCTTATAACACAATTCGGCTTTTGCACAGTTTTGTGTCCTCTGGTAGTGACTTCCATAAGGGAACACTTGTGGTATTTACACGTTGTTAACATCAATACTGATCTTTTATCTGTCCATTTTACAAATTTTACATCTTTTTTTTGTACACTAATTATTTCACCTTTTTTTTGTTTTTCTTTCGCTGCTACCGGCAAAAATGATCTATTTCTTCGAAGAGTCCCACATAAAAATGTTTTTTTTTGCAAAAGCTCTTTAGCTAAGGGTACGCTAGTATAATAATTGTCAGCGTACAAAATTCATCCTTCATATAAAAGATCATCCATGAGTTCTATAACGACAGTATGCGGATGTGATAGGTTTTGTTGCGGTTGGACTTTTGCCAGAATAAAGTTTTATCTTATAGGTATACCCTTCTATAAGACATAGCTTATAAAGCTTTACACCATGTTTATGACGTTTATTTAGAATATATTGCCAAAATTGTAGCCGACCACACCAAGCAATCATACTTTCGTCTATTGTTAATTTTTTTTCAGGTTTCACTACTTTTTGGAAGTTTCTGTTCATCTTTTCTACAAGTGTACTTATTTTGAAGAATCAATCATTCGAACAGACTTTATCGCCATCAGAAAAATGCCAGTACTAAAGAATATCCAAAAATCGTTCTCGCGAGGTAGCACTTTTTATACGTTCATTACTAAACATGGGATCTGTTGACTAATATAACTAGATTTTTGGTACCTTAACAACACCCATTATTAACAAAATGTCTATAAATATATGCATTTCATCTCGAGTTGTTGGTTTTCATTGCTGTTTGTGTTTTCTAATAGTAACTGATAAATGTGCTTATGACGCACATTTTTCATAATATTTGTTGGTTTCTAATACCATAAAGTAAATTATATTATCACTAAAAAATAATCTATAAATTGAAAAGGCATTATCATAATCTATCTCTGGCAATATTCTATGTTCTTGATTGTATTCTTCAAAAGGAACACAATCTGTTATAAAAGGGCTCCAATCTTGTTGAACACACATAAACTGCGGCAATGTATTCTCACCATGTTCCGCTCTGTTTAGCAGTATTGCGTCCGAAAACCCATCTTCCGAGCCCGATGAATATAAGATTCTAGGTTTTTTTCTGCGTGAATTTCGCAGGAACTCAAAATCATCGTCTGACTCCATAATACTAAAGGTCAATAATAAATTATTGAAAAACAAAAATTATAGAATACCTAACCTTAAAAATATAATAGTATTTTACTTACATATATATTTAATTTATATATACCAGGCTGTTCAATAAGTTTCGCGGTTCGATAGTAGGGTGTTGCTACTAGCCTGAATATTTTTTTATTATGTTGTTACACTCTTCATATGAACGTATGTGAAGTTTCATTTTAATCTGTCAATTCATTCTTTGTTTACAAGCCATTTAGTATTGACGTGCCACAGTATTCTTTTACAATGGAAAAAATCGAGTATTGTGCAGTAATTGAATTTTTATTTTTGGAAGGTTTAAAAGCAAAGGAAATTTATGAACGAATGTTGAAAATGTATAAAGACTCTTCGCCTTTAATTAGTCAAGTAGAAAGATAAGTTGCTGAATTTAAACGTAGTCGTACAATCCTTAAAGACGATCCACGTCAAGGACGTCCAAAAACAGCAAAAACACCAGAAATCGTAGAAAAAATACAGGATATCGTATTGGAAAATCGTCGAGTGACTAAAAGAGCTTTAGTAAAAGCCCTAGGCATCTCATTGGGCAGTGTGAGAAATATTTCGACTAAAGTATTGGGTTTCAGAAAGCTGTGTGCACAATGGATGCCACATTCGCTAACAATGGAACTAAAACACATTCGAATGCGACTTTCTCAGCAACATTTAGAGCGTTTTCGAAAGGATCAAGTGGATTTTGTGCGTCGGTTTATCACTATAGATGAGACTTGGGTCTATCACCATCATCCTAAATCAAAACAAGAGGCTAAAGAGTGGTGTAAACCTGGTTCTTCGGCTCCGAAACGAGTTCGTGTCCAGAAATCGGCCAAGAAGGTGTTAGCATCAGTTTTTTGGGATGCGAAAAAAATTTTGTTTGTGGATTACTTGCAAACTGGTAAAACAATAAATTTTGAATATTATTGTAACCTTTTAGACCAGCTGAAGGATGAAATTCGTAAAAAAGACCCGGTTTGCAGAAGAAAAAAATCCTTTTCCATCAGGACAATGCACCGTGTCACAAGAGCATTTTGACAATGGCTAAAATCCATGAATTAAAGTTCGAATTGTTAAAGCATCCACCGTATTCACCAGATTTGGCCCCTAGCGACTACCATCTGTTTCCAGACATAAAAAAATTCATGTGTGAAAAGCGTTTTTCATCAAATGATGAGGTGATAACAGATGTGGAAGCGTATTTTGCAGCCCTTCCAGATTCTCACTTCAGGAATGGAATTCATAAATTGGAATCTCGTTGAAACAAGTGTATTAATGTTAAGGGAGACTATACTGAATAATAAAGTGTATTTTAAACCATAAAATTGTGCTTGTCTTATCGAACCGCAAAACTTATTGAACAGCCTGGTATTATATATATGTATATATATATATATATATATATATATATATATACAGGGTTATTCAAAAGTCCCAGTATGGCAAAACAACTTTCAAAGAATGCATTTTGGGAAAAAACGTTTCATATAAGTATAAGGATTTTTTCCTGGCTATCTGATTGTAACCTTGGATTTTACCTTTACTTTAACCTTCAAGGTCATTTAAAGGACAAGTTAAGTTTTGTAAATGGGAACCTCTATTTTTTATCGCGGATTTGGAAAGAGCAGAAAATTTTGCGTCTAAACATGAACTTGACCAACTCTTTGACCATGACCTTCTAGGTCAAATATGGATCGAGTGCCGAGAGTCCCAGTACGAATGTCCTTCCGACCAATTAAGGCAATGCAGCGTGTAATTTCGACCAATTGAAGCAAGGCATTGTGTAGTCTCGAGTGCAATTAAAAATTAAAATTGTAGACGGAAAAAATTATGATCACAGGTTGTAAGCCTTGTCTTAACTGGCCGAGATTGTTAGCCAATTCTTAACAGTCCGGGATCGTTAGACTTGCCTTAATTGGCCAGGCGATCTCCTTGCCTTAACTAATTGAGATCGCTAGTTATCCTACAGTCACTGAAATTTTTTAAAATTCTCAGAAAAATCTGTTTAAAATGATTTTTAAATACTGGTTCAAGGCCAAGAGCTTGATTATGGTCATATTCGTACATTTATTTTTCCGTTTTTCCTAACTTATCAAAAAAATAATAGTTAATGCAAATAAAATAACCTGACTTTGACATGATCTTAGAGTCATTGTCGAAATCGTAGTCAAGGTCTTACTTGAACGTTAAATTTTAACTCATTCCAAATCTGTAATAAAAAATAGTAGTTATCAATAAAAAAGCAGTTTCAACCTTGTGATGACTTTAAAGATCCTTGTCAAAGTCATGTTTAAGACCATATTTGGACGTAAATTCTTTTGCTCTTTCCAAATCCGTGATAAGCAATAAGGGTTCCAAACTAAAAATTTTAACTTATCCTTCAAATGACCTAAAGGGTTAATTTAAAGGTCAAATCTAAGTTTATCATCAGATAGACAGGAAAAAATACTTATAATTTTGTCTGAAACATTTTTTCTCAAAATGCATTCTTCGAAAGTCTTTCTGCCGTACTGGGACTTTTGGATGACCCTGTATATATAAATATACCAGGCTGATTAATAAGTTTTGCGGTTCGATGAGACAAACACAATTTTATGTTTTGAAATACAATTTATTATTTAGTATAGTCTCCCTGAATATCAATACACTTGTTCCAACGAGATTGCAATTTATGAATTCCATCCTTGAAGTGAGAATCTGAAAGGGCTGCAAAATACGCTTTCACATCTGTTATGACCTCATCATTTGATGAAATAAGCTTTCCACACATGAATTTTTTTAGGTCTGGAAACAGATGGAAGTCGCTAGGGGCCAATTCTGGTGAATACGGTGAATGCTCTAACAAGCCGAACTTCAATTCATGGATTTTAGCCATTGTCAAAATGCTCTTGTGACACGGTGCATTGTCCTGATGTAAAAGGATTTTTTCTTCTGCAAACCGGGTCTTTTTTTACGAATTTTATCCTTCAGCTGGTCTAAAAGGTTACAATAATATTAAGAATTTATTGTTTTACCAGTTTGCAAGTAATCCACAAACAAAATTCCTGTCGCATCCCAAAAAATTGATGCTAACCCCTTCTTGGCCGATTTCTGGACACGAACTCATTTCGGAGCCGAAGATCCAGGTTTACACCACTCTTTAGCCTCTTGTTTTGATTCAGGATCATGGTGATAGACCCAAGTCTCATCCATAGTGATAAACCGACGCACAAAATTTACTTTATCCTTTCGAAAACGCTCTTAATGTTGCTAAGAAAGTCGCATTCGAATGTGTTTTTGTTCTATTGTTAGCGAATGCGGCACCCATTGTGCACACAGCTTTCTGAAACCCAATACTTCAGTCAAAATATTGCTTACCCTACCCAATGAGATGACTAGGGCTTCAAGTAAATCTCGTTCAGTCACTTGACGATTTTCCAATACGATATCCTGTACTTTTTCTACGATTTCTGGTGTTGTTGCTATTATTGGACGTCCTTGACGTGAATCGTCTTCAAAACTTGTACGACCACGTTTAAATTCAGCAACCCATCTTTCTACTGTAGTAATTAAAGGCGAAGAGTTCTTATACACTTTCAACATTCGTTCATGAATTTCCTTTGCTTTTAAACCTTCCAAAAATAAAAATACAATCACTGCACGATACTTGATTTTTTTTTATTGTAAAAAAATACTGTGACACGTCGATACTAAATGGCTTGTAAATAAAGAATGAATTGACAGATTGAAATAAAACTTCACATTCGTTCATATGAAGAGTGTAACAACATAATAAAAAAAAATTTAAGCTAGTAGCAACACCCTCTCTTATCGAACCGCAAAACTTATTTAACAGCCTAGTATATATATATATATATATATATATATATATATATATATATATATATATATATATATATATATACGGTCTGTCAAGTAAGAGCGTGGTCAACTTCATTGACAGGTTATAAAAGATTTTGCTCTATTTCTTTTGCGAGCCGATAGAGGGAAGCTTTGTCCTTAATGCATTGTTAACAAAAATTCAGTTGTCGTTGATCTTCTGAAAGAGAATCACGTTAAACGCCATGAGTGCTAAGTACGCGTCACGCTACGAGGCTATGTTCCTTTGCATCCACCCAAAAGGGCCCAAAATGTCGCAATCAGCGGCTGCTTAATATATGAGAAAGTCGAAGGCATTTGTACAGAAGTGGATACAGCGATATAAAGTGGCTAAAAATGTCGATGATTTACCAGAACGTGGCTCGATAGGAAAAGTGAACAAAAAAGATGAAAAAAGAATAGTGAATCTGTTTTCGCGGAATCCTGCTTTAACACTGCGGCAAGGACAAGCAAAATTAATGGCAAAAGGTTTAGATATATCCTACGAAACTATCCGAACCCATCTTCGTACTCATCATCTGAAATGGCGCAACACAATGAAGAATCCTTTTGACTGAAAAACATGTGACAAAGCGACTCGCTTGGGCGCATGAGAATATTGATAGAGATTTTAAAAATGTCATTTTTACTGATTAATGTTCTATATGGGCACGTTCTGTCCTCACGCGAGCCTGGTCAACTTCCACCAATAGGCTTGTTCAGCGGACCGTAAAACATGGAATAAAGGTGCATCTTTGGGGCTGCTTCTCAAAGCAGGGATTCGGCACTTCGCACCTCTTTACTGACAACCTAAATGCCAAAAAATGATAAAAATCTACAAAAAGGCTTTACTGCCATCTGCCAAACGATGGTTCATCACAAAAAATGAAGATTGAATTCTGCAGGAGGACAACGATCCTAAACACCGCAGCAAGCTCTGTACTCAGTGGAAGACTCAATCTGACATCGTTACATTGGATTGGCCGTCGCAGTCGCCCGATGCAAACCCTATTGAAAATGTGTGGGCATATATTAAACGGAAGCTTCGTGGAAGACGCACATACTCTTTGAAGCAGTTGTCTTACGAAATTCGTCAGATCTGGAGATCCTTGCTACTAGAATACGCCGTCAAATTAGTAGAAAGCATGCCTCGGAGATGCCAGGCAATTATCGACGCCGGTGGTGACTGGACACATTATTGACCGAATTGCATCATTGTTTGTAATGTGTACAATGTATATATAAATATGAAAGTTTCATCAAATAAATTTTTTCATAAATTAACACGACAACGCTCTTACTTGACAGACTGTATGTATATATATATATATATATATATATATATACGAGGTCTGGCTATTAAATAACGAGACTGCGCGCCTAGAGGGCGCCGTAGAGGGGTGGGGAAAAAACGAGTAGTGCATTGGGTATCTAGATACCTTGTCTATGCACGTACTAAAACACGTTCTCGTCACTATTATTGTATTTGTGCAGTAGCGGTTTAAAACGAACATGTTTTTTTCTCGTGCCGAAAACCATGTGTGACGAAAAACAGGAGTAACGTATCAATTTCAAATTTCTCGTTAAATTGAAAAAAACTCCGACTGAGTGCTGTAAATTGTTGCAAGAGGCCTATGGGGACAATTCTCTATCTCGTACGCGTGTTTTTGAGTGGTGTCAGCGCTTCAGTGAGGGCCGAGTGAGCACTGAAGATGACCAACGCACAGGTCGCCCTGTCACTGTTCCAACTCCGGAAACAGTGACCAAAATTAACCAAATTGTGCGTGCAGATCGTCGAATGAGCATCCGGATGATTGCCGAGGCTGTAAACGCCGATAAAGAAACGGTTAGACAAATTTTACACGAGGAATTACACATGACAGAAGTCTCTGCGAAGTTGGTGCCAAAAAACCTGACTCCTGACCAAAAGCTCTTGCGTCAACAGGTCTGCTCAGATTTCCTTGAAAGGTTAAAAAATGATTCAGGACTGATGAAAAACATTATTACTTGCGATGAAACGTGGATTTTTCAATACGATGTTGAAACAAAGCGGCAATCGATGCATTGGAAGACGCCTGAATCGCCCAGAATCAAAAAAGCAAGGATGTCCAAATCAAAATTCAAGGCAATGTTGATCGTTTTTTTCGACATTTACGGTATCGTGATGACTGAATGGGTTCCAGAGGGTCAGACTGTCAACCAGACTTACTATTTGTCAGTTTTGGCAACACTGCGAGAACGAGTTTGTAAGAAACGGCCCGAGTTGTGGAGGAACAACTCGTGGATTTTGCACCAGGACAACGCACCTGCCCATAACGCGCTATCTGTGAAGCAGTATTTGGCCGGTTAGCGCACTCCAGTGCTCGAACACGCGCCGTACTCGCCAGATTTGGCACCGTGCGACTTTTTTTTGTTTCCGAAGATAAAATCTGCTTTGAAAGGGACCCGATTTGAGTCGATGGAAGCGGTAAAGCAAAAAACGGCAAAGCTCCTAAAGGCCCTCACTAAAGAGGACTTTCAGGACTGCTTCGATCAATGGAAAAAACGTATGGAAAGGTGTGTGGCGAGGGAAGGGGAGTATATTGAAGGGGAGCATTTGAATGAAGAATAATTTTTATAATAAAACCCTTTTTCGTAACCAGTCTCGTTATTTAATAGCCAGACCTCGTATACATATTTATCTATGTATTTTATTTGTATATATATTTTACAATTCGTAAATAAAGTTTTATAAGTACTTTATAACAATTTTATGCAACTAGACTTCAGACTCAAGCCACTGACAACAGAAAAAATAGTGAAACAAACAAGCGCCGCCAGACGAATAAACAACTGATAATCTCGAGCCCGCCGACCATACGGACTTCGAAAAATTCGCCGGGTTGAACGTGTTAATTTATTTTATTTACTCGCCAACTCATTTTATTTATTTTGACTTTATTTCACATTTATTACATGTTTTCTCTAGAATTCTTGATTTTAGCTAATCATACTTTCATTCTTTTTCTGGAAATTATCAAATTTCTACGTATATTTCTTATAGTTGCTGAAGTAACATAGTTACTTAAGGCGAATTCTTACCATCACCAGACTCTTCTGCTGCGCTTTTATTTATCGTAACTTATAATTTTCCATCTATTCTTTATGAAATATTTAACTTTATATCTTTTAGAAGTCCTTTTTATTTATTTATTAAAATTCATTAGTCTTATATGTGTACTTTAGTGTTAGGATTCTTTTCTTGTCATTTAATTATAATATTTTTTGAAAAATTATTACAATAATAATTTATTTATGTTTGAAGGAATAATATGATCAACGTTTATTTATTTTCTATTATACTACTGTGATCAAAAAGTAAGGTGAAATTGTCATTTAAAACTCTGGGGCATTAAAAAGGCAGGTAAATTTTTTTTCCTAGGTTGGTAGGACTGTCTATAACATTTGCCAAGCGTCTATTTGTCAAAAGGTTTAATTATCTCCAAGTTACACGTGTTTTTGTTAACAACCAAAAGTGAATTTTTTGATTTTTACAATGGGTGATTTTGTTGAGCAAAGAACTTGCATCAAATTTTTTTTGCAGAACGAATATTCTTGTGCGGACACGTTGAAAATGTTGCGGAAGGCCTTTGATGATCAAACTATGGCACAAAAAAACGTTTATAAGTGGTACAACGAGTTCAAAGCGGGCTGAGAACGCGTTGAAGACGAACCGCGCTCTGGACGACCATCAACGTCTACCGACGAGGGTCACGTCCAAAAAATCAAAGATTTGGTGCTTGAAAATAGTCAATTGACAATTAGAGACCTCGCTAATAGTGTTAGAATATCATTTGGCTCAGCCCAAACCATTTCGAAGGATGTTTCATGTCTCAAACGCGTCAAGTCTCGATTGGTGCCAAAATCGCTCAATTTTTTGGAAAAAGAGCGTCGCGTTGATGTGTGTGAAACTTTGCTGTCTGACTATCAGGAACACTTGAAATGCATCATTACTGGAGACGAGACTTGGATTTACGCATACGACCCTGAAACCACCAACCAATCCAGCACTTATCGTGCAAAGGGTGAAGCAAGACCGAAAAGATCACGGCAAAGTCGATCGAAAATCAAGGTCATGTTGACAGTTTTCTTCGATTATCGTGGTGTGGTGCACTATGAATTCCTTCCGCCGGGCCAAACTGTCAACAAAAAATATTATTTGAGCGTTATGCGTCGTTTGCGTGAAGCTATTCGTCTGAAACGGCCGGAATTATGGGCGAACAACTCTTGGTTCCTTCATCACGATAATGCACCATGTCATACTGCATTGGTTCTTCGCGACTTTTTTGCCAAAAACTCGACTCATATCGTTTCGCAACCACCGTATTTGCCTGATTTGGCTTCGTGCGACTTCTGGCTATTCAGCAAACTCAAAAGGCCAATGCAGGGACGCCGTTTTGACACGATTGAGGAGATAAAAACCGAATCGAAGAAGGTCTTGAAGGCTATACCGGAAGAATACTATTCCGACTATTTCGAGGACTGGAAAAAGCGTTGGCAAAAGTGCGTCTTATCGGACGGGAATTACTTTGAAGAGGATGAAATTGATTTGGAAAAATAAATAAAGAATTTACATTTTATAAACAAATTCATCTTACTTTTTGATCACAGTAGTATGTCGTTTTTGAATCATTTATTCATTATGTCCCTATTATTTATCATTCAACTTTTTTAGATTTATCATTATTACTTATTGTTCGTCACGTGTTATTATTTTAATCTATTCAATATTATTTCCGTATTTTAATTTTTCCATTTAAAGTTTTATTTTCTTCCGAGAGAGGAAAAAAAATTATTGTTTCTTTAATTATTTCCTTTTTCGTTTATTTAATATTTCGTTTCATTTATGTTATTTATATATATTTTTCAATTATTTATTATATTTTTTTTCAAAATTTGTGTTAAATTTGTTTAAGCTAATTCTAATTTCTGCTAAGTTCATTTCAAATATGTCGTTTCTTGATTTTCATAGTTTATTTCCTCTTGTCAATACATTTGTTATTTCTCCTAACATTGTATTATTTATTCCGTTATCTTTTTTGATTTTTGATTCATGACTTTGAATTTATAAATTCGGTTATTCTACGAACACCTTTTTGAAATACTTTGTTTTAATTATGTTGCATTCTTACGTTCTCTTCGGTTTTATGATTTGTTTGTTATATGATATTATATTTTAATATTTGCTGCTCTATCTTTTTTTCTTATCATGTTGTTCTTATTTCTTTTTTCTTTATATTAATCTTGATTTTGTTTATAATTATTGTTTAAAAAATATTTTTTTTATTTTTACATGGAAGAATTTATTTTCTTTGAATTTATTTATATAATTCCTGGGTTTTTCCACGAGTACCGAAAAAGTATAATATTTTATTTATTTTTAAAATATATACGTTTTAAGTTATTGTATTTTTTTGATTCAAAATATTTTTAATATTCATCTCAAATTTTATCATAAAATCTTAATTTATTTGTAAAAATTTAGAGCAAGATATTTTTATTATTCGTGTTTATTAATTAATCCTCAAAATCAATTTTTGTTCTCGACATTCAATTTTATTATAAAAATTTCATTCTTTCAATTTTTTCACGTACACCAGAAATATTATTAATCTCAACTTGGTTAAATTCACTTAGATATATATTTTTTTAATTATTTTCTTGCTTTGAGATTTTTTGGCACTTCTAATGTCTTTCTTTTCTACAATTACTTTGTTTGAAATTAATTTGTAGCAAAGAAAAAAAAAGAAGAGAGATACAAAATATGGGAAATCTCGTAACCTTAAAGTTTCCTCGAATTTTGATTTTTTTAACAACTTAAATTTCTCTGGGGCCTCTAAAAAGATTATTATTTAACGTCGGTGTTACATTTGCGTAAAAAAAAAAAATATGCTGAGTGCTTCTGTTTTGCTTTTTAGCGTCTAAGTACCAAAGCTTATGAACGCAGCACGGCTGAGGCTAAATTGTCATCGTTATCGCTATGGCCAAAATTAATGTGTTAAAGTTCGAATTGCTTCCTCATGCTTCCCATTCTCCAGGTTTAGCTCCTTCGGATTATTTTGATTTCCCAAACTTGAAGAATTGGTTCACTTATCAAATATTTGCTAACAACGAAGAGGTGAAGTCGGCAGTTAATGGCTATTTTGAAGAGCACGACGTGTATTTTAATAAACAGGGCATTGAAGCTATTTAACGTCGTTGGAAAATTGTATCGAACTAGAAGGAGTCTATGTTGAGAAATAAAGAATGTTTACTAAAAAATTTTGTGTTTTCCTTGTTAGGCCGGGTACTTCTGGGACCACTTATGCAATCTCAGAAGTGGCTTTTTCTAAGTAAAAACCCCTAGAGTAGTATTTTAAGTCTATATAATTTGTTTTAAAGTTCTATAAATAAAGTAACGATCTCATTTTACTATGTTTGTGCTGAATTACAGCTTTTGAGCGTGTATTGGACTTATCGAAGTTGTACCAGGAGTTCGAATTAAAAAAATAAATGTTCAATATATAGTTTTCGGTGTATCTGTAGAATCAAATGTAGAGTTAAATTTACCATACCACCCTTGTTTTCTTTTTTTTTTTTTTAACTCGAAAAACCATTTAAAAACCCCAAAAATCGTGGCTTTCTGTGTTTATCTCTCTAAAGAGCCCCCGAACCTTATATTTTTACTTCAAATTCAAATTTAGCGTCAGGAAATACATTAAGATAAGTAGGTCTAGTCCAAAGAACAGACCACTTTTTTTGTGGGCCTGGATTATTTATTTTCTTTATCTTACTACAAGGATGGCTAATGAGTTTAGTGTAAATTGATTAAGATTAATTTGTGAATTTGAATTTTGAAAGCTTTTAACAACATAAAAGTGAAAAAACAGTTTGCATGTAAATAAAAAGAAAAAAAAAATTACTGCCAATCTTATAAAGATCAAGGGCTAGGAGGTAGTGAATCTCGTTAAATAAGGGTGCTATATCTTCGTTTTTTATTTTTTTTGATGACATTTTTTTTTATAAAAGTATTTAAGTTAAATTCAAAAGATAATTAGTGAATAATCATCTATATCACAGTATAATAATAAAATTACTTCAGAAGTAGAACACC
Source organism: Chalcis sispes (assembly GCA_949987625.1). Lineage (NCBI taxonomy): Eukaryota > Metazoa > Arthropoda > Insecta > Hymenoptera > Chalcididae > Chalcis > Chalcis sispes. The sequence goes on along the minus strand of OX465094.1, from coordinate 50,168,970 downwards.
CCCAGAAAACATTTTTTAATTAAACCACGAAACACATCACCTTAATCTTTTTATTTTCTACATGGCAGTGCAATTCATACCTCAATCCAGCTGATTTAATAAATTTTATTTAGCACATTTACCCTTGAAAAAATAGGGGTTGCAACCTTTTGGCATAAAATATATGCCCATAGAAGCACCTTTTCACAAGAAATAATTTGCCGCCGATTTTATTTGAAAACTTCTAAAACTTCTCAAGATATTTAAAAAAAAACTGTTTTTGGGGGTGAACTTTAAGGGTGATTTTCACCTCTTAAATTGGCGAATCAACACTTAAAAACATGTGTCTCATATTTTTTTGAATACTACAACGTATTACAAAACGAAAGAAATCGGTAAGGTACACCTGTGTTATTACTTCTGCGTAACCGAGAAGAAACCACGAGTTGCTAACTTATAATAAAAGGGCCATTGACAACATAATGCTAATTTTCGGAGCGGTCAAAATTCTAAGAAAATTGGCTGGCACAAAACATTGGTTTGTTAATGGCACAATAAGTAAATGCTGTTTGCGTAGTTTTATTTAATTTATAGTCTGGTGAAGACAAATATTGTGTAATTAGTATTCGTTGCCATAAAAGTACGCCGCTGTGTATGAAGAAATGATCGGCAAACTTAAAGAAAATCATTTGTAACTGAATCCGGAATCAGTGATGATAGATATGAAAAAAAGCAGCTGCTAAAGCTTTAATAACAGTGTTCCCTAATGTGTTGATACGATTTTCCATTTTTCGTTGCGTTTAATCTTAAAATCGCAAATTCTTCAGTACGACACGAAAATAGAATTTGCGCAAAACATTAAATCATGTGAGCACTAACTTTTATAAATCTCGATGACATGATAGCTACTTTTGATTGTATAACGAAAGAAATTTTGTTAGCAGAAGAGCTGGACGAATTTCTATTCTCGTTCGAAACAGAAATTATTGCAAGTTCTGATAAAAGGAGAAGTCAGAGACAGGTACTATTTCCTATTAAGTATTGGGATCAGTATGATGCGTACCGATCCAATTTACCTCGAACAAATAATAGTGTCGAGGGGTGGCATTGGGGCTTCAATAAAATAGTGCGTCAAAAACACCCGATACTATGGAACTTTATTCGTTGCCTCAAATTAAACAATTAAAGAATAAATTGGTGGTTTTGGAACTGAGTAATGCAGTACCAAAACCACTACAATGGAAAAAATATCGCGGTCTTAATAAATAGATCCGCACTATCGTTTTCAAATACAATGATCTGTTGTATGAAAACAAAATAAAATATTTGAAAGCTATCGCAAATAGTATGTCACTATAGAAAGAAACTTATTGCTATTTATTGCATGTTTATTGTATGTTTCTCATACTGCATGCTTGTCACCACATAATATAAAAAATAAAAATTGAATATGAAACAAAAACTAAAAAAAATAGAGTCGAATATCCGCTAAGTCCTCGTTCGTTGACTACGGGTTCGGTTAAAAATGGATATTCAAAAAATTGTGATTCGAAGAATTGGGATTAAACGAATTGTTATTTGACGAATTGTTTATTTGTCGGTTTGCGATTGAATAAATTATTTTGAATGAATTATTCTCGCCGAATTTTCCGCCGATTAGCCAGTCGTAAACTTTGATATACTATATATCTATAGTGTAGGAAGGCGCGAGCAAATCACTTTTTATAGAATCTTTCTGGACTGGGACTCTACTTAAGGTAAAAAAAATTATTTTGCTGCATGCTTGATTTGTAGCATATTTCCATTCGGTTCCTTAGCTTTTTTACATAGACGATTATTTATAAATCAGCTAGTGAGATTTCTTAGGGGTGATGTATGTAAGACCACTGACTATTTTACTATCTCTTTATCTACACTCTGGAATAATCTTCTAACTTCTATTAAAATTACAAGACGACTCATCTCATTTAAGTGATCGTTGCATTTGCACTTCCTTTTCATTGAGAGTGGACAAACCCCCTTGGTGTTATTACATCTATAATTACGCTACATACCAATTTTTTTTTGTAATCTTAAAGTTTTACTCTTATGAAGCATACTTACTATTTTAATTATGTACAACAAAATGGGTAGTAATATCAGATACCTATGTATCTATCCATTTCTCTTTGTCAAGCCAATACTTGCAGTACTCACCACACCTTACCAAAGTCACTGTGCCAAAGTTAGGGTTAAACGCTAAAGCACGTCGGTCTATACGATTTTAAGGAACGACTTCTGTTGATGATTTCTGCAGTTTTGTTAATTGTTTGTTTTATGGACTTCTCTTGTCTCTTATGCTCGATATCTTCCAGATATTGATAATATTGAGGATATTCACTCTTTCACTATTGTCCCTTCTTTATATTGGCTGTGGTCAAGCAGTTTTAATGACTACGTACGCGCACAATAATTTCTGTCTGTTAACTATCGATACTGATTTCCTTTTCTTTTGTTTTTCTATATTTTAATGTTTATCTTATAATACGTTTTGATTTGCCGATTGGAAAGAAGGCTAACGATGTTGTGTTTGGGTTAATCGGCAGGGATTAAACCTTAATCCTTCAATTTGAAAGTCTAGCGCTCTAAAGTTTAAGTCATCACATTACTTAATTTCATATCTTTTTTCTCATTAAAAGTTTTTGATTGCCAGGCCCGCATTGCCGGCCGGTGGTTACAATTTTTCAGCAACTCGCTTATTGTAGGGATTGGCATTGCACACCTCTTCTCTACTCTCTTACCTGACGTCTTGGGATTCTCTTAAATTTCTGCGCCGTTGATTTCCTTTTCTCGGCCTATTTATCGCCATTTAGCGTTTTCTTTCACCATTAATTTCCTTTCTTGAACTATCTCGAGTTGCATGTGCCAGCTTGCCTCGCTACAACAGGTTTATAACTTTAACCACGTTATAGCGTTTTAACCATAAGATGATCGTTAAAATGAAAATCTAGTTTAAATTTGAAGTCATAAGTATATGATCATTTGTGATTTCAAAAGAACCTTGAATACCTTGTAAAAAATACCACGTAAAATTAATAATATACTAGTTATTTAAGTATAAGATATCATCAAATCATAAAATTGTAATTTTTTTATCTTAAATAGTTTAAAATAATTTTTAGTAATCATCTAAATATCAAGTAACTGGTATAAGTATATCAGCAATTTCACAAAAATAATTTTAATCAAAATGAACTATATACGATTTGTAACTTACAGCATATGCTAGTGATCTTGGATTTAATTTAGAAGTCGATTTTTATGATCATTGTAAGTTATGTTGAATGTTATCAAAGAAGTATTTTTATTTTATAACGTAGATTCTAAAGAAGACAGTAATTTCATTATTCTTTTATTAAAAGTTTATAGAAAGCTGATTTAAAGATACCGCGAAGTTACCAATCTAAAAATGAAATTTTGTGCTCTTTTGGAATCCGTGTTAAAAAATAATGGTTCTCATTTAATAAACACTAATTTAAGATTAATTTTCAGGATGAAATCTAAGATTGCTATCAGACAGCTTCTTATATTATAGTTTAGACTACTTTCTCAACGGTCATTTTTTCCCGTAATATTGTCTTTCAAATTTATTAGATTGTGCCCCTACTTTAAAGATGTATAATAATCTGTATGTGTATATATGTATATATATATATATATATATATATATATATATATATATATATATATATATATATATATATATATGTATATATACATTTGTATTAATGAATTACCTTTAATATTAGTTGATTTACTTAAATCTACTACTGGTGGACTGATTGAGTTACTTGATGAAAGACTTGAATAGGATCCATCAATATTTTCAGAATTATGGAAGTGTATTGTGTCCGTTTTTATAACTGCAAATAAGACAAATGAGTCTAAGTTGTATGACTACTAAATATTTTAATTTTAAAGTAAAATTTTATCGAATTATTTTTTTTTTAAATTTTTTAAATATTTATGGAGCCAAATGTAAGAAAAAATTTGAAGCTAAATTCTTCAACTGAAAGTTAAATATTGCAAGTTTCTTTTGATCGTTTACTCTTAAATGAATAATTATTAACTAACTCGTGAAGTACTTAAAACTTACGTTGAACAAACACTCCGATTGTGAAATACAAGGGAAGCGACGTTAAATAACCTGAGATCTTAAATGTGAGAGTCAAAAAGATTCACAATGAAAAACATCTCAAAGGAAACATAACTTATTACTTTCAAATAATTGTTCCTGGGTAATACTTAAAGCAAGATTGAGAAAAGCTTTTCATTCAACAAAAATTCCTTTAGTTTTTAAATGACCTTAAAAATTTTAACTTATTCAAACATTTTGTACAAATATAATTCCTTTAAAGTTCGTGAGAAATAGTTTTTGGATGATTTTACAACTTCAAATTCAATATAAGAAATTAGGGTTCTGCTTGAAAAAAATAGCTTTAAAAAATCACCTCAAGTTCAGTACCAATAAAGCCAAAAGATGTTTTTTAATAATCCTCAAGAACTTTAACCAATTTTTTTATATAAGGTTTGTCTTCAGCAACTTTTGGGTAGCTTGATTAATATGGCCTACCCGGTATCATTAAAAGGTGCAGAATATCAAAGATTATCAATACTCTTTTTCAATAGCTTTTTTCTATCGGCTGGCGAAGTGATTAGAGCAAAATCTTTCATTACCTGTCGGTGAAGTCGACCACGTTCTTACTTGACAGACTGTAAATGCTGCTAACATAATTTTTTTAGTTATACAATAGTACTAGGTTGTTAAAAAAGTTTTGAAAGCGAAAATGAAGATACTTTTTTTTGTTGGTGGAATCACTTTTATTGCTCAGTATAATCTCCTATAAGTTCAATACACTTGGTCCAACGGTCTTCCAATTTGTTTATCTTATCATGGAAGTGACTTTCTGCAAGGCCTGCAAAATACTCCTCTACGACGGCTATAACCTCTTCGTTTGATGAAAAATGCTTCCCACGAAGGAATTTCTTGAGGTGTGGAAACAGCCAGAAGACAGAGGGAGCTAAATTAGGCGAATAAGGCGAATGCTGCAACAATTCTTACTTTAATTCGGTTATTTTAGTGATGGTTTTTTGAGCTGTGTGAGCGGGTGCATTGTCTTGATAAAAAATGATTTTTTTCTTGTGCAAACCGGGTCTTTTTTCACTAATTTTTTCATCCAATTGGTCCAAAAAGTTAAAATAATATTCAGAATTTATTGTTTTGCCAGTTTGGAGATAATCCACTAACAAAATCCCTTTTGCATCCCAAAAAACTGACGCTAACACCTTCTTCGCCGATTTCTGGACACGAACTCGCTTCGGTGCCGAAGTGCCTGGTTGACACCACTCTCTAGCCTCTTGTTTTGATTCAGGGTCATTATGGTAGACCCAAGTCTCATCCATAGTGATGAGTCAATCGACGCAAAAAATCCTTTTTATCCTTTCGAAAACGCTCCAAATGTTGCTCAGAAAGTCGCATTCGAACGTGTTTTTGTTCCATTGTGAGCGAATACGGCACCCATTGTGCACAGAGCTTTCTGAAACCCAAAACTTCATTTAAAATATGACTCACACTGCCTTATGAGATGTCTAGGGCCTCTGCTAAATCTCTCTCGGTCAATCGACGATTTTCCAAAACCATATCCTGTACTTTTGCTATGAATGCTGGTGTTGATGCACTTTTTGGACGTCCTGAGCGTGGATCGTCTTCAACGCTTTTTCGACCACGTCTAAACTCTGAAACCCATCGATGCACAGTTGGAAATGAAGGAGCAGATTCCTTCAAGGGGTTACCCTCAGTTGTAGCTCACCAAAAAGGCCTTTTTCATGAATTTTTTAAAAAAAAACTACAAAACTTTTTTAAACGATTATTATATCATCTTAAAGAATACATCTTGAAGAACTTTCAGAAATATTACATTGTTAAGTGGCAAATGGCCGCCAATGAAATAGTGTTTCTATTTATACGGTTTGCGGTGACCAACATTGCGGTGAAGTGGATCATTTGAAACAAAAAATGTGGATAGATTTAGTTAAATATAAGTATAAACTAGTCTTTAATCGGAGGATTGAAAAATATTCATTTTTTATAAAATGGCGGACAGTCAAAGTTAATGGTTTGATTTTAACGAAAAAAACCGCCGTTTTTTGGCTATAAAACGGCCATTTTTTTTCGAAACAAAAAATCGAACGATTAAAGACTACATTTTTATGTATTAAATAAGCCTGCAAAATTTCAAGAAGATCGGTTCATTAGTGTTTGAGTAATCTTGGTCACCGACTTCAGAAATGCCATTTCGAGAAAAACGCGTTTAAAGTTTTAATTGCCGGTTGTTTACACAACGGATTCTTCTCTTTTAACGCTCATATCTCAGTCAATCTTGTTCGGATTGACTTGAAATTTCCAGGTCATATTCTCAGATACTTATACTTCAAAAAAATGCATTTAACAAAAAATCGATTTTTTCAAAGTCGCAAGTGGGGGTAACCCGTTAACAGTTTCACCGTTTTTGTATGAATTTTCGTTGTTATAAACCTTCCAAAACAAAGAATTTTATCACTGCACGATATTCGGTTTTTTCCATTGTAAAAAAAATACACTGACACGTCAACTTCAAATGGCTTGTAAACAAACAATGAATTGACAGAGTGGAATGAAACTTTGGGTATGTTTATACGAAAGATAAAATATTAAAATGGCGTAAAAATTTTGGTTCTTCTACTGCTCTATAGATGTCGCTTTCAAAACTTTTTAAACAACCTAGTTGTTCTAAAAGTTTTCGGCCTGACGCAGAGATAGCGCCATTAAGATTAAATAATTGTTATATTAGTCAAAAGTGATCCTTTACATGCTGCAAAGTTTCAAATACGAGCACTTAGTTGCTTGTTTGTGACAATCAAGCAAAAAAAAGAAGTTTTGATATTTTATGAAAAATAGATAAAATTGAAATCTAGGCTATTATAAAATATTTTATTTTAGAGGGTTTAATCCTTAAAATAAGTTAGATTTTATAGTAAAGGATCCTTCTTCTTTACTTTTGAAGGTAAGAAAGTAGGCTGCGGAATTTAAACATGGCCGAAGATGAATGCTCTGGGTGCCCAAAAACCGTTACAACCAATGGAATCATGACAAAAATCCACAACGCTGCATTAAGCGTATTATTAGAATTATTTAAACGCGATTCTGCCGAGTTTTTTAACTTTTTATTACAGTAAATAAAATATTGATTCATAATTACCCACCTAAGGTAAAGCAGCAGTTCAAACAGTTGGTGGGATTAAATGAAGGTGCGCCAGAGAAAGCAAAATCAAATCCATCTGCAGAAAAATTATGGCTACTATTTTCTCGGGCCCATGAGGTCCGGTGCTCATAGACTATTTGGAACTCGGCAAGGTTACCATCGGAGAATTATGCTTTACTCCTAGATACACTCAAGGCTGTTAGTCAGGTTAAATATCTACATCTTGCCAAAGTAGTCCTTTTTTATTATTATAATGCGCCTGTATCCACGCCTGGGGTCGCTGCTGTAATACTCCGGTATTTACGTTTCGAAGGGCTTTCGTATCTACCGTATTTACTGAATTCAGCTCCCAGTGATTACTGTTTATCTAAGACATAAACTAGAACATTTCTTTAATTGAAGTGTCAATGCTTATTTCAAGATCGACACCATCGAGAAAAAAAATACTTTCTTCAACACAGAGTCAATTAAAATTGTTATTCCATCTGATAGCTGAGAACCACAATAGCTTTTAAAAAAATTAAAAAATACATTTTAAAGAAGAATTTGTACAATTAGCACTCATACTTCTTGATATAATCCTTGATATAATTCTTGATATATCCTAGGACAGTCAATGAAGAAAAAAGAAAAACGAAAAGATAGTCGACATTTGCTACCAAGGAAGGGTTCTCAACCCGGACCTATCGATTTCTTTGGTTCTGGGATATGTCAAAGTACATAAAATAAGAGATACGTGTTTTTTCTTATCGACTAACTACCACTTCTAAGGATTTAAAATGACCCAAAAAAAAGGGGTGAAAACAGTTTTTTATAAATATCCAATAAACTGATAGGGGTGTTTTAACGATTCAAACGGCAAAAAACTTGTTATTTAATGTTAAACTTTCGTACATAATTTTATCCCATAATTTTGCGACCCCTAATTTTTATGGGGGTAAATTCAGTTTTTATGACGTTTTTATTACGTATTTTTCGATTTAAAACTTTTCAAATTTTATGAAAATAATTGCAAATAATTTTTTTTTTGCAAAAATGGAAAACTAAATTGACGTGTCTTAGAGTTTTTTTAAAATCACTTATTCAGAGAGGTAACCAACCCCTAAAACGAATTTTTTAATTCCTCCTAGTCTATTAGGAATATTTCAATGATTCAAACGGCAAAAAAACTAGTTATTTAATGTAGAAAATTTGTGCATAATTTTATCTTCGTAGTATCATACCGAATCATTTTTATCTCATAATGTAGATCTCGTTATTTTTGTTTAGAATAATTCTATTTTTTATTGTATTTCATGGTACTTCTTTTGTCAAATACAAATAGATTTTAAAATCATTTATCATATATGACAAAATTAAATTTATTTTTATTTTTACATAATTAAATCAAAACTACGGGTTCAGTTGGAATAATAATATTTACATGTTATTATAATACATTATTAATTATTCATTAGTAGTTACGGCTAGGTAATTTTATTTTTCAAAGTTTTGACAATAATGATAATCTTTATGAAAATGTTTAAAACACAATCATTTTTTACACCAACCACAACGCACAATATCGATATTTGTACAGCGTTCTATTTCGCAGTTGGTACTGCAAGAATCTCCAAAACTAAAATCAACAGGATTATCAAGTTCATCAGGTTTCACGATGTAACCACTTTTATACTAGGAATATTTAAAGAGATTCGTATATCTCGGTGACGAAAGCTGGTTGTGGACCAAAGATTGAAGTTTAATTATGTTATTTCTTAAATGTAAATTTAAATCATAATCCATTAAAACTATCCACGTTATCGGAAAATTGTCGAACAAAGTTCTACCAGATGCAAATCCATATACATCAAGCGGTTGTATTTTTCCTGTTGTTTCTGCTGGTATCTTTTTGATATCAACATTTTATTTTCTGGTATTATTTTTTCTACAACTGTATCACAGTGCCCACTCCAAGAATCAAGTAATAGTACAGAGTGATAACCTACATTTGGGTAAAATACTTTTTCTAACCAAATATTGAAAAAGTCTGTAATTAAAACATAAATGCATGAAATTATTCAGTATCATATCGCATAAAATATTTATCACATTATTTATTATCACATTGCATAAAAGTGGTTTGAAATATGCTTACTTGCAGTTAATTTTCCAGATTTAGATGCTTCTACGTATACGTTTTTTGGTCTAAATAAATTAGCTTCTATAATAGGACCAAATTGACCACTCTGTTCTTTTAAGACTATAAAAAATGGTGATAGTAGTTGCCCCGCAGCTGATACGAGGTCTGGCTATTAAATAACGAGACTGCGCGCCTAGAGGGCGCCGTAGAGGGGTGGGGAAAAAAATGAGTAGTGCGTTGGGTATCTAGATATCTTGTCTATGCACGTACCATAACACGTTCTCGTCACTATTATTGTATTTGTGCAGTAGCGGTTTTAAACGAACGTGTTTTTTTCTCGTGCCGAAAACCATGTGTGACGAAAAACAGGAGCAACGTATCAATCTCAAATTTCTCGTTAAATTGAAAAAAACTCCGACTGAGGCCTGTAAATTGTTGCAAGAGGCCTATGGGGACAATTCTCTATCTCGTGCGCGTGTTCTTGAGTGGTGTAAGCGCTTCAGTAAGGGCCGAGTGAGCACTGAAGATGACCAACGCCCAGGTCGCCCTGTCACTGTTTCAACTCCGGAAACAGTAACCAAAATCAACCAAATTGTGCGTGCAGATCGTCGAATGAGCATCTGGATGATTGCCGAGGCTGTAAACGCCGATAAAGAAACGGTTAGACAAATTTTACACGAGGAATTACACATGACAGAAGTCTGTGCGAAGTTGGTGCCAAAAAACCCGACTCTTGACCAAAAGCTCTTGCGTCAACAGGTCTGCTCAGATTTCCTTAAAAGGTTAAAAAAAGATTCCGGACTGATGAAAAACATTATTACTTGCGACGAAACGTGAATTTTTCAATACGATGTTGAAACAAAGCGGCAATCGATGCATTGGAAGACGCCTGAATCGCCCAGAATCAAAAAAGCAAGGATGTCCAAATCAAAATTCAAGGCAATGTTGATCGTTTTTTTTCGACATTTACGGTATCGTGATGACTGAATGGATTCCAGAGGGTCAGACTATCAAACAGACTTACTATTTATCAGTTTTGGCAACACTGCGAGAACAAGTTCGTAAGAAACGGCCCGAGTTGTGGAAGAACAACTCGTGGATTTTGCACCAGGACAACACACCTGCCCATAACGCGCTATCTGTGAAGCAGTATTTGGCCGGTAAGCGCACTCCAGTGCTCGAACACGCGCCGTACTCGCCAGATTTGGCACCGTGCAACTTTTTTTTGTTTCCGAAGATGAAATCTGCTTTGAAAGGGACCCGATTTGAGTTGATGGAAGCGGTAAAGCAAAAAACGGCAGAGCTTCTAAAGGCCCTCACCAAAGAAGACTTCCAGCACTGCTTCGATCAATGGAAAAAACGTATGGAAAGATGTGTGGCGAGGGAAGGGGAGTATATTGAAGGAAAGCATTCGAATGTAGAATAATTTTTATAATAAAACCCTTTTTCGTAACCAGTCTCGTTATTTAATAGCCAGACCTCGTATAAGTGGTTATATGGTGTAACTGTGTATTGTTGATTAAACGGACTGTACCAAGCATTGTACTTGTTTTCTCCTTCAACTGCTTATGTCATTCCAGAATTCATTTCAAATTGGAATCCACTCTGATCTGAATTATTCAAATTCTGAATTCTAATTGCTGGTACACACGATTTAACGTCAGCAACAAATGCATCTGCTTTTGTGTGAAGGTCTAAATCACTTTCTAGTGTTTTCCTAGTAATAAATTTATTTATTTTTCTAGATAGTATTCTATGAGCTTGTTTAAAGCGTAGTAACCGACTTCTTTAAGCCACGAATCGAAAATTTTTAGAGGCAATTTCTTTTTTAGCCCGTAAGGCCCACCGACGTATATCGCGATCATGAATAATTAAACCTCCTTCAACATCGTTTTTAAAATTATCGTATGTACTAGGTGTACAAGTATGAAATGCGGATTTTAAAAGAAAAAATAACACGTTAAATTTGGTAGAATAATAAGAAGTTGACTTGAGCTCACGGTGCAGAGCTCTGTCAAAGCTGCCTGACAGGTGGACGGGGAAGTGAAGAAAAAAAAAAAATATTCAGGAAAGAGAAAATAAGAGAACACAACACAAAGATTAAGATTTATGTCGCGTCTATGGGGTTGTGTATGTCGGCGAGATGAGCGAGTGTGCGTGGATATGTGTGAGTGTCAGAGAGAAAGAGAGAGAGAGAGAGAGAGACAGAGACAGAGAGAGAGAGAGAGAGAGACGCAAAAAAAAAAAAAAAGATAAGGGGCGATAAGGACCGGATAACGGCAAGGAGTCGTTAGAGCCCCGTAGGAGTCCCGCAAGGCGGGACGAGATCAGCGGTTCGCGCCAGGCGCGGTGTTCGCTAATCCCCGGGACGACAGCGCTTAGCGTATGAACGCAAAATCGCTAGCCCGAACCTAGGTGCTCAGGACACCCTGACCGTTGGAGGGAAGTGGCTCGTCGAACTTGCGTTCGACCACGGTTAGCGTACAGCGCCAGGCGCAGAGATCGCTTACCGCAGAGCGTGAAATGCGCCAGGCGCAAGATCGCTCGTGAGCCGAAGGTATTCGCGGCGGTTGCCGGAATACGAGGGAAAGACGCGGAAGAATTGGACGGACGTCCAGTAGGTCTGCGGGGCAGCGCGAGGCGCTAATTTCGCATTGACCTAGAGCGGGTATGCGGCAAGCGCACGATCGCTCTCAGAAGGCAGAGGCGACTACTCGAGGCAGTCGCCGAAGCGTAAGTGTCGAGCTCGAGAAGCGGGTCTGAGCTGAGGCCTTACGGGAGAGCGCCTCTCGCGGTCGCGAGAGGTAGCGTGTTGGTGGAGAGGGAAAGCATCTCCCACGCAGCGGCACCAGTCGTCCGACTGTGTGTGCGCCACCTCCCGTAGGCGGTAGGAAGTAGGAATGGCGAGAGAGGGGTTAGGAAAGAGTCGGGACTATGTACGCACGCACGCGTCAAAGTGCTTTATTCAAAGTATGCTCCATAGCTTTTTATACATTTTTCCCATCTTTCGGGCAATTTGTGAAAACCGCGCCAGTAGAAATCTTCCCCTTTTGCCGCGAACCATTCATCGAGTCATTTTTTTACATCTTTATAGAAATCAAAGCGCTGCTCAGTAAGTGCGTGACCCACCGATGCAAACAAGTGGTAATCAGAAGGAGCCAAATCTGGTGAGTAAGCCGCATGAGGTAGAACTTCCCAGTTGAATGTTTTCAATATGTCGCGAACCGGTTTTGCCGTATGTGATGGAGCATTGTCATGAAGAAAAATTACTTTGTGTTGCCTCTTTCGGTATTCTGGCTTTTTCTCAAGCAGCAAACGGTTTAAATCGGTTCATTGTTGTTGGTAACGTGTAGTAATAACCGTTTTCTTAGGTTTCAATAGCTCATAATAGACTACGCCCCTCTGGTCCTACCAAACACAGAGCATCGTCTTTCTGCCAAAACGATTTCGTCTTGCGGTCGATGTGGATGGTGCTCCTGGGTCTACCCATGATTTCTTGCGTTTGGGATTTTCAAAATAAATCCATTTTTTATTCCCTGTTACTATTTGATGCAAATACGACTTCCTTTTGTACCGAGCGAGCAAAATTTCACATGTGATTTTGCGATTTTTCAGTTGCCTGTCATTCAACTCATGTGGTACCCATCTACCGCTCTTCTAAATTTTCCCCATCGCTCGTAGGCGATTGGAAACAGCTTGTTGGGAAACTCCTAATTGCTGTGCGAGTTGTTTTTGTGTTTGCGAATCATTTTTGTCTAACAATGCTTGCAAACCCATATCTTCGTATTTTTTTGGTGGTTTTTCATGTTCCTTGTCTGCAACGTCGAAATCACCTTTTTTGAAACGCTGAAACCATCATTCACACGTATCTTGCGATGGAGCATATTCACCATAAGCTTTTTGTAGTAACCGAAAGGATTCAGCAGCAGTTTTCTTCAAATGAAAACAAAAAATTAATGCTGTCTGCGAATGCTCTTTGTTCGGTATATATTTTGACATATTAAACACAAAAATACAACACGATGCACACATTTTTTCAGTCTATCACTAATTCGCGTCTGAACTTGTTGATGACACAACAAAATGGCGCAGTGTCAAGTCATAACAGCTTAAACTGCATCGGTACACCATCTGTTGTCTAAAATCCGCATTTCATACTTGTACACCTGGTATATTGACAAATTCTTGCAACTTTGTCTCTATTGGTGCCGCCTTTATTAATTGTGTGGGCCCAACGTTTCAGTGAACTGGTAGATATCACCTTTTTGAAACTGTTCTTAACAGTTTCAATATCAAAATTTTTCTTTTTGCCACTTTTCCAAAATTCCACGGCTTTTTATGTGTAATCGAAATCTAGTTCTTCATTATCTTATGTACATTCATTTGTTGGTGCCTAGATAGGATCAGGAAAGTGATGTTGTATTTCATCATCGACTATTCATGCATCGTGGTCTTTATACTCTTTATGAAAATCTAGCGACTCTTCACCAATCATCTCCACCTTGTTAAATTTATCATTAGCATCTAGTAATATTTGTTGAATTTCTTTTGCTGATTAAAATTCTTTATGGTTGGTCACGCTATTTGGTATTTCTAACGTTTGGAAATTGCTAATAATAAATTTATTACATTTATAGGAATATTTCTCATTTTTGAATCTGAAATGAAAACACTTATAATTATGAATTATTGTAATTATTGAACAATTAAAAATGGATATAAATTTACTTTGATCATTTACTTCTCAATTATAATAGCATAAAAATTTAATTGAAATAAGAAATAAATTACAATGCACACAACATGCAAATGCTACATAATATATCAAAAGATTAAATAGAATTCATGGAAGGTTTTTTCTATCTTGTTAATTATACGTTAAACTATATGAAATGTGAAACACTTACTGAATTTTAATACAAGAAAAAAGAGTTAATATTTAATCTTTTATGTCTTTCTAATATTTTTACATTAATACTATATGTATATTAGTATTACAACATAAGGAATAATGTGAGTTATATAACCAAAGAAAATAATATAAAATAAATATTAGTTATAAAAATACTTACATGATAAGTGTATATAATTAGTTTGGTTATTTGTAAGAATTACTATATAACTTTAATTTATTAATATTATACATCTAAAAAATAATTATTTAAGAAAATTAAAAGACTTAATAATTTTAGTTGTTACCACTATTATTGTCTTTGTAGTAATGAAAACTTCGATGTTCTGCATATAACGTATGAGTGTAATAAGTATAATGATTCAAGTTTTCTGCGGTAAACCTGACTGGTGACTATGAATAAAATACAACATTCTATTCTAATTATATTCAAATTATATTCTAATAATATTTTATACTTACCTGATGTTTGTTTAACTACTTATTAATTTGTTCAAAAAGCAGTAAAAATAATAGCAGTAATAATGATAATAAAAGTAATAATAATTTTATTATTATTTTTATAACGATCGTTATTTAATGATAATTATATAAATTATGGTAAGAATAAACTTAATTATAAAAGTAACCCAAAAGATTACACAGACCTGCGAGGTTTTCTTGTTGCAAAGCTGGGGATCATTTCCGAAGCAATTTTTTTCGTACAATCCGAATTCGGGCTCAGTATTGGCCCATCACGTCACGATTTTGAAATATTTGAGGTTATGTACTCAAAAAATGGCGTTATTTGCTACTTTTGAAGTTAGGTACAGGGTGCACAACATTTTTTAGGTCTTTGCCTTATGTAACATCATTTAGTACAACTTTTACCCATTAATTTAAGAGGTTGAACGATCATCCACGATTTTTTTTTGCAAAGTTATGGCTATTCAGAATTACGTTGTATACCTAATCAACGTTATCAGCATTATTATTAAGTCATATAAGCACCCATTTACTTACTGGATAATTTTCCTTAATAATTTGTACTCGGGGGTTTTGACAGTCGCTAAATATAAATATATCATCAAACCACGAGAATCCTCATTTTTAATATAGCGGATTCAAAATAGTAGATGAAAATGCGCAAAAAAGTGACAATATCAACTGTACTACTGTGATCAAAAAGTAAGGTGAATTTCTTTATAAAATGTAAATTCTTCATTAATTCTTCCAAATCAATTTTATCCCCTTAAAAGTAATCCCCGTCCGATAAAACGCACTTTTGCCAACGCTTTTTCCAGTCCTCGAAACAGTCGAAATAGTCTTTTTCCGGTATAGCCTTCAAGACCTTCTTTGATTCGGTTTTTATCTCCTCAATCGTGTCAAAACGGCGTCCCCGCATTGGCCTTTTAAGTTTGCTGAATAGCCAGAAGTCGCACGGAGCCAAATTAGGCGACTACGGTGGTTGCGGAACGATATGAGTCGAGTTTTTGGCAAAAAAGTCGCGAAGAATCAATGCAGTATGACATGGTGCATTATCGTGATGAAAGAACCAAGAGTTGTTCGCCCATAATTCCGGCCGTTTCAGACGAATAGCTTTACGCAAATGACGCATAACGCTCAAATAATATTTTTTATTAACAGCTTGGTCCGGCGAAAGGAATTCATAGTGCACCACACCACGATAATCGAAGAAAACTGTCAACATGACCTTGATTTTCGATCGACTTTGCCGTGATCTTTTCGGTCTTGCTTCACCTTTTGCACGATAATCGCTGGATTTGTCGGTGGTTTCAGGGTCGTATGCGTAAATCCAAGTCTCGTCTCCAGTAATGATACATTTCAAGTGGTCCTGATAGCCAGACAGCAAAGTTTTACACACATCAACGCGACACTTTTTTTCCAAAAAATTGAGCGATTTTGGCACCAATCGAGACTTGACGCGTTTGAGACACATAAGATCCTTCAAAATGGTTTGGACTAAGCCAAATAATATTCCAACACTATCAGCAAGGTCTCTAATTGTTAATCGACGATTTTCAAGCACCAACTCTTTAATTTTTTGGACGTAGCCCTCATCGGTAGACGTCGGTGGTCGTCCAGAGCGCGGTTCGTCTTCAACGCGTTCTCGACCCGCTTTGAACTCGTAGTACCACTTACAAACGTTTTTTTGTGTCATAGTTTGATCACCAAAGTCCTTCCGCAACATTTCCAACGTGTCCGCACAAGAATATTCGTTCCGCAAACAAAATTTGATGCAAGTTCTTTGCTCAACAAAATCACCCATTGTAGAAATCGAAAAATTTACTTTTGGTTGTTTACAAAAACACGTGTAACTCGGAGATCATTAAACCTTTTGACAAACAGACGCTTGGCAAATGTTATAGACAGTCCTATCAACCTAGGAAAAAAAATTTACCTGCCTTCCTAATTCCCGGGAGTTTTAAGTGACAATTCCACCTTACTTTTTGATCACAGTAGCACAATTCTATTAATACATTAAAATATTAGGTTGCTGCAGATGAAATGGCCGATTCAGTAATAAATTTTTAAACAGCTGTAACTTTTTATAAAAACAATTTATTTAATCAAAATAGGTACCAATAGATGCAACACACTTTTCCCAACGAGATACAAGTATGTACATTTATTCCAGTTTTGTAAAAGTCCGAGTTTCTGCTTCGAAGCAACTCCTCGAAGGCATTTTTGACAGCAGCTTTATTATTAAATCTTTTTCCTGTCAAAAAGTGATCTAAATGTTTAAAGAAATGGTAATCTGTTGGTGAGAAGTCTGGTGAATCTGGAGAGTGAGGAAAAGTCTCATAGCACAACTCGTTTAATTTTTGGACTGTTGTTCTCGATACATGAGGTCGTGCGTTAATATGAAGCAGTATAACTCCATCCCTGTTGACAAGCCTAGGTCGTTGGACTATCAATTTCTGATGCATTTCATCAAGTTGAGCACAGTATTTCTCAGCATTGATGGTTTCGCCAGGATGCAGAAACAAATAGTGGATAACTCCAGCTACAGATCAGCAAACAGTTACTATTATTTTTTTTTGATGAAGGCTTGGTTTCGGCATGTGTCTTGGCGCTTCATCGGCATCTAGCCATTGGGCCGATCGGCGAAGATTATCGTATAAAATCCACTTTTTATCGCAGGTCACAATTCGGTGCAAGAACGGTTTCTTTCTGTTGCGGAAGAGAAGAGAACTTGAAACCTCCATTCGGCACGTCATGTTTTGCTCGGTAAGATCATGCGGAACCCATTTGTCAAGCTTTTTCACTTTTCCAAGTTGTTGCAAGTGGCGGCAAACTGTCGAATTGTTAACGCCTAATTTCTCGGCAAGATCCCTTATGGTTTGACGGGGGGTCAGACTCCACTAATGCACGCAGCTCGTCGTTATCGATCGATGGTCCTGGGTGTCCACGTGGCTCATTTCCAAGGTCCATATCTCCGGATCGAAATTTTTCGAACCACCGCCGAGTGGTTTGTTCGCTAACTGTATCAGGCCCAAACACGCTGTTGATATTCCTCGTTGCTTCTATTGCGTTGTGTTTGAATTTCAATTCGTATAGTAAAAGTAGCCGTTTTTGATTCACTTCCATGTTCACTTACTCTTTTTATTTTTACGATCACTATGAAGTGCAAAACAGAAATGACTCCATAAACCAAGGTAGCAGTATTTATACTTCAATATGTCATATTATTTGCACGGCGTTGTACCAACATAATACACTAAAATTGCAGCCAACTTTATGTCATTGCTAAATCGGCCATTTCATCTGCAGCAACCTAATATAAAGATTCTTAATACTACCATTCCACATCATAAGCAGGCTAAGCCAACTAATGAACTTACTTCTAGAAACCACCCCATGCAAACCACAAGCAGGCTAAACACCCTTATTCCAACTAACCCCTATTAATCGCCCTTATCAAACCATAATCAAGCCTATCCACCTTACGTTAGGAAAAGCGGTTTTAATCGCTTAGTTTTTTTAGAATAATCAAATGTCACACCACAAGCGGGCTTACTTACGTAACTGTCTATCCATAGCTTACGTAACCCATATAAATAACCCCTACAAAACCACAAGCAGGCTAATTCAACTGATCCTAGGAACAGTAAGTTTAGTCGCTTATTTTTCTATAAATATTTGAATCCAACGCCACGAGCGGACTACTTCCAAACCTACCTACTCCCAAACTCACCTATCTCCAAACCCACCTAACCCCTACACATCTAGACTCTAACCCACCTAACCCCTAGAAACCATCTCTGCCAAACCAAAAGCAGGCTAACCCACCAAACCCTGGGAACAGCGACTTTAGTCGCTTGTTTTTTCTTGAAATAAATAAATTTTACATCGCAAGCAAGCCAATCCACCTAACCCCTTTATTAAGATGATACGTCAGCCATGTTTGATTCATCGTCGACGAGGTTTGCAAAAATTAATCGATTTACGCTAAGAATGTATATTAGAAAAATTCTTAGATCTCTGAACACGTTTGTGAACGTTAAAATATAATTTGGTATTTAATAAAGTCTTTTAGACGTCGAAAATCGCGAAAAGTTTCACTTTTTGGTCATTTTGACCACTGTCCATCTCTCTGAAAAATCTGAAAAATTTACAGTACTAAAATTCATCTTAGAAAATTTTCTTTATGCTTTGATCAAAAATGCTAGTGCAGCGTTAATTTTTGTGCGTTTAAAAATTTCAATTAAATTTTCAAGTTCCGTTTTTCACCTTGGAAGACTAAAAATGAATACTATAAGTGCCTTGTATAAAATTCTCTTTTACCTTGACTTTGATTTGTAAAAATCGACTGAAAATTCTTATATAATAAAAACAACTGAATGTAACATTTTTTGAGGTTAAGGCGCCAATTTTATCCTTAGGGTTTGCAATTTTAGGATCGTATTTTTTTGTCAAGATAAAAATGTTGGCCAAATTTTAGCAAAATTGATATTACGGGCAATTTCCATACTTATCGCTGAGTTCTATAAGTTTTGAATTTTGCTAAAGTAGAAATTCTGTGATTTCTAGTTTTACAAAGAAGGCATATCATAAAAAATTTAATTTATTTTTAAAAATACAAATGCGGAAACCTAATCTCAAAAAGTAGGAATTTCATATTTTCAACTGTTTTATATCGATATTGTATGTGATTTATGTAACTTTTTAGTAAGTTATAAGTCAACTTTTTCTTCCAGATGATACTTTTGCAGAAGTAACTTCCTAATTTGTAATCGAATTATTTGATCTAATATTTCATTAATCATTTTCACAACTCTGTTAACGGTAAATTTGTTTTTCCTTGCCATTAGCCGTTTTTACGCCAACTTTTCTTCTACCATGACTTCTCGAAAGTACTCCAATAATCCTAATAGTTTTTGCTACATTTGCGATCATTATACGTTTGCTAAGCAAAAAATTAATATTGATGAGAATATCAAACAATTTACCAAAATTATTTTAAGATGTCAGTTTCTAATCAAGATAAATCTTGGACTCTACATATAGCTTGTCAATCATGTGTTGAATCCTTAAGACGCTGGAATAATGCTATGAGTCTAGTTACACCTATGGCTTTCAAAACACCAATGATCTGGCCTAAACCTGCCTCTCATGATGAATGCTATTTTTGTTTAGCTCCAACTTTCGGCTAATTGCTTCGAAAATAACTTATTGCTGCCCTACAACAAACACAACCCTAATATTCGCAAATCTGTGTTATTAATAACGTATATTAAAATTGAATACAATATTATTAATTCTACTAGAATATAACTAATGCTACATTATGAGATAAAAATGATGCACACAACTTCTATATCAAATAACAAGTCTTTTGCCGTTTCAATCATTAAAATATTCCTAATAGACTAGGAGAAATTAAAAATTTCGTTTTAGGGGTTGGTTACCCCTCTGAAGGGGTGACTTCTAAAAAACCCCAAGAAATAACTTTAGTTTTCCATTTTTATAAAAAAAAAAATTATTTGCAATTATTTTCATAAAATTTGAAAAGTTTTAAATCGAAAAATACGTTATAAAAACTGAATTTACCCCCATAAAAATTAGGGATCGCAAAATTGTGGAATAAAGATGATGTACAAAATTTCTGTATCGAATATCAAATTTTTTGCCTTCCAAATCGTTAAAATATTCTTAATAGACTAGGAGGAATTTAAGATTTTGTTTTAATGGTTGGTGACCCCTCTGAAGGTGTGATTTTTAAAAAACCTTATGACACATCAACTTTAGTTTTCCATTTTTGTAAAAAAAAAATTATTTGCAATTATTTTCATAAAATTTGAAAAGTTTCAAATCGAAAAATACTTTATAAAAACTGAATTTACCCCCATAAAAATTAGGGGCTGCGAAATTATGGGGTAAATATTATAGGATAAATTTCTACATTAAATAACAAGTTTTTTGCCGATTGCATCGTTAAAATATCCCTATTAGTTGAGATATTTACAAAAAACTGTTTTCACTTCTTCTTCTAGGGGTAATTTTAACCCGTTAAAAGTGGAAGTTAGCCGATAAGAAGAAACATGTATCTCTTATTTTTTGATGTACTTTAACATATCCCAGAACCAAAGAAATCGATAGGTCTGGGTTAAGAACCTTTCCTTGTAAGTTTTGATATAACTTAATGTCATCAAATTATTAACATCAAATATTATGTGGATGTTTGACAAGTATAAAAACATTAATAAACTTCCTAGGGGAAATAAATATTCAGAGAAGCTCACCAAAAGTAAAAATTTTTATAAATCTAGAGTAATATTTTTTGACATTTATAAATACAGCAATCAGTAAATATAACTCAATATGCACTGCGATATCGAACAGAGACAAAGAAGCAGATTTATTCCAATTATAAAGTTGTTCTGTTGTAATGAATCAACCATTACATAAAGGCATGTGACGTCGCTGCTTCGAGAGAACTTTGTTATTTTAATTATAAACAGTCCCACAACTCAGTGACTTTCACATGTTAAGTTATCTCGGTTGAATCGACTAAATTGTGAGTAAATGTCATATTAACCCATCAACCTTCCTACGCAGGAGTTTTTATGATAAAAATAGCTTCCTAATGCAGTAAATTTTTGAAGCAGTAATTATTGTATCTTAAATTTAACCCTTAAATTTTCGGGATCGCTGATCACGAATCCATCGTTAAAATAATAAAAATCAAAATGGTGGGTGCAATATGGCAGCTTTCAATTTTTTTTTCAAAATTACGTAAATTACAGTCATTTATTACAAAAAAAAAAAAAAAAAATGAATATACAGATTATTGGAGTCGCTGATTACGAATTCGTCATCAGAAAAACAAAATTCGAAATGACGGATTCAATATAGCGGTTGCTAAGAATAGTTTTTTTTTAAGCTTATTCTATATGGCTATAGGCTATTTTGCTAAAAGTCTTGTAATTTACACAACTTCAGCACAAGTAGAACGTATCAGGCTGTTTAATAAGTTTGCGGTTTGATAAGAGAGGGTGTTGCTACTAGCCTAAATTTTTTTTTATTATGTTGGTACACTCTTCATATGAACGTATGTGAAGTTTCATTTTAATCTGTCAATTCATTCTTTGTTTACAAGCCATTTAGTATCGATGTGTCACAGTATTGTTTACAATGAAAAAAATCAAGTATCGTGCAGTGATTGAATTTTTATTTTTGGAAGGTTTAAAAGCAAAGAAAATTTATGAACGAATGTTGAAAGTGTATGAGGACTCTTCGCCTTTAATTAGTACAGTAAAAAGATGGGTTGCTAAATTTAAGCATGGTCGTACAAGCCTCGAAGACGATCCACGTCAAGGACGTCCAAAAACAGCAACGACACCAGAAATCGTAGAAAAAATACAGGATATCGTATTGGAAAATCGTCGAGTGACTAAAAGAGGTTAAATAGAAGCCCTAGGCATCTCATTGGGCAATGTAAGCAATATTTCGACTGAAGTATTGGGTTTCAGAAAGCTGTGTGCACAATGGGTGCCGCATTCGCTAATAATGGAACAAAAACACATTCGAATGCGATTTTCTCAGCAACATTTAGAGCGTTTTCGAAAGGATAAAGTGGATTTTGTGCGTCGATTCATCACTAGAGATGAGAGTTGGATCTATCACCATCATCCTGAATCACAACAAGAGGCTAAAAGATGGTGTGAACCTGGTTCTTCGGCTCCGAAACGAGTTCGTGTCCAGAAATCGGCCAAGAAGGTGTTAGCATGAGTTTTTTGGGATGCGAAAGGAATTTTGTTCGCGGATTACTTGCAAATTGGTTAAACAATAAATTCTGAGTATTATTGTAACCTTCTTGACCAGCTAAAGGAAAAAATTCGTGAAAAAAGACCCGGTTTGTAGAAGGCAAAAATCCTTTTTCATCAGGACAATGCACCGTGTCACAAGAGCATTTTGACAATGGCTAAAATCCATGAATTAAAGTTTGAATTGTTGGAGCATCCAGCGTATTCACCAGATTTGGCCCCTAGCGACTTCCATCTGTTTCCAGACCTAAAAAAATTGATGCGTGGAAAGCGTTTTACATCAAATGATGAGGTCATAACAGATGTGGAAGCGTATTTTGCAGCCCTTCCAGATTCTCACTTCAGGGATGCAATTCATAAATTGAAATCTCGTTGGAACAAGTGTATTAATGTTCAGGGATACTATACTAAATAATAAAGTGTATTTCAAACCATAAAATTGTGTTTTTCTTATCGAACCGCAAAACTTGTTGAACAGCCTGGTATATTAAGGGAACACAAAGAGGCATTTAATGATAAAAGAGACATTTACAAATTCAAATGTCAAAATACGACTAATAAAAAATAGTAAGACGAAATACTTATTAGCAAGAACTATACCGTAAACAAATTAAATAAATTAGAAAACGATGGGGTTACATCGGTACGCATCTCGTCGCTTCTTTTTTATTTTTTGTTTTGCTCTTATTCTCCTTCCACCTCTTATCTATTATATTTTAATTACATATATTTAACTATGCTTCGATTGCGTTAATAAAATAGTATAACAATATTAGTTATTTACAATATTAGTTATTTAAGTTAGTTATAATTGATTTAGATCTAATTAAATATATTTATATTTTTTGAATTTAGTAATATTCTTTTAGTCTAGTTATTTAAGTTAATTATAATTTATTAAGGTTTAATAAATCAAATATATATTTATATTTAAGTAGTTAGCTGTTTTATACTAAGTTATTTGTAATAAGGCATTATCTCTCTCTCTCTCTCTCTCTCTCTCTCTCTCTCTCTCTTGGTTACCCTACTCTTGCTATTTGATTTCAGTAAAGCATTCGCTATGGTTTGTCATATCACACTACTGCAAAAACTATTAAATTACGATTTTTCACCTGCTGTTATTCGGTGGTTCGCCTCTTACCTTACTGGTAGGAAACAAGCAGTGCTGGATCAAAATGGCAACCCATCGTCGTTTGTGAGTCTAAACACCGGTGTTCCTCAGGGGTCAGTGCTTGGGCCATTATTATTCCTAATCTACATAAATGATGTATCCAGCAAGCTTGATACCACTATCTGTCATTTAACATACGCTGATGACCTCCAGATTTATGTCCAATTTCCCCTGGCCAATCTCGAAACATATGTTGAACTAGTTGGTAGGCAGACTAAACTCATCATGGAATGGGCCGATGGTAACCATCTACATCTTCATGTAGCTAAGACAAAAGCCATAATTTTCGGCTCTTATTTCTAGATAAATAAGCTTACTGTCATGCCAATCAAGGGTGTTCAGATAAATAATACTCTCGTACCATTTGAGAAATCTGGGCGTAACCTTGGTGTCTACCTTGATGCTTAGCTTAACTGGAAGGAACATGTTGCTTATACCTGTCGTAAAGCTAATTCTCAGCTTTACAGACTTAACTTTTTCCGTCAGAGCACTAACTTCGCGCTCTGTAAGCACTTAATTGAGACTCTCTTGTTCCATATAGTAGACTACTGACTGCTGCGTCGCTTATTGTGATATTTCTGGTGAACTTGATCTCAAGCTGCAGAGAGTCACAAACTCTGGTGTTCGTTATGTCTACACAGTATGTCGGAAAAGTTCCCGAACTTTTAAAATAAAAAATCGAAAATTACATCTAAAGAAATTTATTCCAGTTAACTTTCAACATAGTCCCCTTCCCTAGATATACACTCATTTGAGCGCTCCATGAGTGATTCGAAGGCTCTCTGGTACTCCTCTGAAGTTATCGCTGTGAGACGCTCGGTGCAAGCCGCTTGAATGCTCGGTACATCTTCAAAAAATCGTCCTTTCAAGGCCATTTTTAGCTTGGGAAATAGAAAAAGGCGGCTGGAGCCAGATCTGGCGAGTGTGGGACGTGATTGATGCGTGGGATCTGATTTTCGGCGAGATAACGCTTCACAATGTTCGAAAAATGAGCAGGCGCATTATCATCCAGCAAACTCCACAATCCCGAGAGGCGGAACAAATCGAGAGCAGACCTTCTTGCGGTTCATTTTTTCTTCATAAATACTTCATCATCACTCTGCTTTATAAAATATTTAAACATCATGATCCCCAGTACCTATTCGAACAGTTCATATGGAACCAGTCTGATAGACCCTCTCGGGGTCATGTGAGGCCGTTGGCCATACCGTCATCTACTACTGAGTTCCGTAATGGATCTTTTCTTGTTTATTCGTCTCGACTCTGGAACTGTCTACCTTCTTCTGACTATACTATATCCTCTATTTCCCGCTTTCAATCCACTATTTTCACCTACCTTCTTTCCGTTGAGAGAGAGAGCATACAATATCTTTATCATCGAGGCTATAATTTAATTATAATTTGAGCTCTTTGCTTACATTATATCTCATTATGTCTTATTTCTATTTTATAATTAGTTTATATCTGTTGCATATTGTTATACTACTTTTATTATACTGTTAATTATTATGTACTGTTAATTTAATTTTACTTTTTGTTAATGTTTATTTGTTAATTTTACTGTATCTGTTAATTTACTGTACTTTCTTTGTACATTATTTTTGTACAATAAAAAATTTTATCTATCTATCTATCTATCTATCTCACTCAAATTCCAACCACAAGAAAAAGTTCTAGAAAATATTAAGGGGGGAAGTCCATATAGAATTTTCAAAAAATCGATTTTTTTTTTTTTCGATAATCTAAAAGTATACTATGTTGAGCGTGTCCTGACGAGACGAAAAAAAAAATCTCGAATATCTACGAAGTTACAGCTAATATAATGGAGCGGGCCGGAGTACGTATTGTGAAGTAGCGAGCCAGGTAGTCGGAGCGCTTCAGACAAAAGGGCTCTCTCCATTATAATAACTTAAAAAACTTCTTTTGTCCCATACCCGAAAATAATATTTTATATTATAGTATATATGTAAGTATATATATCTACATTTACGTTCCTGTACACGTGTAATATTGCTATACGAATAAAGGTTAGTCGAGAAATATAGGTAGTTGCGTCGGAGAATTCATCGTGTTCAGTTGATTTCGGAACGTAAAAATGCCGAATTATAAAAAAGGTACGCGAGGCAATATTGCACGAAATAACCCCAGAAAACAAAAATATCTGGGCAATCAGTTTACCGATAAAGAAGGTGAAAAATTTGAAGCCAGTACAAGCCATAATGACAGTGCCAGTGGAAAAAAATTGTATACGCGTGATAGTGAAGATATAATAACTAATCCTTTGCACGGGTACAGAATAATTGAATTTTTTACAGCGTTTACAGCTTTGTATGAAATTGTGAAGTGCTTGGTATGTAATCAGAAGATAAAATTCGGTGAGTGTGGCTCTAGAGATCTTGGTTTTAAAATTGTTGTCACGTGTCCATGTGGTGATAAAAAAATAAATTCAGGACTTTTATCAACAACGGATTTGAAATAAATCGAAAATTAGTGTTTGTCATGAGACTTTTAGGTGTTGCAAGAGAAGGAATAAATGTCTTTTGTAACCTGATGGGTTTATGCACTGGTTTGAGTAAACATTGTTACGCTAACATCGTGGAACACATTTATAATGCAGCTAAATCATCTTTTGAATTACTATTGCAGAAGGCAGTGGAAGAAGAGATAGAAAAAAATGTCGAGCAAGGAAGAGAAAGAAATATTTTAAAAGTATCTGGAGATTGCACCTGGAAAAAACGTGGTTTCAAATCAAAGTACGGTGTTGCAACGCTCATAGGTTATTATTCAGGGAAAGTCATTGATTTGAAAACAAAAAGTAGTTACTGTCAAGGCTGTAATTACTGGAAATACAAGACTCATACAGAAGAATTCCGTAAGTGGTTTGAGTATCACGAGAATGAGTGTCAAAAAAATCACAAAGGTTCGTCAGAAAAGATGGAACTCGATGCCATGAAAGAAATGTTCTCGACTTCTGAAGAAAAGTTCGGAGTAATATACGGTAACTACATTGGCGACGGGGATTCGAAAACATTCAAGGCTATTCTAGATTTAGAACCTTACGGTAATGAGTTACCAGTTGTGAAGAGTGAATGTATTGGTCATGTAGAAAAAAGAATGGGTTCTCGACTTAGAAATATAAGAAAAGAAAAGAAACTTTCAAGAAGAGGAAAACTAACTGATTAAGTTGTGAAAAAATTAACAAAATACTATGGTTTGAGTATTCAGAGAAATATCAACAGTGTTGGCGAAATGAAAAAAGCCATAATGGCAACTTATAATCATATTTTATCTACTAAAGAAAAACCTCAACATGAAAACTGCCCAATAGGCGTTGATAGCTGGTGCAAGTGGCAGAAGGCTATTGCTCTAAATCAAGATCCTCTAAACGAAGATTTAGCTCCATTACTTGGTGAAGAAATAAAAAAACATCTTTTACCAATATACGAAGATTTGTCCAAAGATGATTTGCTTGAGCGATGCCTTGGTGGTCTTACGCAGAACGCGAATGAAAGTTTCAACGCGACAGTTTGGCGATTATCACCAAAACATCTGCATTCTGGACTAAAAGTAGTTGAAATCTCGGCATACATTGCTGCTGGGATATTTAATAAAGGTTTTAGTTCAGTATTAAGAATAATGAACCTTCTGAATTTGACTATTAGCACTTATGCTAAAGTATTTGCTCATAATACAGACGAGGCGCGAATAACCCGACAGAATCGTAAGAGCCTTTCAAAAACCAAAGATGCTCGTACAGCTCGCAGGCAACAACAAATGAAAGAAAATCAGCTTTTCAAGGAGGAGAAAGGACTGTTGTATGGACCTGGGATTGCCGATTAATCAGTAAGTAATTAAAACTGGCCATTTTCCTGTACTTCAACTTTAAATGCGATTATCTCGAAACTATATTTTTCAAAACTGCTCGTGTTGTAACTCAAAAAGTTATTGACCGATTTGGCTAAAATTTTTCGAGGCCTTTCTTTACATTAATATCGGAAGGATAAACCTAAAATTTTAGATATTCCGCGTTGATAAAATATTTTTTCGGGGTCAAAAATGTCAAAAAATAGCCCTAAATTCTGACTTTTTTTTAAAGGTTTATTTTATATTGAATTTCATACTTTTTTTTTTTTATTTTATAGGTTCATCCTTTCTGTTTATATGTCCTAAAACAAAACAACTTTCATTTTTGTGTTTCAGATCAACGGTTAATGAGTGACAACTTGAGCAGTTTGGGACCTCGCGTCGGAGGCAGCAGACAACAAATCATACTGAGCCACCATTTTGAATTGAAAAAAAAAAAAAAATTATTTGTGTTCTAAAAAGATTCATTAAAGTTGTGTTAAAATTTAAAAACAATAAAATTATTTCATCATCGTTAAAAATATTATTAAAAAATGACCGATTTTGGGGCTTCTACATGGACTTCCCCCCTTGAATTATCAGCCGCACGTGGCAAATTGCAAACGCTGCATCGATTCCCACAATTGATAACTGCAAAAATTACAAATTCCGTTATATCTTTATTCGGATAAAGTCGATCCGCAACGGCATTACACACTAACGTAATATCTAGAAAAATTCTAGGAAAACTGTTTGAAGACCCTTGCTGTTATGAAGCGCGCTATTTTAATAAATAATTCATTGTATTGAAAATGGTGCTAAGTCATTCAAACCTCTTCTCCTCTTCCTTTCAATAACAGTTATGCTTTTCATACGTATACAATGAATCTCTTATCTTCTATTTATTCTAAATTCACTTCAACATTTTATTTATTAATGGGTTATTATTGCAACAATAAGGGAATTCTTTTTTATATAATAAGAATAATATTGAAGATAATCACAAATAATGATAATAATAATTAGTGAATAAAATAAGGAACATCTGCTCATAATATTGCGCAAATTGATAAAATACACACATATACAATAAAAAGAGTATCGTGCCAACAAAAATGAGAATTAACAATAAAGTAATTTACCAATTAATGTTACTAAATAATCTAGCAATTAACGCGACTAATACTATACTATATTATAAATATTTATATTAAATTTCATAAATATATTATCTCACCTACGTAAATTGAACAGAAACATTACATAAAAAAATATATGAGCGAGAAAGACTCACGTAATTACAAATCGCAAACAATCTCATATTGAGGAACGATATCAACGTAATAGATTCTTTTGCTTGGAGACCCCTCATACCTCGCGACGCAGATAAGCAATTAAGGTCCCTGGGGTTACCCCAACTAAGGCTCTTAGAGACACAGCTATGAGTTTTCGATTCGTAACACCGCCCTTACATAACAAAGATAAAGGGACGATTGAAAAAAAGGATATAAGGAAAGATATCGAGAGTAAAAGGAAATCAGGAAAAAAAGGGAAACGGACACCCAACTAGCCACCGCACTCCCGAACTTACCCCTGATCTCACTAAACACTGCCTCCCACGACCACGGGAAATCCCCGTTTCCATTTTTCTACCGTAGACATAGCTACGCAAACGCTGAAGGCTAGTCCTACGAAAGGCACGGCTAAACCGATAACATTAAAAGATGCACTCAGCGTAATCCCCGAGTTCAACGGCTTTGACATTCTGTTGATCCAATTCTTAGAGGAAGCGATAAAGCAAGAAAAATGATAGCCCTTTACGATGACGTTCACCTAGTCAGATTAATATGGAGCAAGATCCATGGAGAAACCCGCGCCGCAATCCTCGGAACCGTGTTCCACACGGATAAATTGAAAGATTTCCTAAAAGATTTCTTTTCTTCGACGAAAACTGAACAGCAGCTGCTAGGAGAATTTTGTTACGAATACCAGCGTAATAACGAAAACGAAATCTTCTTCGCGAACCGCATGAGGAATTCAGGAACGCAGAATAATAAAGCTCATAAAATAGCAACTGGCGCCCTTGATTCCAAATTTAAAATGCAGATAGAAATACTTACATAATAGAATGCTTTAAACAGGGTCCAAAATCAGAAATAAAGAATAGAATGAAGGCGACAAACAACATCTCGGACATCATGAAAAACGCGATAATTGCCGGAAGACCAATCGCCTCTAAAACAGCTCTTCGCGATAAACACCGAACTTATAAAAAAGGTTTCTTTTATACAAGCGAAGAAGTTACAAAACCAGAGGCAAAAAGATTGGAGGAAACAAGATACGAAGCGTGAGTAAATAGGTTGGCAATATGCCGATTCTGTAAGAAACCTGGACATTCCGAGGAAATCCGTTTTCTTAAGGCAAAAACGTGCCAAATTTACAGGAAGCCAGGCCACACTGCCAACCTCTGCAATAACGATATTAAATGCCAAATAAATGTATGTGGACAAGAAAGGCATATAGCGGTGCAGTGTAACAAGAACTGGCGCGTTATCGACGTCTGTCAATTATGCAATAAGCCCGGACACTCAGAGCTGAATTGTTTTACGTGCACAAACACTGCGCCTGGAGTAGACATACGGTGTTTCAAATGCAATATGCCCGGTCATATGGCAGCGGTCTGCTGCCAATAAAGATCCTTCAATCCGCCTAACTTACCAACTTGCCATTACTGCTAGATAAAGGGGCACACGGTCACAGAATGTAGAAAGAGAAAATACAATCGGCCAAAAGACGAGAGGAGTCTCCTCCAACAGAGTGTCACTGGAAAGACCCCATAACCTTGAGTGCGCTCATCACTACTACCGATAGAACTGGAGGACTTCCGAGAAGAATTAGTGCCAGAGAAACCTGCGAGACTATACCGTTTGTAAGCCTCAACCTCCTACAAAACAAGTTCCCCAACACTCTTATGATCAACGCAGGGTCAGAGGTTAGTGTGCTAAAAGCACATGTCTTGTCACATCACAAATACTTCAAAAATCAGAACAGATACACCCTGAATGGCCTAGGAGGTGAGATAGAGGAAAGTTGGTAGAAGCCAAGATAAAAGCCGGGAAAACTATAGTCGAATTCATAGTATTACGCAATAATTTTTCTATCCCTTTTGACAGAGTATCAAGAGCCAACTTCTTCGAAAGCACAAAAGCCAAAATAGACATTGAAAACATCCGAATAACGTTAAATAATAAACACCTTAAAATAATCTAGGATGACTAAAGCCGCCCTCACCTGATCGAGAATCTACATAATATCACGAGCGATGTAACAACTGGTTTGCCGTTCATAAAAATCCTTAATCTTCCTTCTCTCAAAGTAGGTAGATTATTAGTCGATCCAGGAACAGAAATAAATTTAATAAAATTAGGTCTGATACCACTCGAAGAGGAAATCGACACAACAGATAAATATTGGAAGTGTGAATAAGTTCTCGCCGTTTTTTGTTAAAATAAATCCTTTATTTAAAAAAAAGAATAAAAAAAACAAGTTAATTAAAGTATAACCCATCGGTGGCGATTACTTTTTCCCATCTTTCTGGCAGCATGTGATATTCATGTCAAAAAACGACACTTCTTTTGCGGCTATCCACGAATCGATCCATTTTTTCGTTTCTTCATACGAAGTAAAGTGCAACTCAGCCAGGCCGTTAGTCATTGACCGAAATAAATAGTATTAAGAAGGCGCGATGTCTAGAGAGTACGGCGGGTGGCCTTCGGCTTCAGTTCGTACGGCACCCAAGATCCTTCCTTTTGTATCATTCCTAATGCTGTTAGACGTTTCGAAACTGTTGTTTGATCAACTCCCACTGATTTTGCAATATCGAATTGCGTCTGACATAGATCTTCAGCAAGTAATGTTTCTAATTCTTCGTCTTAAAACTTCTGGTGCACCACTGCGTTCTCTATCTTGAACATCAAAATTACCATTTCTAAATCGGTTAAATCAATCGCTGCATGTTCTTTTCAATAGAGC
Organism: Chalcis sispes; assembly: GCA_949987625.1. Classification (NCBI taxonomy): domain Eukaryota; kingdom Metazoa; phylum Arthropoda; class Insecta; order Hymenoptera; family Chalcididae; genus Chalcis; species Chalcis sispes. Next base: position 50,137,361 of record OX465094.1, on the reverse strand, counting down.
ATGATCACCATAGGTTTCAACAAGAATTCTGTGTGCTTCAGCTGCAGATTTCTTCTGAATAAATAAGTGCAGTGAAATTCCCCGCAAAAATGGTTTATTTGGCACGAAATTTGAGATGTTTTACGCTACAAAAAGAAAGTGTTCTTTATAGGTTAATGGAAAGACACGCACTGATTTTAAAAATAGGTTATAGAACTTCAAATATCGATGCGTCATCATGAATTATACACACGAAATTTTCGTACCGCCATCTGACGGTTAAACGGTGAGAACTTATTCACACTCCAAATATCATTTATAATTAGTCAGTAAAATAGTAAGATATTTTATATTTGCAAGTAGAATATATTACAGTTAAATGTGTGTGTTAACTACAGTCTTGTACCTTTCGTTATATTAAATTTGTTATAGTTATGATGCAATATGTATTATTCTATAAAATTATAACAGTAATGATAATCCTCAAAAAAATGTTGGAAATAAAATGATTTTTTGCGCAATCCGCAACGTACAATTGCAATGTTTGCACACTATTTAATTTCGCAACTCATTTTACAAGAATTTACAACTGAAACCTACAGGATTATCAAATTTCTCTGGCTTTTCGTCAATATAACCACTTTTATACCATGAATACTTGAAAAGATTTTTATTGTCTTGGTAAAGACAGGTTGTGGACTAATGATTGTAATTTAATTACGAGGTGTGATAAAAAAATTAGGTGACTTCATTTTTTATAAAAAATATTCATTTATTTATCTAAAATTATCCCCTTCAAAATAATCCCCCTCTGATACAATGCACTTGTGCCAGCGCTTTTTTCAGCCGTAAAAACACTTCTGAAATGCACTTTTGCGTATTGCCTTGAGCTCCTTCAGCGATGCAGCCTTAATCTCTTCAATCGTCGCAAATCTTCGTCCTTTCATGAGCCTTTTCAATTTTAAGAAGAAGAAAAAGTTGCAGGAGGCCAAGTCTAGTGAATACGGTCGTTCAACATGTCTTGGGCGATGTTCATGCGATGCTGCTTCTGATCAAAATTAAGCAATTTTGGAACGAATTTCGCTGACACACGTGCCATACCCAAAACATCCGTTAAAATCGATTAACATGAGCCAAAGGATATGTTAAGATCATCAGCTACTTATCTAATCGTGATTCGACAAATTCTCAACACAATTTCTTTTACTTTCTGAACATTTTCGTCGGTTTTTGACGTACTGGGATGTCCAGAGCGAGGTTCATCGTAAACATTTTCCCGGCCCTCTTGGAATAACTTATACCACTTATAAAGATTTCTTTTGCTTAGAGTTGACTCACCGTACGCCACTGTCAACATTTCAAAAGTTTTTCAGCACTTAATACCATTTTTTAGACAAAAATTAATACAAACTCTTTGCTCCATTATTTTTAAAAGCAAAAAATCGCCGAAAACGCAAACACGAGTCTAACCTTTATGCCTCTCACATAAAAACAGCGCATGTTATTTAGTCGAAACTGTGAACATGTGATCGTGACGAGCGTACCAACCTTACAAAAAAAAAAAAATTTTGAAATTAGAGTGTACAGAGCGCGCGAAATTCAAAAAGTGACCTTACTTTTTGATCACACCTCGTATATTATTTCTTAAATGTAAATTCATGTAAAAATAAATTATGGTTTTTTATGAAATTAAATATTTTATTATATTAAAATATATAAAAGAAAAATATTACGTAACAATTTATATTTTTTATACTTTTATTAAACGATAATTTGTACAATAAATTTTTATTTTCACAATAATATGGTATTATTTTTCGTATCATATAAATTCATAAATTTTAGGCTGTTATTGTGAAAATGAAAATTTATTTTACAAATTCTATTTTGATAAATATAAAAAATAATATGAATAATTGTTACCAACAACAAGTTATATTCTTCTTCCATATCAAAATATATGAAGAAAAAATATTGACGAAAAAATAATTTTTTCTGTTCTGCATGGGTTAAAAAAGGAAAAAAAATTATTTTTCTAAAAACCGCATTTCTTTATAATGTAACGGAGTATATTCGGGAAATACGTGCGAGATTCTCCCTCGCACGTACGCACTGTCGTCAGGCCCCAGATTGGGCCAGGCAGGCTGCTGGATCCACCGATGCGGCCGCGGGTGTCAGCGGACGTTAGCCGCCGGTGCTATGACACCCGCGTGCAATGCCGACCCGTTAGCAACGCAGGATCTTCTTCAGATCCTGCTTTAATCTACATGTGAGAGGCCTTGCCTAAGGCCCCGCTGTTGGTACTACTTCCACCGGGCTTGGCTGCTTAGAATATGTGCCAATTCTCAATTGCCACACCCGCAGAGGCGGCGGTATTCAGGACAGGGACGCTAAAGGGAATCAAAATAAGAAAAAGGCACCAGCTCAGTGATAAAAGCTAATTTAATATAAAATACAACAAAATAATACAAAAATATAATATATAGCGCGTGGAGGTCCGTTTGGAGTGAAGAGCAATTAGAATTGCCTCACGCGCAATCCTAATTTGAGAGGTGCGTACTGTGCATGCGCACCCTCTTCGGTTCGCGCAGCTACACACACACACACACTTGTAGTCTATGACCATCGGGTAAAGAGAGAGCAGTTCTCCATCTATGCCGACGTAGTCTATGACTGCACGAGTGAGAGCAGTTCTCTCACTCGTCTACACAGTCTACGGTTGAGCGAGAGAGCTCGGTCCTCTCGCTCAACTGCGTGCTTAATGCTTGTACGGGTGAGAGTGGCTTTCTTTCACTCGTACAATTACTCTATGGTCGTGCGAGAGAGATCAGTTGTCTCGCACTCGCACTCGCACGGCCTATCCGGAATAGACTTCACGCGATCTCGCGCCCAATATGCCCTAACGCGATCGCACACGGGTCAGGGGAATATGAAATATATTAATTCGCGGACTAATTAACTATCAAGCGGCCACTCACTTTTACGCTAAGCTACTACTACTCGTCCTTCCTCAGTCTGCTGTTGAAAACGGCGGAAAACTCTGGTTATATCGCGGAAAAATTATCTAACACCGAAAACGCGTGCGGCACGGTAAACGGCTCGAACGAGAAGAAGGATCGAGGGGAGGGCTACTCCTTCCCCTCTCGCCTATCAGTATTCCCTCGTAGCGCTATCGATTCTTGATCGATTCGCCGTTTATAGTCGCGCCGCGAACTCTACCTCGCACTGCATGTCAGGTGGCCTAATCTCGATAAGCCACCTGTCACACCCCTCCCCCAGTCGCTGCTAGACTCTGTTTAGCAGCTACTGTTACCCGCTGTTCAAGGGTTTAAATTGGGGTGAGGATTACGAGTTCGCACGCGTCTTGCGAGGCGAAGTCAAAGCGTGTTCTCCCACGCCCTTCGCCTTCCTACTGCCCGGTAGCCTTTCCGGGCCTCGCTTAACGCTCGCGTCTACCTCCAGTCGACTTACGGTCGACGGTGGCTCCCTTACATTCGCTGTGGGACGCCTAACGACGCAGACCACCTTCCGGGGTCGACTGTGCTTTCTGGTAGGCGCAGCGGCCACGCACTCGCCTTGCGAGGGTCACCCGCTTGGGACCGGGCCTGCTCCTGGTTGGTTCGCCAGAAGGGGCCCCGCCACGTCGAGAGTACGGCTCGTCGAACTCTCGTCTTCTTCTGGCGGCGACGGTTGGGCAGCTACGTACTTCTTGAGCTGGCTGACGTGTACGGGACGGATGGTACACTTATCTTCGTCCCTCAGCTCGTACGTACTGCTGCCCAGGACCTTACTGACCACGTGAGGTCCTGAAAACTCAGGGGCTAGCTTTCCCGCTATCCCCTGGGCTGTGGAAAAAAACACCTTGTTCTTCTTCCACACCCAGTCACCTTCTTGAAAGGAGAGCTCTAGGCAACGCGCATCGTAATAGTGCGCCTGCCTCTCCTGCTCTTTGAAGGCGATTTCGGAGGCATGCGCGTGAAGCTCCGGTAGCTTCCGCACGCGCTCCACCCAGCCCAGTATTGCTTTCTCCTGCAAAACCTGAGCGGAAGCCTCGGGTGACGTGCGGGCTTCGCTCTTCGGAGGGGTGGGCTGTCGGCCGTAGTTGAGCAGCGCCGGGCTCGCTCCGACGGCGCTTTGCTCAGCCGTGTTAAAGGCGAACACCACTTCATACAAGTGTTCGTCCCAACGGTCGTGCGACTCCTCCAAGCAGGCCACGATCATCGTCTTGATCGTCCTGTTGGCCCGCTCAACAGGATTCGCCTGTAAATGGTAGGCCGGTATCGTGGAATGATGGATACCGTGCTTCTCCAGGTACCCATTAACGACCCGGTTTTTAAACTCTGTCCCATTGTCGGTCAGGAGTACTTCCGGCGAATCGAATCGGAGCACGACACGCTCAATAAATGCCTTGAGGACGGCTTCAGCCCTCACCTTCCGCAGCGGGACACTTTCGACCCACCCCGTGAATACGAGTATGTATGCGAAGTTATGTAAACTATTTCGCAATAATTTTAAAGATACAGCACTGAACGCAGTGGGGTATCGAGCAGGTATACGAGCGACGAAAAACTTAAAAGCACATTTTCTCGAGTTTTCATTTTTAACGATTTTTCTCAACTGGCGAGCGTGACTGCAAAAAAACTAGACGACCAATCAAAATGGACAAAGACTTGTTAGCGTCAGTTTTGTATTCTTTTCTATTAAAACTAGAGATTTACGAAAAAAAATTCCAAATAACTTTTTCAGCAAGTTAAAATAATTTTTTTTTTTTTTACAAAAAGTACATTTTTTTTCAAACCTGAGAAAAAATTTTAATTTTACGTGTTTTTTAGTTTTTTTTAGTTCATATACAAAATATATGAAAATTAAAATTGTCTTTGGTTTTTTTGGTTTGAGGTCAAAATTACGAGCTTCATCTTTCCCGCCGATTAGAGACAGAAATTGCAAAGTGTTGCACGAATGTGCATAAAAATCGGTTGCGTTTGAATATTTTTCTCTAAAAAAATTTTTTTTTTCATATTCTAATATACAATAAAATAATCTAAAAAGTTCGCTAGACTTACTTATTTTTTTCTGTCCTAAAAAATTCCCCCAAAAACGCTTTTTTTGGGCCTCCTAAAGCAGGATCCCGCCTTAAGCAATCCGAAAGAAACGCCCGGATTTGTGGCAAAACAATTCATGGCTTTTGCACCACGATAATGCTCCTGCTCACACTTCATTGCTTGTTCGTAAATTTTTGGCCAGAAAACAATACTGCAACGATGTCCTAGCCTCCATATTCGCCAGACATGGCTCCGTGTGACTTTTTTCTATTTCCAAAAATAAAGAGAACCTAAAAGGGCCGTCATTTTACAAGTGACATGAAAAACGCATCGCTAAAAGAGCTAAAGGCTATCCCAAAGATCAAGTTTCCGAAGTGTTTCGAGGATTGGAAGAAGCGCTGGCACACGTGCATAATATCTAATTGGGACTACTTTGAAGGCGACAATATTAATTTAGACAAATAAATATTTTTTTTAAAAAACGACAATTCCCGTTATTTTCTAAACACACCTCGTACTTTTTAATGGTTAATTTCAGTTGACTACAAGGGGTTGGGCATTCCACAGCGTTAATTAAAAGAGCCAAGTTTAAGCAGCTATAGTTCCGCCATTTTAGTTTTTTTTCTTATTAAAAAATTTGTGTGTATACATTTGAATACCAATGTCAATATGTAATTTAATTCAATTTAATAAATACTCTAAGATTATGTGAAAAATTATTAAAAAACCTGTTGTCTGGAGGGTCTTATCCCTCAAATAAATAAATTCTGAGAAATAGGAAGAAAAGCGTTCCGATGTTGGACAGTTGTTTTTAAAAGCAATGTAAGCGCCTAATTAATTACAATTTAATTTAACACGAAGAAAGCAGATTATTTCTTTTTTTGTTAATTTTTTGTGAATATAAAAATAATGAAAATTTTATATTTAACAGTAAATTACATTTTTAAACACTATTATTAATACTAATTATTCTTCTTTACTTTTCTTCTTGCTTAATCACATTTTGTAATTTTTCCTTAAAAAATAATAAACAATAATTATTTAAAAATTATTACATTACATTATTAGTTAATTTTGTTACTTTTATATATTAAATAAAAAAATAATAAAATGAGGAACTAGTTAAATCTAAAACTGTTCTATCAAGAATTTTAATTAATATGTAGTATGATTAATTTATCAAACTAAAATAAAATCATTGAAATATGTTATCATTACTCAGTCAAAAATATCAATGATAAATCAATGCTGATTTCAATTCTAATATTAGTAAGAAATCTGCGTTGATTGTGTATTAATTTCATGCTAATTCCATATTGAATCAACTTTGATTCTGTCGGAAAAAGCAACCTGATTTAAATGTTAAATCCGTGTTGAATTCAGAATTAAATAACCACTAACTTAGAAGTACAGAATTATAAATTTCAATTGATTCTTTTACTGATTTAATTCTGAAATCGGTGCAACTATAGTTTCATTTTTATTGAAACATAAGTTATGAATTTATACTAATTTTACGATGACAATTGTATGAATTCTGTATCAAGAGGCACGCCAGCACCTCGTGGGCAAGTGGCAGTATATACGAGGGTGGTCTGAAAAGTTTCCGACCTCAACGTAAAGATAGCAGCACTCGTCAATAAAACGGAAGCGAATAGCGAGTTTCGTTGTTCATCTGTTGACAGTTGCTCACCAAAGTTTTAGCCATTTTGGATGCGCAGTTGTTAGTTAACAGTCGTTTGAGTGAGTCGATGTGAGTGTTGTTGTGAAAATGGACAAAATTGAGTATCGAGCTGTCATTAAATTTTTGTTTTTGAAAGGCAATACGCCTGCACAAATCTGAAATGAGTTAAACTCTGTATATTGGGACTCTGCACCATCATTTACCACAATAAAATTTTAAGCAGCTGAATTCAAACGTGGCCGTGAGAGCTTAGGAGACGATAAACGTTCGGAATGTCCAAAAACTGCAACCACTGACGATAACATCACCAAAGTTCACCAAATAGTGCTAGACGACCGCCGAATTAAAGTAAGAGAGATAGCAGAGGTTATGAACATGTCCAAAGAACGTGTTTGCTACATATTAAATCAAGATTTAGGCATGAGAAAGCTGTCCGCACGTTGGGTGCCGTGTTTGCTCACGTTAGACCAAAAACGTGTTCAAATGAACATTTCCAACGATCTATTGACGCAGTTTAGGCGCAATAAATTTGAGTTATGGCGCCGATTAATTACTGTAGATAAGGCTTGGATACATTATTATACGCCTAAAACAAAAATACAGTCAAAACAGTAGACCGCAAAGGAGGAACCGGCTCCAAAAAAAGCAAAAGCTGTTTTTTCGGCTGGAAAAGTGATGGCGACTGTTCTTTGAGATAGTTATGGAGTTATTTTAATCGATTATCTTCTAAAAGGAAAAACCATTACAGAAGCATACTACGCATCATTACTTGACAAGTTAAAGGCAGAACTTGCAGAAAAACGTCCACATTTGCAGAAAAAAAAAATCCTGTTTCACCAAGACAACGCGCCGTCTCACACCTCAGCGGTTGCCATGGCGTAAATCCACGAATTATGGTTTCAGCTGTTTGACCATCCACCTTACTCACCAGACCTAGCCCCAAGCGACTTCTTTTTGTTCCCTCATCTGAAAATTGCACTCAGAGGACGGAGATTTCCGTCAAATGAAGAGGTAATCACCTTCGTGAACAGCCATTTTGCAGAGAAAAACGTCGAGTACTATTTGGATGGGTTGAAGAGATGGGAGCATCGCTAAGAGCAGTGTATAAAATTGCAAGGAGACTATGTTGAGAAATAAAAAAGAAAATTAGGAAAAAATGTCTTGTACCTGTGTTAGGTCGGAAACTATTCAGACCACCCTCGTATATATATATACACAGTGTGTCTCATCGAAAACGGAACTTTTTCAAAATAAAGATAAAAACTCAATATTCCGGCAAATCTCATTTATTTTATTCAAAATAGTCTCCTTTCGCGTCAATACAACGTTTTGCACGATCAATTAACATATCGAATGAGTTTTTGAGATCATTTTTATTCATCGACTTTAGTATGTCGGTCGTCGCTCTTTCGATGGCCTTTACGTCGGCATAACGTTTTCCTTTCATAGGCAAGTGCAATTTGGAGAACAAGTAGAAGTCGCACTGAGCCAAATCCGGCGAGTACGGTGAATGGTTGATGGTTAAAATGGAATTTTTGATCAAAAAATCCGTGATCAAGTTTGATCGATGAGACGGGGCATTATCATGCAACAAACGCCAGCTCCCTTTTTCACAGTATTGTGACCGCACACGACGAATACGGCTGAGCAAACGCTTCATAACACCAAGATAAAACACAGCAGTAATTGTTTGACCAGGTGGAACAAATTCACGATGAATAATAGCCTTCGAATCGTAGAAACAAATCAACATTGTCTTTACTTTTGACTTTTCAAGACGACTTTTTTTCGGATTAAGTTCGGTTGGGTGCTTCCATTCAGCACTTTGACGCTTGTTTTCGGGATCATATTGAAAACACCATGTCTTGTCACCAGTCACAATTGAATATTTCAAGTTTAGGTCCTTTTTTGACTCTTTAATCAAATCCTTACAATGTTGAATTCAGAGCAATTTTTCGTAGTCGGTCAATTTGTGTGGAACAAAGCGTGCACACACCTTCTGTAGATTTAAATGATCGGTCAAAATGCGATGAATTGAATTTTCGGACATATTTAATTCTATTTTCATGTATCGCAATGAAGATTTTGGCTCATTTTTAATAAATTCACACACTTTTTCAATGTTACTTTAAGTAACCACGGTATTCGAAGGACCTGGATGTTCGACGTCCTGAATGTCTTCACGACCTTCCTGGAACCGCTTATACCACTCATACACTCTGGTACGGGATGGACAATTATCGCCATAAACTTGTTTCAGCAAATTATGCGTCTCAGTAAAGGATTTACCGAGTTTGAAACAGAACTTAATATTTGCTCTTTATTCGAAGTTCATTTTTTGACCGATGCCACAAACACACTGTCACTTTGAGCGCGATATTTTGGTTTTCATTGAACCAAATGTCATATAATTTTGACAGGATGTTAGTTAAGAATGGACCTTTCCATTGCTAACATCCATCAATAAGTGGCGCCGATATAAATCGGTGTTTTGGAAAAGTTCTGTTTTCCATGGGGCACACTGTGTATATATATACATATATATATATATATATATATATATATATATATATATATATATATATATTGGGTGTACAACATGCTTCCGCCGTTTTTTTCCGAAATTTGAGGCTTTATTGTAAAAAACTGGTTATACATTTATAATTCAAAATATTGTCCATCGCTGGCCACTACTTTCTCCCATCTTTCGGGCAGCACACGAATCCCGCGTTGAAAAAACTGGTCATCTTTTGAATCGATCCACGAATCGATCTAGTTTTTTACTTCTTTATAAGACCGGAAGTGCTGGTCAGCCAGGCTGTGTGCCATTGATCGAAACAAGTGATAGTCCGAGGAAGCAACGTCTGGAGAATATGGCGGGTGGGGTAGGACTTCCCATTTCAAAATTTCCAAGTATGTCTTGACCACTTTCGCAACATGGGGTCGAGCATTGTCATGCTGTAAAATCACTTTATCATGTCTCTCGTTGTATTGCGGCCGTTTGTCTTTCAATGCTCGGCTCAAACGCATTAATTGCGTTCGATAACGATTGCCTGTGATTGTTTTAGTCGGTTTTAACAACTCATAATACACTACGCCGAGCTGATCCCACTAAATACTAAGCATGACCTTGGAACCGTAAATATTGGGTTTGGCCGTCGACGTGAAAGCATGGCCGGGATATCCCCATGATTTTTTGCGCTTGGGATTATCGTAGTGAACCCATTTTTCGTCTCCAGTCACAATGCGATGCAGAAATCCCTTCCGTCTTTGCCTTGCAGGCAGCTGTTCACAAACACACAAACGCCGTTCAACATCTCTCGGCTTTAACTCGCACGGCACCCAATTTCCTTGTTTCTGAATCATTCCCATGACTCTCAGGCGTTTTGAAATGGCTTGTTGCGTCACTTCCAATGACCTTGCCAATTCTTGTTGCGTTTGACACGAGTTTTGATTAAGTGATGCCTCCAATTCTGCATCTTCGAAAACCTTCTCTCTTCCACCGCCATGCTGGTCTTCGACGTTAAAATCGCCGTTTTTGAAGCGTTGAAACCACTCTCGGCACGTTCTTTCACTAATAGCGGCCTCACCATAGGTATTCGAGAGCATTCGATGAGCCTCAGTCGCAGATTTCTTCATATTAAAGCAGGAAATTAAAACCTCCCGCAAATGACGAGAATTTGGCTCGTAAGCTGACATGTTTAATCGAGAATAAATTTATGATGCAGACAAAAATCGACTAATATTTAAATGGCGTTATATTTACGAATACCTAAGCTTATTGTATGACATCTATGATCTATTTATTTCAACTACTACTTACCACTACAGCCATCTATTGCAAAACGGCGGAAGCAAAGTTGTACACCCAATATATATACATATATATATATATATATTGTGACAGGTGGCTTATAGAGGTTAAGCCACCTGCCATAGGCGAGAGAAATAGAGTTCGCGGCGCGACGATATGTGGCGCCAGCAATCAAGCGACCGAGGGCTTGACGCGGGAAAAGGCGCGAAAATTCGCAGCGTACCGAAACGTGGCGCTATCGATCGAGAATCGATAGCGCTACGCGGGAAAACCGATAGGCGAGAGGGGAAGGAGGAGCCCTTCCCTCAAGCCTTCTTCTCGTCCAAGCCGTTCAGCTAGCCGCACGTGCTTCGAGATAGACACGAGTTTTACGCGATCTTCGAAGGTTTTCCGCAGCGTTCCGTAGCCTTAATAGAAAGAGACGATTCCGCGATTAGGTATTATTCAAGTAAGTGGCGACTTGATGGTATAATTAGTCCGCGAGTAATAATATTTAGTTTCCTGACGCGTGTGCGATCGCGTCAGACATACATATATAGGTATAGTAGGGTTACGCACGCGACCGCGTAACTCAATAACCGGTTAGGCCGTGCGAGTGCGAGTGAGAGGATCGATCTCTCTCTCGCACTATCATAGAATAGGCGTACGAGTAAGAGAAAGCCACTCTTACTCGTACAACCTGCAAGCACACAGTTGAGCGAGAGGAACGAGCTCTCTCGCTCAACCATAGACTGCCGCGTCGAGTGACAGAGAGAGACGCTCTCACTCGGGCAGTCACAGACTACGGCAGTATAAAGAGGGAACTGCTCTTTCTATATCTGTCGTCCATTGACTACACGTGTGTGTGTAGCCGCGTGAAGCGAAGAGGGTGCACATTCGCAGTGCGCACCTCGAGAATTAGTATTGCGCGTGAGGCAATACTAATTGCTCTTCGCGTAAACTGACCTCTCCGCAATAATTTAGTACTTTTGTATTGTTTTTTGTTGTTTTATTTATTAAATAAGATTAAACAAATTGCTGGAGTGTTTGCCTCAATTTATTTCCTATAGCTTCCCTATCCCGAATACCGCCGCCTCCGCGGGTGTGCCAATCTAGTATTGGCACACAAACTGAGTAGCCGAGCCCGGTGGGAGCAACACCGGTAGCGGGGCCTTAGGCAAGGCCCCTCACACACAATTCAAGAGACAGAGCAGGATCAGAGGAAGGTCCTGCGTTGCTAGCGGGGCGTTAACAAATTACCCCGTTACAATATATATATATATATATATATATATATATATATATATATATTTATGTCGATTGGTACTTTTGAGGACATTTATAGATAATATTAAAAACAGTATGGATAGTATTAAGAACAGTATAGATAGGTATAGTTTGATAATTTAATACCATATAATCATTTTTAATGTTATATATAACATAGATCGGTATCTATAGCGAGTTTCCTAAATTTCTTTTCCTAAATTAGTACTTTTGGGGACCTTCTTATAATATGTTGCATTTATTTAACGAATATGATATGCATTAATAGATGTTGAGAACGTTGTTTTAAGCTAATCCTTAAGACAAATGTTGTATTTTACAAGATCTCGTCGATTTTCACGACGCAAATAAACTTTAATCAAATATACGTAAGGAACATAAAACGATGAATAAGAAAGCATTTCCGTTTCTACTTTTACTCATTATAAAGACAATGAGTGAAGAATTCACGCCCTGCACTGTAAATGCAACTAATATTCTAATTCTCGACTGTAATAATTACTAGCTAATTTTAAAACTAAGAGCGCTGAAACAAGATTAATTACAATTAAATGTTAAAATTTTACTTTAAATCAATACCCACACAGCATGCAAGGTTTTATTGAAAGTTCAACGCAAGGTTTCAGTGAAAAGTTGCAGCAATGTTACACTGAAAAATTGTTGAAATATTATACTGATACATTTCAGTGAAACCTTGCAGCAACCTTGCAGCAAGATTTCCATGCTATATTTTTTGGAAACCTTGCAGTAACCTTGCAGCAACATTTCGTGAAACATTTCGAGCAAAATTGCAGCAAGATTTTCTGAAATATTTTGACAATACCTTGCAGTGACCTTGCAGCAAAATTTCAATGATGCTTCTTTGCAACCTTACAGCAACCTTGCAGCAAGGCTGATGATCAATATGAAGAGTCATATTAAAAACTATTAAAATAGATAAAGTGAATAGATAAAAAAATTTTTTTTTATATTTTTAAACTATTTTTTTCATTTTAGAAGATTTGAATATTATTTTTACATTATATATATTTTATTTCCGCCTCAAATTAATTATTTAGTCGCAAATTGTCGTTTATATATTGTATTTATTAATGTCTCACGAAAAAAACGCAGTAAATTTTCTTGACCTATGGTGAAATCGAACCCGGGTTCTTCGCATTATGAATCAGATGCCTTGGACCACTATACGCTATACGCAACTTTTGTATATATTTAAATATGAATTTCAGTTATAAGTTGGCGGATGTTGCACTATTCTCATAAGACTTTTATGCATTGATTAATTGTTCATAATAAGATTTTCAAATTCAAATTGAACTCACTTTATTATTATAATTTATATATATTGCCTGCATTTATATTGTATCAAGAGTGATGTAATTCACTTGAAGATATTTACTGTTCTCTTAAGTAGCACTATACTCTTAGACTATTGGAATATAATTTTAATTTAAGTATTTATTTTACGCCAAAGTTTAATAAGAAAGTTTACTTCAAGAAATTTTCTTCTTTTTTTTAAACTTGGTTTTAATTGATTCAAACGCTTAAGTATTTAAACGACGGAACATCCGCCAACAAATAATTAAAATATTAATCTTAGTTGTACAAGCAGTGCGTAAAGCTTAGTGGTAAGGGCGTCTGCTTCATAATGCGAAGAATCCAAGTTCGATCTCACCGTAGGTCAAAAAATTTCTCTACGTTTTTTCCGTGAAATATTAATATATACAATATATTAACGACAATTTGCAACTAAAAAATTAATTTAATGAGGAAATAAAATATATATATTTCATTGCAAACCTCTAGCAATATCTCATTGCAACTTTGTAGCAATATCTCATTGCAACTTTGTAGCAATATCTCATTATAACCTTGTAGAAAACTTGCATTGAAATCTTGCAGCAACCTTTTACTGCAACCTTGCTGAATGATTTGTGCAAGAAACATATAAAGGTTGTAGCAACTTTTCAGTGCAACCTTGCAGCAACCTTTCAATGAAACCTCGTAGGAAACTTTTATTGAAACCTTGTAGAGAACTTTTTTTGAAACCTTGCAGCAACCTTTCATTGAAACCTTGCAGAAATCTTCTACCACAAGCTATCAGCAACCTGTAATAAAAACCTTTCAGAAACCTTTCATTGAAACTTTGCTGAAGGATTTGTGCAAGAGACATATTAAGGTTGCTGCAACCTTTCACTGCAACATTGCAGAAACCTTTCAAACCTTACATGAAACCTTGCAGCAACCTTGCAGCAAAATTTCATGCTGTGTGGGCACAAAAAATCACAGTTATGTATTAATTTAGGGTGCGTACGGTATTTGAGGACAACTTGAGAGTAAAATTAATTAGCTTGTATTTTTAATAAAATTTAATAAAATTTTAGGAATTTTTTATACAACGTTAAATTAATATATGGCTATAAAGTTATTCAATAAAATCGCCATTAGCAGCAATAACCTCTTGGATCCGGGTCCGGAAACGATAACATGCCCGAATCAAATGCTCCTTGTTCATATTGACCATAAAGGCATTAATAGCAGTCTTCAGCGAAGAAGTGGTGTTATGAGGACGCTTATTGGTCTCACGCTCAACTACGCCCCATACGTAATAATCCAAAGTATTAAGGTCTGGGGAGCTAGGTGGCCATAGGTTCGGTGTTATGTGGTCATGGAAATTTTCGGCCATCCAATCTTGTGTCGACATCGCTTTATGTGAACGAGCAGAGTCTTGTTAAGAAATGTATGGTCTGTCTCCGCTTACATTGTCTATCCAGGGTTTTACTACCGTATCCAAAACCTCGATGTATGCAGCAGAGTTCACTCGAAGTCCTTCAGTAAAAAAGTGTGGTGGCATAACATGTCCTTCGTTGCTGACAACACCTAAAACCATAACAGTGGCTGAAAATTGTGTGCATAACAACAGGAACCTCCGCAGGATTTGAACATAGCCATCTGTCATTTCTGCGATTAGTCTTTTGATCTTGGTCAAAATTTTTCTCGTCAGAAAAAAACCATAACATTTTGGGCGCCTCAGGGTGTTTGATTTTGTTTGAAAGACGTTTTGATCGGAGAACTCTCTGTTCCCGTGTTGGTTCCGACATGAACTGCCCTCTGCACATCACGTAAGACTCATACCGAAGGTCTTTGTGGACAACTCTACGAATAAGGCGCTCAGAAACATGAAGCTCACTCGCAAGGACTCTCATTGATTTTGAAGAGTCCTCGTCTATGATCGCTTGCACTTGCTCTAAAAATTCTACAGATCCGATAGTGTCAGAACGTTGTTCGTGCTTTTTGCGTTTTGCAACCGATTCTGTATCGCCTCCTGATGCTTTTAATTCACGGCGAACCTTATGCACGAATGAACGGGCGCAATTAAGAAAATTAGAGATCTCTAAATCTGTATGGTTCGCACATATAGCGACGATGACAGCATGTCTCTTCATTTCTTGAGTGATGTTGTAGTTCGCCATTTCTTATCTGAAAAGGAAAAAGAATACAAAAAAAATTCGCGAAGTTAACACATCGTTCAATAAGTCCCGAGACTAAAAATGAAAACAACATTTTTTTTCAAAAATCATTTTTATTTATCAATATAATCTCCTTTTAGTAAAACAATCTTTCCAACGCTTTTCCAACATTTCTATACCATGTTTACAGAAGGATTTATCCTTTGCTTTAAAATAGGCTTCAGTTTCGGCAATGACCTCCTCATTCAAGCCAAATTTTTTTCCCTGGAGGATTTTTTTGAGATCAGCAAAGAGCCAGTAGTCGCTGGGGGCTAAATCTGGCAAATACGGAGGGTGGGAAAGCAAATCAAAGCCCAATTCGTTTAATTTTGCCATTGTTTTTATGGACTTGTGGCATGGTGCATTGTCTTGGTGAAAAAGGATTTTTTTCTTTTTCATGTGCGGTCGTTTTGCTGCGATCTCCTCCATCAAACGTACCAACAAGTCAATACAATAATCGCTGTTGATCGATATACCTTTTTCCAGGTAGTCAATGAAAATCACGCCATGTGTATCCCAAAAAACAGACGCCATGACTTTGCCAGCAGACTGCTGCATTTTTGGACGCTTTGGGCGGCTTTCGCCAGCAATGCGCCACTCAGATGATTGCCGATTCGACTCCGAAGTAAAATGATGGATCGATGTTTCATCCATGGTCACATATCGACGTAGGAAATCCTTTTTATTGCGAGTACATAGCGATAAACAGCTCTCTGAATCGTCGACTCGTTGCTGTTTTTGTTCCACTGAAAGCAATCGCGGCACCCACTTGGAAAAAACCTTTTTCATGCTCAATTTTTCATGAAGGATTGTAAATACGCTTCTAGATGATATCTTTGTCATTTCTGAAATTTCACGGACCTTCACTTTGCGATTTTTCATTACAATTTTTAACACTTAACTCACATTTTTCTGTGTAACGGCTTTCAATGGCCTACCCAAACGTTCCGCATCGTTTGTGTCCGCACGACCACGTTCAAACTCAGCATACCAACGACAAATAGTTGGTTTGGATGGAGAGGAGTCCGGGTAATGTTTTTCAAGCCATTGCTGGGCTTCTACGGTGTTTTTACCCATTAAAAAACAATGTTTTATCAACACGCGAAACTCGCTTTTTTCCATTTTTCGAACAAATTACAAAGTGACTTTACTCTAACCTCGATAACTCTGCTGTCTGTGATCCGATCGACGTAAAATTTTTACACGTTTCATGTAAAGGTTCGCACTTAATGGAAACGTGGCCAGTTTGGTACTACTAGCACCATCCCTGGGTTAGTCTCGGGACTTATTGAACGTTGTGTTATAGTCACATTTATGCATGTCCTTAAATACCGTACGCACCCTGTATACAGTTTGACCCTAAAATAAGCGCTTGTCGCCATGCAAGGAGAAGAGTTTTTCTGCGAAAATGTATACTTCCACCCGTTTTAATATTCGTGCCTTCTAGCTCTCACTTTATCTTGCATGTAACGACTCAGTTTAGCGCTTATTTTGACGATCTCCATTTGTTAATAAGAAACTAAGTTTGAGTTGAGAAAAAGTACGAGGGGTCGTGAGAGTGAGAGTAGGAACGAGAAAGAACAATAGCGTGCGACAAAAAGATAGGGATGAGATGTTTGTAAATGAATTCCGTGCTCACACATCAAATGTTGACACTAAACTCAATGCATTATTTGATCGTGTCTTAAAACTTGAAGAAGCTAATAGTACTTTATTGCCTTCGCTTACGTCGGGAATTAATAATCTTAAAAGTAATATCAATACTACTATATCGAATATTACAGAGAAAAATTTAATTTCCAATGTGTGTGAAGTTCTCGTATTTGGCATTCCTGCCTCACTGAATCTGTCGTACGAAGAAATTTTTATTAAGTTACTAAATACTATCCAGTTCTTGGACCTCGCGTTAGGTTCAATACTTTTTTATTCGTGGAATCCCCCGCGAGCAAATGCCAAGAGTATCTTCAAATCTGGATGTCTCTCCTGCACTTCGTAAGGCTTTTATCATTTAACTTATGTCTTCTACAACCAAAGACTTGCTATTATTCTTAGCTCATAAATTGAAAAATATCAGTCACTAATAAATGTTTAGTATAAGTGCTTCCTTGCACATTTTTCTTAGAGCTCTCTGGATAAAAAAAATGCATGTGTTTTCACTCATTGAAAATACCTGCGTATCAGAAGTTATGATTTATTTGCTATTATGGAGATCAATTTATCTGATATATACTCCGATTCTTCATTTAATATCGATGGTTATGATTTTCATCATCATGTGGATCGCTTAAACAAAAGAGGTGTGATAATACCCCAGAATTTTTAATTTTAAATATTATTATTGGTCTTAATAAATTACTTTTTGCAGTCGTGTGTCATAGAACTACAGCAACTTTTTTATCGGTATTTTTTGACACACGCAAAATTTTTACCTAAATATAACAATATTGTTATTACAGGTAATTTCAATATGAATCTTTGTTCGTCCATAACTACCTCATAATTCCTTTAATCAAATATCGATAACCTGGGCCTTCATCTTGTTGAATCAGAATCTACCCATCATGTGCAATGCTCAAATCAATTACAATTAGAGCATACGAGGCTGGACATTTTTGTTACTCATAACGCTGCCAACCTTGTTTGCTATTATATTAGGTTGCTGCAGATGAAATGGCCGATTTAGCAATAACATAAAGTTGGCTGCAATTTTAGTGTATTATGTTGGCACAAGGCGACGCAAATGATATGACATATTAAAGTATAAATACTGCTACCTTGATTTATGGAGTCATTTCTGTTTTGCACTTCATAGTGATCGTAAAAACAAAAAGAGAAAGTGAACATGGAAGTGAATAAAAAACGGCTACTTTTACTATACGAATTTAAATTAAAGCACAACGCAACGGAAGCAACGAGGAATATCAACAGCGCATTTAGGCCTGATACAGTTAGCGAACAAACCACTCGGCGGCGGTTCAAAAAATTTCGATTCGGAGATATGGACCTTGGAAATGAGCCATGTGGACACCCAGGACCATCGATCGATAACGACGAGGTGCGTGCATTAGTGGAGTCTGACCTCCGCCAAACAATAAGGGATCTTGCCGAGAAATTAGGCGTTTACATTCGACAGTTTGCCGCCACTTGCAACAACTTGGAAAAGTGAAAAAGCTTGACAAATGAATTTAGCGTTATCTTACCAAACAAAACATGACGTGTCGAATGGAGATTTCAAGTTCTCTTCTCTCCTGCAACAAAAAGGAACCGCTCTTGCACCGAATTGTGACCTGCGATGAAAAGTGGATTTTATACGATAATCGTCGCCGATTGGCCCAATGGCTAGATGCCGATGAAGCGCCAAGACACATGCCGAAACCAAGCCTTCATCCAAAGAAAATAATAGTAACTGTTTGGTGGTCTGTAGCTGGAGTTATCCACTGTTCGTTTCTGCAACCTGGCGAAACCATCGATGCTGAGAAATACTGTGCTTAACTGGATGAAATGCATCAGAAATTAATAGTCAAATGACCTAGGCTTGTCAACAGGGAAAAAGTGATACTGCTTCATGATAACGCAAGACTTCATGTATCGAGAACAACGGTCCAAAAATTAAACGAGTTGTGCTATGAGACTCTCCCTCACCCTCCATATTCACCAGACCTCTCACCAATAGATGACCGTTTCTTTAAACATTTGGATCACTTTTTGACAGGAAAAAGATTTAATAATGAAGCTGCTGTCAAAAATACCTTCGAGAAGTTTTTTCGAAGCAAAAACTCGGACTTTTACAAAACTGGAATAAATGTACATACTTGTATCTCGTTGGTAAAAGTGTGTTGCATCTATTAGTACCTATTTTGATTAAATAAATTGTCTTTATAAAAAGTTACAGCTGTTTAAAAATTTATTACTAAATCGGCCATTTCATCTGCAGCAACCTGATAAATCAACCGCTATGTTTATTGCACGTCACGATCTCATTGCTTTTAAGCTCCGATGTTTCTCACCACCTTTTGAGCTAAAGTATAACATTTCAAGATCTTTCAAAAGAGTAAATCCAGAATCTATTGTTAATAGATATACGTTTTCTCACCTACTCGTGATCCATTGATCTCAACGTTTAATGATGTCTTTATTGATTCTTGTGTTTTTCTTTTCTCACATTTAATGACATAAACTTTTGATCTAATTGTATCTGTTAAACGTATAAAAATTTCTAAATCATGAAGGAAAACTTAGGTAAACGATGAGATCCGTAGCCTCATGAAGCATCGCGATGCAGCATACAAAATTGCTAAAAGCTCTGGTCTTGACAATGACTTCCAACGCTTTCGTAAGCTTTGCAGTCTTGTCTCCAATAAGCTGAATTATATTAAAAATAACGTATCCGATAAGGTTGCAAATTCTGCTGACTCGCGGATACTTTGGTATGAACAAACTAGGCCTGACCAACAAATCACTTCTAATTCCAACAGATTTTTTTCCATTGGTAAAATTAAATATATATTTTGCTTACTGTTGGATCATTTAGAGTTGTAATTAATACAAATCATCTACATGAAATTTGCTTGCAGGCTAACTCTGACGAAAGTCAGTTCAATATCTAAACTATTTTTACTACTGTCGTATCTAAATTAATTTTAGCTGCAACATCCAAGAATGTTGGTCCAGATAGCATGTCTAATCATACATTCTGTCAAAAAAGTACCGGGAATTGTCGATTTAAATCTGGCGGGGCAATTTAGGCAGGTAAATTTTTTTTTTCTAGGTTGATACAACTGTCCTTAATGACTATGCCAAGTTTGAGCGGAATCTGTCAACGAGTGTGTTTACAGTAGCTGGTTAAGTCAGTCGATGTCAATAGTGCGTGCCGATTTTTTACAATGGGTGATTACGTTGAACAAAGAATTTGTCTAAAATTTTGTGTTGAAAATGAAATTTCGTGTGCCGATACATTGAAAATGTTGCAAAAGGCTTTTGGTGATAAAGCACTATCGAAAACCCGTGCGTATGAGTGGTACAAAGCCTTCAAGAAGGGTCGTGAAGTCGTCGAAGACTTGCTTCGTTCCGGACGCCCATCGACGGCTTCGACCGCAGATAACGTCGATAAAATTAAGGAAATGCTGCTTGAAAACCGTCATACCAGCTTGAGAGAAATAGCAAATGAACTTAAGATATCCCACGAATCCACACGTACGATTTTAATTGATATTTTGGGCGAACAACTCGTGGATTTTGCACGACGATAACGCGCCGTCTCACCGAGCTACGATTGTGACCGACTTTCTCGCCAAAAACTCAACGAACACGTTTGAACAACCACCGTATTCGCCGAATTTGGCTTCCTGTGACTTCTTCCTCTTCCCAAAACTTAAATTGTCGCTCCGTGGCACCCGTTTTCAGTCGATTGAAGCCATAAAATAAAATTCAGCGCGCGAGCTAAAGGCCACTGACTTAATCAGCTACTGTAAACACACTCGTTGACAGATTCCGCTCAAACTTGGCATAGTCATTAAGGACAGTTGTACCAACCTAGAAAAAAAAATTTTACCTGTCTAAATTGCCCCGCCAGATTTGAATCGACATTTCCCGGTACTTTTTTGACAGAATGTATGTAAAGACTTTCGCCTATTTCTATTCTTGATCATCTCACTCGAATAATTAATTTATCTATCTCAACTTGCTGTATTCCATCGGACTGGAAAAAAGCATTTATTAGACCGTTAGCTCAATCAAAAACTTTGTCATCTTTATCTGAAACTCGTCCTATTTCTATGCTGTGCGAACCATCTAAAATTCTTGAGCATATAATGGCTAACCTGCTCTCTACGTACTTAGAGTTTTAAAAACTTCTTGATGACTATCAGCCCGGTTTTAAAAAAGGACATAGTACGCATATGGCCCTGCTTAAACTCATGAAAGATCCGATTTAATATTGGCAGTCGTAGACTCACTATCCTGGAACTTATCGATTTTTCAGAACCTTTAGACTCTGTACCGCACTATCGACTGCTAGAGGAACTTCGAGATTAATTTCTCTGTTTCTTTGATCAAATTGTTTTTCTCATACCTATCCGGCAGATCGCAAGCTGCCATAACACCTGATGTACTATCATATGTCTTCATAAACACCTTTGCTGGTGTACTGCAAGGAAGTGTGCTTAGCCTGCTACTCTTTTTTTTCTTCATTAATTAAAAGAAATTAAATTATTTTAAACATATGCTGTATGCAGATGATTTACAGATATACTTGTCGTATTAGCTCCACGAATTAAATAATCATATTGAATTGATCAATAAGGACCTAAGAGCAATATTAAACTGCGCAAAATTAAATAACATAGCGATTAATGAGAAAAAATCACAGGCCATGATATTGGGTAGTGATGCTTTCATTAAAAAAATCCAATTTGATTCATTTCCACCCATTATAATAAATAAAAATCCAATACTGTGTGAGTCATCAATCAGAAATCTTGGTTTCCTTATGTCGCCAATACTTGATTGGAAGAATCGCACAGGCTCTATTTGTATGAGAATCTTAGTTACCCTCGCTAAAATTAAAAGATTTAAGCATGCACTCACTCCGCGAATCCGGGAAAAATTGACTGACTTGCTGATTTTCCCTTACCTCGACTATGCTTGCGCAGTCTATAATGATCTTTTTTAATATCAAAGTCGTCAGCTGCATCGTGCACTAAATGAAAGTGTACGTTTTGTATGTGGCAACATTGGAGCTATGAAGTGTGTTACTCCTTTCAGAACTGAACTTGGCCGACTCTCAGTGAGCAATGGAAAAAAGCCCATCTTATCGTCTTTACCATTCTCTGTTCTTGTTCACAATTCGCAAAGACACCTGTCATATATTTACCAGAACGAATATTGACTTCTCCGTTAGGCTATCGTCTGAAAGACTTTCGAGACTTCTAGAATGTCCTGAACCTAGGACTGAAGCGGTCCGTGATTCATTTACATATACTGTTTTAGAGACAATTAACGCTCTTAGTCCTCCTTTATTTGTTTTGGCAAATTTACGAGACTTCAATAATAAGCTCTATAATGAACTTTTAACCGGTGAGATAACTTTTTCAAGATAACTGTCAATACTGCTGAGTTTTTTACAATACGAGCGAGACTTAAATCTTAAATCTTAATCTGATATCTGGTTTTAAAATTTTTCAATCTAAATTATTCTATGTTCTTATTTTATATTAAGTTTAATAATCTTTGACTTGTATTACTCTAGATGTAAGTCTTAATTTACGTTCTTTTATAATATTTATTCTTTTATTTTCTTTTCTACTTTTATTTTCATAGTGTATTGCTCTTATAATATAATATTAATTAATATTAATATAGTTTGTAAAATTTGTACAGTATTATTGTTAATCACTGAATAAATCTAAACTATGTCTGTAAGTCTGATAGGGTTTTACTCTTTGGATTAATAAACACTTAAATCTAAAAAATCTAAATCTCTTTCTTACACCCTTACGCTCTCACTCTGAAACTCATACTCACACTCTCACTATACTCTCACACTCACATCTCACACACTCTTATACTTACACTCTCGCACTTACTTACAGCCTTATCCTGACACTCTCACTCTCATTTACAGTTTCATACTCAGACTCTCGCACCAAGTACCCACACACATACACGCATTACACAATTTACTGGATCAACGCCTGGATAATGAGTTCCGCGAGGCAAAGCGTCAGACTGACTGGTGGGAACAATGATTTTCCTATTAGATGGTAATAAGTAGGCTCATAGAGAAGGCGCATACTTGCCTCTGTCTCTTAAAGAGCATCCCGTGTCGTCGATAAACGGATTGCTGGGAGTTAAGTAAAGTCATACCTACTGACTAATGCTGCCGTTTTAATAAAAAAGAGGACACGATTCTAGCGTTGATGGGCAGAGGCATGGTGAAGTAACACGCGACTTTGCGCCTTGCATCAGCTAGGCGGGTGATTCCATCATAGTGGCACCCCGCTAGAATAAGTCGGCTAAAGAGCAGCGCTTTATAGCAGGTTTCTTACGGGTAATTTGGACATCAGGAAACGATATGTAAGCCATCCTATAAACTTAGAGCTACTAATCATGATTACTGAGTTGAGAAGGTACTGCCTCAAAACACGTGTTAAGATGAAGGAACCGTAAAACAATGGCCACTAACAAGGCCCCATGATGATGGATTTACCGTGAAGCATCGGATCGCTTCTAGGAGTATACTATATAACGCATAATGACAGATTCTAAGACCAAGACAAACAAAATAAGATAAAGAGAGCATTTGGTATTGACATCACGCTCGCTTCTGGCATGGAAAAGAAAAAAATCCCGGTAGACGGAAAGTCTACACAGATTCTAGGGTTGACTAATTCCCACAAAAAGGTGTTATAGAAACTGGACAATCGGTCTTTACAAGGGAAAAGTCAATCAATGACAAGAAAAGTGACTCCTTATTCATGAAAATGGAAAAAGAAATCTAGATACTGATAGAGTTTATAATGGAGAAAAACCTCCATAAAGAACTCGAAGACATAACAAGGAGTACAATAAAAGCACTATAAGATTGTAAAAAGCTATGTTGAGATTAAAGGCAGACGCATGCTCAGAGCCTTACAGATAGCAAAACGACTCAAACGTCTTATATCTTTCAAAACAGAGAAATTAAAGAGTTTAAGGGGAAACAAGGATGAGCTTTATTGCTCACAGCACCGAAAGTAATAGAAGTTAAAATGGACACTCCGACCACCAATCCATACCAGCTAAAAAAAAGTACCGAGTTAAGGTGGTGGGAAAATGAAAAGAGTTGACTAAAGAGACAAAAGGGTTTACCTAAGCAGTAAACAAGAGTGCGCTTAGCATGCCGAGCTTCAATAAGACTTCTACGGCCAAATTAAAGCACATTCATCCGAATGTAATAAAAATCAAGACGGTAGGGGAAATCTCATACGCAGCAATTTTTAGGAGGGTGGGGATGTCCGCTAAACTGACGAGTTTAGAAGAAAGGATAAAACATTTGACGCACTACAGCGGAGGAGCTACTGCTTAAATCAGGAGAAGCCGGAACACAGATACCCCTACTGGAAAAATTAGTAATGACTACGCTCAAGGAGGTAGCAATAATATGGGCCTTAACACACAAAGAAACTTTGACAATCCTGGACATAGATGAGGTCTCAACGTTAGAAGAGGTCACAGGGGTAATGTGAGTGACCTTCGGGCTAGAAAACCTAAATCCAGGTTTTGGTGGTTGAAAGCTCCACACTTTCGCTAGTATTGACTGATAGAGCTTCCCATTATCGCGACGGCAAGAAAAAAAAGCACACACTCACACCTTCACAAACACAATACACACAGTCACTCACACCTTCACCAATACAATACACAGACTTACTCACACTCCTACTCAAACTCACACACTGACACTCACTTTCACACTCGTACACAGAAAAACATACACACAGATACACACTCAGACAACGTACACATAGACACATGCGTACACGCACTCTCACACTCACAACACTCACACTGACACTTATTCACACACTGACACTCTCTTACTCACACATTGACACTCTCTGACTCACACTCATACTCACACACTGATACTCTCTCACTCACCTCATACTCACACACTGACACTCTCACTCTCACAATAAATACTGACTCTCACAGCAAATACGGACCCTTACACACACACACACACATACACGCGCGCACGCACGCACACACTCTCGTTCTCACACTCACACCCTAAGACTCACACTCACACTTATTCTCACACACTGACACTCTCTCACTCATACTTATACTCACACATTGGCACTCTCTCACACTCGTACACAGACAGACATGCGAAATGATACTAACACTCACACACTGACTCTGTCACACTCACACAAAAACGAACTTACAGTCATAGATACACACCCACGCACAATTCCGGCCTCCCTCCCACTCTCCTTCTTTCCTTTTCTCCCTCTTCAATGCATTAATTTTTGCTACCACTTCCTTTGGTGTATCGCAGGGTAGTGTCTTCGGCCTCTTGTTTTTCTTAATTTTCATTAATGCTTTTGCTCACTTCGTCAGTGCCTCCTTCTGCTGATCATTTGCCTTATGTTAATTATCTGCAGACTTATATTTAGTGTTATTCTGAAAACGTGATCTACGATAGCGTATGTATCTGGAAGCATTAAACGATGTATCGTGACGCAAATTATAGTAAAGAGCGAATTATGCAAGATGTTACTATCGCATTCAATATACATCTAAATAAATATACTCCAAAAAAAATTAATTTTTAATGAAACATCAGACACAGTACAAAAAAGAAACAGAGTTCCAAGTAGCATCTATGTGAATTTTGAGAATGAAATAAAATCTAAAATTATTCCCAACGTGTACAAAGAATGCGAAGCTATTTTAAAGTCTCCATCATTATAGAAGTAAAGTACTACTGAAATAAAAGATTTAGTATTAAAAGTTGTTGGATAAGACACTGCGAAAAATTGTTATGAATAATTATAAAATTATATATAGAAATATAAAATCAAAAGCACGCTCACATTATCACACTTACACTCACACTCACACTTTCTCTCACGCTCACATACACTTATATATTCACATTCATACTGATGTTTCACACTTATACATTCACACTCTTAATCTCACACTTACAATTACACACTGATACTTTCTCAAACTCACGCTTACACTCACACACTCACACTCACTTTCTCAAACTCACTCTTACACTCATATTCTTCAAGTTTTTCAACGTTGTAGTCGAAACTATTGCACTTTCTTAGGCAAGCAGCTTTGGAGGCATATTAACGCCTCAATAATTATACTTCATCAATTATTAAAAAATCTAAAAACTTACATGTGGAATACGCATGCTTCTCGTCTTGATATATGATAATTTAGTGGTTGAGATTTTTGCGAGAGCAAAAAGAATTCCGGAATTAAATGTTTATTTGGTTAGTCATTTGATTAATTTATTATTCATGATAAATCGAATCTTCTTTCTAATTGTACATTTGATTCTTTCTAATTCGCCTTACATTTTTTATCATAAATTGATCAATTTGCGTTTAGAACTTAAGGTTATGCTCTCAATTTGTAAAAACTTCATTTTTTGTAACTTTAAAAATATTGATCTAGATCTTTTTGTATCTTCTTTTCTAGTTTCTTTTTTAATTATGCACTTTTATTCGTTTTATTGTTTTGTTTTACTTTGCGCTTTATCATTTGTCATAAGCCGATCCTTTTCTTTTAATACTCATGCATATACTAACAATCAGAAAAAACACGATTCCTTATACGTGATAGAGATCGTATAAAATAAAACCAATGTTACAAATTGTTTGTCAATAGTGTACAATATACAATAAAACAACACAAATAGTAGAAAAAGAAATAATAATTAATTTACTTACGATGTCTCCAAAAGAACCATTTCGTATAAAACCTTTTTGAGGACCGTCCCCAAAAATCCCATAAGGTCCCCAAAAATACCAATAGATGGGTGGGATTTTTGAGGACCGTCCCCAAAAGTACAAAATGTCCTCAAAAATACCGATTCTTGGATAAAAACGTCCCCAAAAGTACCAATTGGCATTAATATAGTTATGTAAGTGTTATTATTATAAGTTTTATATATTAAATAAATTAATATTGTAAATGTGAAATAGAAAGAAAGCTGATAGTTTATCAACGAGAGCGAGAGAGACGGGCAGAAGCTGCTGTCTCTCTTCTCTCTCACTCACACCATATGCGCTCTCCCTCGCACGATGCACTTTCTCTTTCTTTCACATAAAATGCGTAGGCGGAGGCGTGACTTCTTCCCGCCACTGTAACCCTTCTATGCTACAAAGGTCAAGGGTAGGGCCGAGAAAATGCCCTTATTGGCCCAAATTATTCTCGCCGCTTTTCCAGCCGCCGGAAAACTCGCGGTCCAGCGGGTATAAAGGCCGGTGCATCGATGCATTCGACGGCTTTTCTTGAGGAAAACTCCAAGAGCAAGACTCAGAGCGACCTCGAAACCCATTTCTAATTTTTCTATATTCAAATTTTTACTATATTTACTATATTCGAACTTTTCCTACATTACATACAAAATTCTATTATATTCGAAATCTTACTATATTTACTATATTCGAACTCTTACTATATTACGAACGATTCAAAGCTTGTAGAACCAATTGTATTGCAATTATTATTTTAAGACATTTAATTAAACGTAAGGTTTAATATAAAACTATCCTTTTTATTTTTTATACCTCTTATCCAATTAACGTCTTAACCTACCTACATCGTCATCTCCCAATATTTCCTTCATCGAAAGAGTGTGTGGCGTCGGAAAGGTGAGACTGTGCTAAAGTCGACCTCCCGAGCAGCTGGTAACGCTTTCGATTCCTCCCATCAAAGAAGTGTGTAGCGTCAGAAAGGTGAGACTGTGCTAAAGTCGACCTCCCGAGCAGCTGGTAACGCCTTTGATTAACCAATTTTCCTCCCATCAAAGAAGTGTGTGGCGTCAGAAAGGTGAGACTGGTGCTAAAGTCGACCTCCCAAGCAGCCGGTAACGCCTTTGATTAACCAATTTTTCTCCCATCAAAGGAGTGTGTGGCGTCGGAAAGATGAGACTGTGCTAAAGTCGACCTCCCGAGCAGCTGGTAACGCCTTTGATTATCTAATATTCCTCCGTTCGAAAGAGTGTGTGGCGTCGGAAAGGTGAGACTGTGCTAAAGTCGACCTCCCGAGCAGCTGGTAACGCTTTCGAACATTCGCTATTCCCTCTTTTATGGCATGCATTACTAACTCTAAGGATTTAACCATCCTTAAACCGTAAATGAGCGTTTACGGAAAAACACGAGATAAGATAAAGGAGAGTAATAAAACCCTACCCTACGTATTTTAAAGAAAACGCGCCGCGAAGAAAAATTCGGTATATGAAGAGAAAATTCAAAAATTATCTTTAGTTTAGTTCGAGTTTTCAACCTAGTAAATTCAAAAAATAGTTCGTAGAAGCCACCCGCGCTAGTATCGAAAGATAGGCGCAAACGGCAGTATTAAAACGCGTTTTATATATCTAAAATAAAAAAATCGCGAGTTCAAGGAGCGATAATTTCTTTTAATTACTGCCAACCTTACAATATATATAAGTAGTAAATATTTGGCTTTTAAAAAGTTTTTGTATAATATATCAATTATGTTAGTAAAATTAATTTTTATAATACATATTTTATTATGTAGTATGTCGCAGTTTTCTCAAACTGCAAAATCAAGTATTAAAATTAGAGCATATTCTTTATGGTACAAAGCAATTTCATTAGACAAACAAGAGATCCTACATCAATAGGCAAAGGTAAAGAAAGTGTTTATGGTATCGTTTTAGATGAAAAAGCAGGTTGTATGAAATTGAACAAATGCCAAAAATCAAACACGAAAAAGCTGGTTTGATTTTAATGGTAAATTGTGAAAATAATATGTTAGGATCACAATTTTTTATTTCTCTTGGATATGATCTTCAATTAGTTCATGGGAACATTTTATATTTGCAGAAATTGCTGAAGGACTTGAAATTATCTTAAAATTTAAGAAACTATAGTCTGTCAAGTAAGAGCGTGGTCGACTTCACCGACAGGTAATGGAAGATTTTGCTCTAATTCCTTCGCGAGCCGATAGAGGGAAACTTTTTCCTTGATGCATTGTCAACCGAGATTAAGTTGTCGTTGATCTTTTAAAAGAGAATCACGTTAAACGCCATGAGTGCTAAGTACGCGTCGCGCTACGAGGCTGTGTTCCTTTGCATCCACCCGAAAGGTCCCAAAATGTCGCAATCAGCGGCTGCTAAATATATGAGAAAGTCGAAGGCATTTGTACAGAAGTGGATACAGCGATATAAAGTGGCTAAAAATGTCGATGATTTACCAGAACGTGGCTCGATAGGAAAAGTGAACAAAAAAGATGAAAAAAGAATAGTGAACCTATTTTCGCGGAATCCTTCTTTAACACTGCGGCAAGGACAAGCAAAATTAATGGCAAAAGGTTTAGATATATCCTACGAAACTATCTGAACCCATCTTCGTACTCATCATCTGAAATGGCGCAACACAATGAAGAAGCCTCTGTTGACTGAACAACATGTGACAAAGCGACTCGCTTGGGCGCATGAGAATATTGATAGAGATTTTGAAAATGTCATTTTTACTGATGAATGTTCTATATGGGCACGTTCTGTCCTCACGCGAGCCTGGTCAACTTCTACCAATAGGCTTGTTCAGCGGACCGTAAAACATGGAATAAAGGTGCATCTTTGGGGCTGCTTCTCAAAGCAGAGATTCAGCACTTTGCACCTCTTTACTGACAACCTAAATGCCGAGAAAATGATAAAAATCTACAAAAAGGCTTTACTGCCATCTGCCAAACGATAGTTCATCACAAAAAATGAAGATTGGATTCTGCAGGAGGACAACGATCCTAAACACCGCAGCAAGCTCTGTACTCAGTGGAAGACTCAATCTGGCATCGTTACATTGGATTGGCCGTCGCAGTCGCCCGATGCAAACCCTATTGAAAATGTGTGGGCATATATTAAACGGAAGCTTCGTGGAAGACGCACATACACTTTAAAGCAGTTGTCTTACGAAATTCGTCGGATCTGGAGATCCTTGCCACTAGAATACGCCGTCAAATTAGTAGAAAGCATGCCTCGGAGATGCCAGGCAATTATCGACGCCGGTGGTGACTGGACACATTATTGACCAAATTGCATCATTGTTTGTAATGTGTACAATGTATATATAAATATGAAAGTTTTATCAAATATATTCTTTTATAAATTAACACGACCACGCTCTTATTTGACAGACTGTATATTATGTAAAATTTTTTTTATTATTTACTAACAATAAATTTAAAAAATTCAGTTATAAATATCTTGAAATTAAAAAATTCTAAAATTTCTTCAAAAACTTAAATATTCTCTGTCTTTATTTTATATATTTTCAGATTTTATTATTAGGTGTACAACTTTGCTTCCGCCGTTTTGCAATAGATGGCTGTAGCGGTAAGTGGTAGTTGAAATAAATAGATCATAGATGTCATACAATAAGCTTAGGTATTTGTAAACATAACGCCATCGAAATATTAGTTAATTTGTGTTTGCATCATAAAGTTATTCTGGATTAAACATGTTAGCTTACGAGCCAAATTCTCGTCATTTGCGGGAGGTTTTAATTTTCTGCTTTAATATCAAGAAATCTGCGACTGAGGCTGATCGAATGCTCTCAAATACCTATGGTGAGGCCGCTATTAGTGAAAGAACGTGTCGAGAGTGCTTTCAACGCTTCAAGAACGGCGATTTTAACGTCAAAGTCTAGCATGGCGGTGGAAGAAAGAAGGTTTACGAAGATGCAGAATTGGAGGCATTACTTGATCAAGACTCGTGTCAAACGCAACAAGAATTGACAGGATCATTGGGAGTGACGCAACAAGCCATTTCAAAACGCCTGAGAGACATGGGAATGATTCAGAAACAAGGAAATTGGGTGCCGTACGAGTTGAAGCCGAGAGATGTTGAACGGCGTTTGTGTGTTTGTGAACAGCTGCTTGCAAGGCAAAGACGGAAGGGATTTCTGCATCGCATTGTGACTGGGAACGAAAAATGGGTTTACTACGATAATTCCAAGCGTAGAAAATCATGGGGATATCCCGGCCATGCTTCCACGTCGACGGCCAAACCGAATATTCACGGTTCTAAGGTCATGCTCAGTATTTAGTGGGACCAGCTCGGCGTAGTGTATTATGAATTGTTATAACCGACTGAAACAATCACAGGCGATCGTTATCGAACGCAATTAATGCGTTTGAGCCGAGCATTGAAAGACAAACGGCCGCAATACAACGAGAGACATGATAAAGTGATTTTACAGCATGACAATGCTCAACCCCATGTTGCGAAAGTGGTCAAGACATACTTGGAAACTTTGAAATTGGAAGTCCTACCCCACCCGCCGTATTCTCCAGACGTTGCTTCCTCGGACTATCACTTGTTTCGATCAATGGCACACGGCCTGGCTGACCAACACTTCCGGTCTTATGAAGAAGTAAAAAATTGGATCGATTCGTGTATCGATTCAAAAGATGACCATTTTTTTCAACGCGGGATTCGTATGCTGCCCGAA
The DNA here is from genome assembly GCA_949987625.1 of Chalcis sispes. Lineage (NCBI taxonomy): Eukaryota > Metazoa > Arthropoda > Insecta > Hymenoptera > Chalcididae > Chalcis > Chalcis sispes. The sequence goes on along the minus strand of OX465094.1, from coordinate 50,105,859 downwards.
AGATGGGAGAAAGTAGTGGCCAGCGATGGACAATACTTTGAATCATAAATGTATGACCAGTTTTTTACAATAAAGCCTCGAATTTCGGAAAAAACGGCGGAAGCAAAGTTGTACACCCAATAAAATTTAAAAAAAAAATTTTTTTTCAATAGACTAACAACTATCAATGTCGATGAGTGTTAAAACTTTTCTTTGTAATAAAATATATTTAAAATATATAAATAAAATAAATATTTTTTCAAATTTTCAATGTCTTGTTATTAATATTTTTCCTACATTTAACTATTTTATTAAATATTAAATATTCGAAACTGCTAAGTTTACGCGCGCGGCATAAAGTTAAAATGAGCGGCAACGCCACCAAGGCATAACTTTGAAATTCATAAATGCGCAAGATCTAGGTATGCGCAGTTTTAAGAGCTCACTAAAAACAATTGAAAGTTTGTTTTTATACAAAAATCGTCACGCGATTAATAATTTTCACAATTATTCATATTAGGTTGCTGCAGATGAAATGGCCGATTTAGCAATGACATAAAGTTGGCTGCAATTTTAGTGTATTATGTTGGCACAAGGCAGCGCAAATGATATAACATATTGAAGTATAAATACTGCTACCTTGGTTTATGGAGTCATTTCTGTTTTGCAGTTCATAGTGATCGTAAAAACAAAAAGAGAAAGTGAACATGGAAGTGAATCAAAAACGGCTACTTTTACTAAACGAATTTAAATTAGAGCACAACGCAACGGAAGCAACGAGGAATATCAACAGCGCATTTGGGCCTGATGCAGTTAGCGAACGAACAACTCGACGGTGGTTTGAAAAATTTTGATCCGGAGATATGGACCTTGGAAATGAGCCACGTAGACACTCAGGACCATCGATCGATAACGACGAGCTGCGTGCATTAGTAGAGTCTGACCCCCGCCAAACCATAAGGGATCTTGTTGAGAAATTAGGCGTTCACAATCCGACGGTTTACCGCCACTTGCAACAACTTGGAAAAGTGAAAAAGCTTGACAAATGGGTTCCGTATGATCTTACCGAGCAAAACATGACGAGTCGAATGGAGATTTCAAGTTCTCTTCTTTCCCGCAACAAAAAGGAACCGTTCTTGCACCGAATTGTGACCTGCGATGAAAAGTGGATTTTATACGATAATTGTCGCCGATTGGCCCAATGGCTAGATGCCGATGAAGCGCCAAGACACATGCCGAAACCAAACCTTTATCCAAAGAAAATAATGGTAACTGTTTGATGGTCTGTAGCTGGAGTTATCCACTATTCGTTCCTGCAATCTGGCGAAACCATCAATGCTGAGAAATACTGTGCTTAACTAGATGAAATGAATCAGAAATTGATAGTCTAACGACCTAGGCTTATCAACAGGGATGGAGTGATACTGCTTCATGATAACGCATGACCTCATGTATCGAGAACAATGGTCCAAAAATTAAACGAGTTGTGCTATGAGACTCTTCCTCACCCTCCATATTCACCAGACTTCTTACCAACGGATTACCATTTTTTCAAACATTTGGATCACTTTTTGACAAGAAAAAAATTTAATAATAAAGCTGCTGTCAAAAATGCCTTCGAAGAGTATCTTCGAACCAGAAACTCGGACTTCTACAAAACTGGAATGAATGTAATTGTATCTCGTTGGGAAAAGTGTGTTGCATCTATTGGTACCTATTTTGATTAAATAAATTGTCTTTATAAAAAGTTACAGCTATTAAAAAATTTATTACTAAATCGGCTATTTCATCTGCAGCAACTAAATATTTTATAAACATTCTATAAACTTTCTACACTGAAAAATCAAAGGTACCAAGAGGTTAACAACGCCAACAATATTATTCATGTTTTTATTTTACATTGAAAAATCGAAGAGACCTCGCCGAGCAGCAAATTGTAAGTATTTAATTATTATTATTAAATATAATTATCTGTTTATTCAAATATATAATTTTTCATAATGCATAAAAACGTAATAATAAAATACAATTATATTAATAATGAGACGCTATAACAGGCCTCTTGATAATATTTTTTTTATTTAAACATTATAATTAATTAATATTAATATTTCTATAATTAAATATAGAATTAAAAATATATATATTTATTAAAATATATTGACTCAAAAATTTTAAATGATTTATACTAAATAAATGGAGTTAAATAAGCATAAAAACATTACATTTTATGAATACAAAAGTTTTTTTATCATTGATATATTTATACAAAATTTTTTTTATTGTTATATATTCATACAAAAAGTTTTAATTTTAATTGTTACAAAATTTTTAGTTTTAATTTCAAGTTTTAGTTTTATTTGGTACACAATTTTAAGTAATATATAAAAAAAAAAAATAAAGAAAAAACATTAACAATAAGAAAATTTGCAAGTAAATATTTTTATATTTTATCAAGAATATTATTTGTTCAAAAATAAAAGATTATTTAATTTATCAAAATATATATTATTCAAAATACATAGATATAATGAAATATCTTCTTTCACTTTTGGAACAACATAATATTTTAGTTACGTCTTGCAGGTTCTTCGAAAGTAATAAAATCTCTTTAAAAAAAACCTTTTACAAAAAGTAGAAGGGTGACAAGTAGCAGTTGTTTTATATCCTATTTTGAAAATATTATTTTTTAATTTTTCAAACTTACAATTTATAGATAAAAAATTTGTATAATTTTAATATAACCATATTTTTAAAATTGCCTTTTTATTTTTTACATATTTGTACTATTTCGTCTTTCATTAATTAATTGTATATTTACAAACTTAATGTCGTAATATTTTTTGTAAAAGGTAGATTTCATGAAATATGTTTAAATAATACAGTTGTTCTTTTGACAAATACAATGACACGGTAAGTCATTTGAATTTATAAAACCTTATATTTTACTTTTTTCCTTAATTGATGTCAAAGCTATGGCTGCTTAGTGACATTATTTTTAGAGTTTTATGTATAATTTTATAATTCAACCTACAAAAAGTTGCGAAATAAAAAAAATTGTTAAGTATTCATTTTTTTAATGAGTTTTAAATTTTGCAGAAAGTGTCTATATGGACCAGTACTATGAAACGTCCGTGTACGGAATTTGTAAAATTTATCCACAAGATGACAATTTCCGTAGGTTGACCGTTATGTATCATCTTTCCGTTAATAATGAAAGATATCCGTAGAATTCTGTTGATGTCCGTAACTTTCCTTAGAAATTCATAAACGTCCGTGGGGTTCCGTAATTATCAATAGCTTTCCCTGGATAATAAAAGGTATCCGTAGAATTCTGTTGATGTATGTAGCTTTCCGTAGAAATTCAAAAACGTCCGTGAGGTTCCGTGATACTCCGTAGTTTTCCGGGGTTAATAAAATGTGTCCGTAAACCTCCGTAGATGTCCGTAGCTTTCCGTAGAAATTAAAAAATGTCCGTGATGTTCCGTAATTGTCCGTAGTTTTCCATGAAGAATGAAAGGTGTCCGTAAACTTCCGTTGATATCCGTACCCTTTTATTAACCAAGGAAAGCTACAAAACACTACAGAACCCTACGGACGTTTCTAAATTTTTACGGAAAGCTACGGACATCTACGGAATTCTACGGACATCTTTTATTCTTCACGGACAGCTACGGACAATTACGGAACCCCACGGACGTTCTTCAATTTCCACGGAAAGCTACGGACATCTACAGAAGTCTACATATATATTTCATTATTCACAGAATGCTGTGGACGGAATTTTACGGATTTTCACGGAAAGCGACGGAAAGATGATAGATAACGGACAATCTACGGAAATTGTCATCTTGTGGATAAATTTTATAAATTCCGTACACGGACGTTTCACGGTACGGGTCCGTATAGACACTTTCCATTTTGCACATTGTATCATATTAAGTTACTTTATTTAAATGATACGATTTCCGGATTTCAATTATAATTAATTAAATTATTCATTTTTTATTTGTAATAATTTCTAATGTTAGTGAAATAAAATAATGAAATGTTTCCATTACCAAAATTAAAATTTCAGCAAAAGAAGGCTGTGAAATCAGTAAAAAAATTGTCAAGTATTTGGATTTGCTTTTTCTTCAGATATAAAAATTAACGTGTGTAATAAATTCACCACATAAACTATTTCATTTACTAAAAACATATTTAGACAAAAAGTCCATGCAACCTATTAATAGTTAAATTTATAGCTGATAAAGAATTAATAGATATATGTAGATGTTGAGTTTGCATTAAAAAAAATACAATAAAGAATTTATGGTAGACTTAAAAAATTAGTGTCTGACAATCATAAAATATATAGATAAATACAAGAACTACACTGTCAACAAACAAACTACTTAAAATCAGTAGTAGATGCTACATAAAATAATTTGACCTAACGGTAGTTTACGTTTGATATACATTATTATTCAAATATATACTTGACGGACCCGTCGTCATGTAATTTATTGGTGAAACAATCAAATTATAAATAAGGTAAGTGTTAGTTGATCAATAAAATGTTATATAACTCAAATTTTTATTAAAAATCCAATTTATAAAATATATTTACTGTTTTCTATATTTTTACGCTTCAAACCATTTATTTCGAAACAAATTTTTTTCAAATTTTCTAATGCAGTATTAATTGATGTCCATCTTTAAAATACAAATTATGTACGTACAGAAATAAAATAGAAATTATGCTAGAAAAAAAATTTAAATTTAATGCATTAAAGAATGTTTTAAGAAATAAATTATCCTTTAATAACACATGACAAAATCATGGACGGCTCGAATCATAATTATGGAATGATTAATATTTATATAGCTACGAAACTATGAAAATAAAAAGTTTTAGTTTTGCCCTCTTTATAATAAACACATTTTTTTATTGCAATAATGTCTAACAGCCGCCTCTCTCTGTACGATACACCGCATTTTACCAACTGGTTATACACCATAAATTACATGACGACGGGTCCGTCAAGTATATATTTAAATAGTAATATATATAAAACAGAAACTACCGTTAGGTCAAATTATTTGATGTAGCATCTACTACTGATTTTGAGTAATTTGTTTGTTAACACTGTAGTTGTATTTATCTTTATAATTTATGATTGTCAGACATTAATTTTTTAAGTCTACCATATTCTTTATTGTATTTTTCTTAATGCAAACTTAACATCTACATATATCTATTAATTATTTATCAGCTATAGATTTAATTATTAATAAGTTGCAAGGACTTTTTGTCTAAATATGTTTTTAGTAAATGAAATAGTTTATGTAGTGAATTCATTACACACGTTAATTTTTGTATCTGAAGAAAAAGCAAATCCAAATACTTGACAATTTTATTACACATTTCACAGCCTTCTTTAGCTAAAATTTTAATTTTGGTAATGGAAACATTTCATTATTTTATTTCACTTAAATTAAAAATTATTACAAATGAATAATAAATAATTTAATTAATTATAATTAAAATTCAGAAATCGTATCATTTAAATAAAGTTACATAATACGATACAATGTACAAAATGTATTACTAATTAAAAAAAATGAATACTTGACAATTTTTTTGATTTCACAACTTTCTGTAGGTCAAATTATAAAATTATACATAAAGCTCTAAAAAGAGCTTATATAATGTCACTAAGCAGCCATAGCTTTAACATCAATTAAGAAAAAAAGTAAAATATAAGTTTTTATAAATCCAAATGACCCACCGTGACAGTGTATTTGCCAAAAGAACAACAGCTGTATTATTTAAACATATTTCATAAAATCTACCTTTTACAAAAAATATTACATTAAGTTTGTAAATATACAATTAATTAATGATAAATGAAATAACACAAATATGCAAAAAATAAAAAGCAATTTTAAAAATCTGGCCAAACTAAAAGTATGCAAATTTTTTATCTACAAATTATATGTTCGAAAAATGTAAAAATAATGATTTTAAAATGAGATATAAAACAACTACTACTTGCCACCATTCTACCTTTTATAAAAGGTTTCTCTTGAGATGATTTATTATACGCTTAACATATTAGGACCTTGAATAAGTTCTCGCGGTTTTTTTTTACATAATAAAAGCTCCATTTAAAATATAAGGCACAAAAACATTCTGCTCAAAGTATTGCCCAGTACTAGAGATCATTATCTCGCATCTTTCTGATAGTATATAAATTCTGCGTCGGAAAAAACGATATGTCTTTTAAAGCTATTCAAAAATCGATCCATTCTTTAGTATTTTCGTAAGAATGGAAGTGCTGCTCAGCCAGACAGAAAGATTTATGAACATAAAAAAATAGAGAAGACTGTAGGCATGTGCAGGTGAAAAGTAATAATCAAAAAAAAAAATAGAAATAATGATTACTAAGAAAAAAATTAAAAGAAAAAAAAGTATTTATTATTAATGATACAACATGGATAGAAAAACAAAACAGAAAATAATATAATAAGAAAAGATTAAGAGAAGAGAATAACATAAAATTCAAAATAGGCCATAAAAAGATAGTAACAGAAAGGAAAAAAATACTTCTAAAATAAAACAACGAAAGATAATTTCATAAAGAGACGCAAATGGATAGAGACTCAAAGCAAAGAAATTAATAATAAAAAAGAAAATGAAAAAAAAGAATAAAAATAGTGTACTAAAATACTACAGGCCAACAAAAATTTAGAGGAAGATGATAGGAATAAATTGGAAAAAAATAAAATCATCAACGTAACTGAAAACATAAGATTAACGGAAAAAGTGCAAGAAGAATCTGAGGTTTTAGAACCTTCTTTCTTAAAGATATACTAAAGCGATTGACGAACGTTATAGGAAAGGCAAGCGTAGCACTAGAATTTCCAATACTGATTCAACATTTACGTGCAGAAGTAGACGCAGTGTACAACAACGGGAGGTTACTCATTATAATGCATCTTCCTTTAGTAGAACAAGTATCTTACAATCTATACAGACTACATGCGTTAGCTGTACCATAACTCATTAATAATCATTCAATAGGAACAGGATATGTAAAGCCAAGTCACAGATATCCAGTCATTGGAGCTGATCAAAGGCAGTACATGAAAATAAATCATGAAGACTTACAGAACTGCCGCCATACCCATTACGCCTACATATGTTTGGCCAATGAACCCTTGTCTGAAACCACTATTCAAGAAGATTGTGAGGTATCAATGCGTAAGACCCAAAGTACAGATATTGAAAACCTGTGATGTAACCATAACCTCACCAATGTTACCCAATGGAGTTATTTAAATGTCGATGTGTCCTGGCTCTATTTCTTAGGACAAAAAGAAGTTCTGCGCCTAATCTGCCCCGGACAACCTGACTAAACTATACACCTCCGTGATGCAGGAATTTTACGAATGGCGCCCGGATGTGTAGGCAAGACCGACGAATATCTTCTCATAAGTGAAGGCAACCAACGCAACGATCTTCAATATCTAGACAAACCAGAGATAGCACTCAGAGTGGAAGAAATATATCCTGACTTGCTAAACTAGCACCAATAAATGATTAGTGCGCATGAAGCAGGGACCTCGGGCGCCCCTGCACCAGACACTAAAGGATGGAAAAATCGCGAGGGATCGGTACAGAAAATTACGCGTCGCCTAAAACAAATAGGAAATCATCAGAGAAGCATCTCTAATACGCATTACTTAATATACGGCGGAGCTCTGGGTCAAATTCTAATCACCGTAGGGCTCATCTTCACCGCCTGGAAATGTTATACTAAAAGAATGCTGAAATATCGGAACCAGACCAAACAAAAAGTCGAAGTAACCACCGACATGACCTCCGCACATCTTTTGCAGGAAGTATTACTGCGACCTATTGGACTGCAAAATCAATCAATAACCCAAGACCAATCCTGCATAATGCAGATACCGGAACGCGCCTTGTTTCCTAGAAGACTGATAAATCATCCATTAATTAACCCACAATCTCTGGCCTATTTACAACCACCATCTATTCAAATCCCAGAAACTAAATAGTCCTCAACCCTAAATCACTCAAGTTTTAACTGTTCCATAAGAAGGAACAAATATCCAACGAAGCATATTTCCGTAAGACTGATTAAAACCATATCCTACTAATAAACCCTAGTTATTTCGAACCCAATGTGTATGTAACCTAATCTTAAGCCTTAGCTTTTAGATAATTCAAAACAAAAAAGACCATGGCTGACCAAGACCGAATCAACATGATCAAAAACCCAGAAGGTGAAGGTAGCTTAGTATTTTATAAACCCCGCACTACCTCACTATCTGCCGCTGTTGGAAGAGCCGAAAAAAAGGAATCAATAAGAAGCGTGAATATTCGATTAAATGGAAATGGAAATCTAGCCGGAATACTAAAAATAAGGTATTTCAACACAGAAGACAAAGCCAGAGTGCTACGTAAAATACGAAACAAGGCAAAATCAAGGACCATACCCACCAGACCCTATGTAACTAGACTATTCTGCCAATTACCTAGAAATATAACTGAAGAAGAGCTCTTTAATGACTGTGAAATTTTGGACCATCGGATTTCATAAAGATTATCCGAGCGACAGTTCACTTGCGGATACATTCAGTTTATTAATGCTAAGGATGCTCTTAAGGCCTTGAAAGGAAGCAAAAGGACCTACCGCGCCATTTTCGCTAATCTCCCGAAGATCATAAAGGCAGACCAGAAGAAAAACTAAGAATACGCAAAGACACTGCACTCTAAATGCATGCTCTGGATAGACTGTAAAACATTCAAGGACTATCTAGTTATGTGCCAAATACAATGTCAAATAAGAAACCGTAAAGAAAATCCGGAGAATATGAGAAACGTAATCAATAGGCTTAAAGGTAATAAGCCAAGACCCAGCAAAAACCCTACCATGGGACCCGTAAAGACTATTAATCGAGTTCCTAAGATCACACAAGAATTCAAACCAAAGACCATGTACGAGAATAAACACGTAATTAAGCAGACTATTAACACCAGAAAGTACATTGACGTCGACCAGAACACAGATTTAGTCTCATTACTCAAGACAAAAAAAGAATAAAAATATACCTATATAAGGTTAACACACATAATATAGAATTAATTCGTATAACCATACTAATAATTAGGCAACGTATTAGAATAGAAACTTATAAAAGCAATCCAATCGATTCAATTTCACAAGCATTCATAGTAAATTTTCATCATATTAGTAAGTAAACTAGCTTGGATTGTTTCCCTATAGATTCTTAATTAGTACTAACCAAAAAAAAAAAAAAAAAAATAACAAACTAGGTTAAGAACCTTTTTATGTAAAAGCCATCTAAATAATTTAATAATTTTTTTTCTTTCTCCCCTTTCTATGGGTTATCATAAAGGTTATAAAATAATATTTAGATTGCCTACAATCCTAAAATTGTTAAGCAAACTAATCAATTTCAATAGTATAAGACTAACACAATAATATAAAGCTAATAAAAGTCGTCAATTATTTAATAAACTTAAATATATAGATTAAGAGTCGGTTGTAAACGCATAGACCACGCAGCACGTCCGCTGTCTACCGGGACGGTAAACGTCTTTAAAGGGAGGAGGATGTTACGTGACGTAGAAATTAAAATAATTAAATTAAAATAATTCTTATAAAAAAATATATATTATTAATCATGAAAATTAAAATTAAAATTAAACTCTTAATAGATTAATAAACTATAACTGCAACATATAAATGTTTAATGTGTGAAAATGCTAAGCGCGCTACTCAATGAAACGCCTCTATATGACAGTGTGTTAGTATACGAAATGTGTGATGCTTGTAGCCACACTGCAAGTTGAATTCTGTGAAAAAAACCAGGAGACATGTAGAATATATATATATATATATATATATATATATATATATATATATATATATATAATAGCATTCTTATAACACAAGTATAGAGAGTCGAGTAGCCCAACTCTTCTCGGCACACATACTTAGACAAATAAAAATATCTAGAGTTGCATTTTACTTGGGAGGCGCGGAGAAGTCTCAGAAGTCTACAGAGACTCATGCCGATGCCCAATCAGCAAAAATCCCCACAATGCCTCCGCGACCGGATCTTTAAATAATGAAGAAGAATGGACCGCAGAGCAGTTAGTTACCTCCAGTAATAGATTTGCGTATAATAGATTTTTGCGTTTTTCATTTTAAATAATTAAGTTAAAGTTTTGTTCAGCCGAGAGACTATCTTCGGGAGTTTCAATATTACTCCTTTTTCGTTCATTTTCAATTATTCGGATCCCGGTAGGCACAGTGCTGTGTGGCAGTGCGGTAACAGAAAACGCGACTTGTGATAGACAAAGTTTTATTAATAGAAGGTAGAAATACCAGGCTGTTCAATAAGTTTTGCGGTTCGATAAGAGAGGGTGTTGCTATTAGCCTAAATTTTTATTTGTTATGTTGGTACACTTTTCATATGAACGTATGTGAAGTTCCATTTTAATCTGTCAATTCATTCTTCGTTTACAAGCCATTTAGTATTGACGTGTAACAGTATATTTTCAAAATAGAAAAAATCAAGTAGCGTACAGTGATTGAATTTTTATTTTTGGAAGGTTTAAAAGCAAAGAAAATTTATGAACAAATGTTGAAAGTGTATAAGGACTCTTCGCCTTCAATTAGTACAGTAGAAAGATGGGTTGCTAAATTTAAACGCGGTCGTACAAGCCTTAAAGACGATCCACGTCAAGGACGTCCAAAAACAGCAACAACATCAGAAATCGTAGAAAAAATACAGAATATCGTATTGGAAAATCGTCGAGTGACTAAAAGAGGTTAAATAGAAGTCCTAGGCATCTCATTGGGCAATGTAAGCAATATTTTGACTGAAGTATTGGGTTTCAGAAAGCTGTGTGCACAATGGGTGCCGCATTCGCTAACACTAGAACAAAAACACATTCGAATGCGACTTTCTTAGCAACATTAAGAGCGTTTTCGAAAGGATAAAGTGGATTTTGTGCGTCGATTTATCACTATAAATGAGACTTGGGTCTATCACCATGATCCTGAATCAAAACAAGAGGCTAAAGAGTGGTGTGAACCTAGTTCTTCGGCTCCGAAACGAGTTCGTGTCCAGAAATCGGCCAAGAAGGGGTTAGCATCAATTTTTTGGGATGCGAAAGGAATTTTGTTTGTGGATTACTTGCAAACTGGTGAAACAATAAATTCTTAATATTATTGTAACCTTTTAGACCAGCTAAAGGATAAAATTCGTAAAAAAAGACCCGGTTTGCAGAAGCAAAAATCCTTTTACATCAGGACAATGCACCGTGTCACAAAAGCATTTTGACAATGGCTAGAATCCATGAATTAAAGTTCCAATTGTTGGAGCATCTACGGTATTCACCAGATTTGGCCCCTAGCGACTTCCATTCGTTTTCAAACCTAAAAAAATTCATGCGTGAAAAGCGTTTTTCATCAAATGATGAGGTCATAACAGATGTGGAAGCGTAATTTGCAGCCCTTTCAGATTCTCACTTCAGGAATTGAATTCATAAATTGGAATCTCGTTGAAACAAGTGTATTGATGTTCAGGAAGACTATTATGAATAATAAAGTGTATTTCAAACCATAAAATTGTGTTTTTCTTATCAAAACGCAAAACTTATTGAACAGCCTGGTATATGAACGAAGCAGTGTGTGTACAATCCCACTTAATAAAGCAGTTTAAAGTAAATTATTGGGTTGCTGCAGATAAAATGGCCGATTTAGCAGTGACATAAAGTTGGCTGCAATTTTAGTGTATTATATTGGCACAAGGCAGCGCAAATGATATGACACATTGAAGTATAAATACTGCTACCTTGGTTCATGGAGTCATTTCTGTTTTGCACTTCATAGTGATCGTAAAAACAAAAAGAGAAAGTGAACATGGAAGTGAATCAAAAACGGCTACTTGTACTATACGAATTTAAATTAGAGCACAACGCAACGGAAGCAACGAGGAATATCAACAGCGCATTTGGGCGTGATACCGTTAGGGAACGAACCACTCGGCAGTGGTTCAAGAAATTTCGATCCAGAGACCTCATGTATCGAGAACAACGGTCCCAAAATTAAACGAGTTGTGTTATGAGACTCTTCCTCACCCTCCATATTCACGAGACCTCTCACCAACAGATTACCATTTTTTTAAACATTTGGATGAGTTTTTGACAGGAAAAAGATTTAATAATAAAGCTGCTGCCAAAAATGCCTTCCAGGAGTTTCTTTAAACCAGAAACTCGGACTTCTACAAAACTGGAATAAATGTACTTGTATCTCGTTGGGAAAAGTGTGTAGCATCTATTGGTACCTATTTTGATTAAGTAAATTGTCTTTATAAAAATTTACAGCTGTTTAAAAATTTATTACTAAATCGGCCATTTCATCTGCAGCAACCTAATAATATTGTTGATATTTCGGTTCCACCTGTCAACTCCTTCCTCTTTAGTGGTTCAAAAGCAGGATTCAAAACTGCAAGACACCTGAGGTTCCAGGTAAGATTTTACTTATATGTAGTAATAGATATATAATTATTCAACTTCCCTTTTTCGCGACCGGTTCCCCGATAAATAATGGAGCAAAGGCATCAATTACCCGATCTCTGTGATTAGAGGCAGCAGGGGGTCCCTTTGGTTCGCGATGTGCGGACGGGCCCGTACGGGACGGGTTGGCGAGTCCCCAAAATAAAATAAAAATTAAAACTTTATTGCGTGCGTGTTCCCCCGCACGTAACATTTATAAAGCAGGATAACATTTCTGTTAACCCTTTAGATTTAGAAAAATTAACATCTAGCATTGTTATTAAATGGTTTAAAAATCTATTTCTATCTTTAGCTAGTGTGAATAGTTTATTAGTTTTCAACAGGAAAAACAGAAAAAGTATTTAAAAAAACAAGCAAAGTAAGTAAAGTTGTAAAAATTCAAACTATACCAAGTAGAACCACTGGTTTTATACAACCTTCAGATGGATATGAATTTAGATCATGGAAAAATTTTGTTTAACACTTTTCGAATATGGTCACGTTTAATAATTTCGATATAAATCTACATTTCTATTATAATATTAAAATTACAATTATTAACGTATCATGTGTTTTTATCTTTACGTTAATTTATAAATATGTTCAAATTTTTATGGTATACTACTGTGATCAAAAAGTAAGGTGAAATCATCACTTAAAACTCCCGGGAATTAGGAAGGCAGGTAAATTTCTTTTCCTAGGTTGGTAGGACTGTCTATAACATTTGCCAAGCGTCTATTTGTCAAAAGGTTTAATTATCTCCGAGTTACACGTGTTTTTGTAAATAACCAAAAGTAAAATTTTCGATTTTTACAATGGGTAATTTTGTTGAGCTAAGAACTTGTATCAAATTTTGTTTGCGGAACGAATATTTTTGTGCAGGCACGTTGAAAATGTTGCGGAAGGCCTTTGGTGATCAAACTATGGCACAAAAAAACGTTTATAAGTGGTACAACGAGTTCAAAGCGGGCCGAGAACGCGTTAAAGACGAACTGCGCTCTAGACGACCATCAACGTCTACCGACGAGGGCCACGTCCAAAAAATCAAAGATTTGATGCTTGAAAATAGTCGATTGACAATTAGAGACCTCGCTGATAGTGTTGGAATATCATTTGGCTCAGCCCAAACCATTTCGAAGGATGTTTTATGTCTCAAACGCGTCAAGTCCCGATTGGTGCCAAAATCGCTCAATTTTTTGGAAAAAAAGCGTCGCGTTGATGTGTGTGAAACTTTGCTATCTGACTATCAGGACCACTTGAAATGCATCATTACTGGAAACGAGACTTAGATTAATGCATACGACCCTGAAACCACCGACCACTCTAGCGATTATCGTGCAAAAGGTGAAGCAAGACCGAGAAGACCACGGCAAAGTCGATCGAAAATCAAGGTCATGTTGACAGTTTTCTTTGATTATCGTGGTGTGGTGCACTATGAATTTCTTTCGCCCGGCTAAACTGTCAACAAAAAATATTATTTCAGCGTTATGCGTCGTTTGCGTGAAGCTATTTGTCTAAAACGGCCGAAATTATGGGCGAACAACTCTTGGTTCTTTCATCACGATAACGCACCATGTCATACTGCATTAATTCTTTGCAACTTTTTTGCCAAAAACTCGACTCATATCGTTCCGCAACCACCGTGTTCGCCTGATTTGGCTCCGTGCGACTTCTGGCTATTTAGCAAACTCAAAAGGCCAATGCGGGGACACTGTTTTGACACGATTGAGGAGATAAAAACCGAATCAAAGAAGGTCTTGAAGGCTATACCGGAAAAAGACTATTCCGACTGTTCTGAGGATTGGAAAAAGCGTTGGCAGAAGTGCGTTTTATCGGACGGGGATTACTTTGAAGGGGATGAAATTGGTTTGGAAGAATAAATAAAGAATTTACATTACATAAACAAATTCACCTTACTTTTTGATCACAGTAGTAAAATATATAAAAGTGGTTACATTGTAGATAAACCAAGAAATTGGCAAACACCTTATCAATATTGCTTTCAAAATATCAGTGCACTATGTAATTTTTGTAGTCAGTCAACAGTTATTGAATGTGCATGGCTTACAAAATGCCACTGCGTACAGCATTTTTTTTAACAGATGACAAAATTTTGCCACATCGTTGTGATAAATAATTTAGCTGAATGATTGCCTTTATCTTTACTTGATTAAATATCTATTGGATATCTAAACTCTTTCTTAAAATACAAATCGGCCCTTTTACATATTGGGTAGCCTTAATGTCGACGATACCTTAATAGGTTACGTAGGTTAGCCTACTTGTGGTTTAAAAGGGCTAGTATGTAGATTTATTTCGAAGATAAATGAATGGGTACGTCAGGACGAATTTGATTTTCTTTTTAAACTTAAACTCGCTGTTTCCTGGGTAAGGTGAGTTCGCTTGCTTAGTAGGTTAGTTTGCTTGGTTTAGTAGAGATAGTTTGTAGGAGTTGGTTTCAAGATTAAGTAGTTTAGTAAATCAACCTGCTTGTGGTGTAAAATTTAATTTTATGAGGAACAATAAATAAGAAGACTCACCGATCTCATGGTTAGGGGGTCAGCCTATGTGTGATTTGGGGATGGGTTAGAATAGTAAGGTGGTAGATAGTAAGGTTAACTTGCAGACTAAGGCTTAATTATTTTAAGAAAACTAAACGACTAACCTTTAGACCGTCGGTAGGACGCGATATGGCGTCAAACTTTTTTGTATGATGTAAGTTTCCGAAAATCACAAAAATCGATAAAGATGCGACATGAAGGATTTTCGGAGCCGCTGATGACAAATCTCGTATTATATTTAGCAAATTCGTATTACAAAAGCACCCCACTATGCCCCAAAATGCTCCATTATCTCCCAATTTTTTGGTGTTCATGAAAATCGATGAAAATATGACTCAGGGGCTTCGATGA
Organism: Chalcis sispes; assembly: GCA_949987625.1. NCBI lineage: Eukaryota > Metazoa > Arthropoda > Insecta > Hymenoptera > Chalcididae > Chalcis > Chalcis sispes. The sequence goes on along the minus strand of OX465094.1, from coordinate 50,090,364 downwards.
TAAATCTGCCATTAGATTTTGCGAAAACGTATCCCAGAAGCCTCCTCATACACCAGAAAGCCTCAAAACACCCCAATTTTTCGGTGATCACAAAAATCGATGGAAACACGACCCAGGACGTTTTGGGACACAAAGTTGCAAAATCCAATTTCAGAATCGTGATCAGCGACTCCAAAAACCTATATAATATAATATTTTCGGGGTAACAAAAAAAATTTCTTCCGACGTGTCATTTTTTACAAATGACGAAATTCATTTTGTTCTACCAAATCAGCGATATATATATATATATATATATATATATATATACAGGGTGGGCCATTTTAATTTCCCCACCTAAATATCTCAGAATCTAAGCAAAATACGGAAACAAGTTTCAGACAAAAGTTGAAGAAGGCATAGGGGGTCAGATAACAGTGACCCTTAGCTTGACCTTGGAGTTGACCTTTACGGTCAGTTGAAGGTCAACTTTATTTTTTTAAATAGAAACCCCTATTTTTTATGCCGGAATCGGAAAGAGCAAAAAATTCTGCATCAGATTTCTTTCAAACAAAATTTTGGTTTTGACCTCTAAGAGGTAAAAATTAAGGTCGATTATCTTAAGCCGTTTCTTGTGTTTTCACTGCATTATCGTGGCTCTTAGGAAAAATTAACTAATCTATTATTAATCTAAAGCACTATCGATACTTACCCTACTAACCTTAAGTCCGACCTTTACATATTACCCCTCCCCCCGCCCCGACAACCCCCTCCACCCCCAACAACCCCCTTCCTCTTAAAATTAAATGTTTAATCTTAAGTTTTATCCTCCAAATCCCTATTTTTGATGCTGGAATCGAAACGAACGGAAAATTCTACATTATTTTTGTCCTGGAGAAAATTTTATTTTGTGACCTCTAAAAGATTAAAAATCAAGATCAAAGACCTTAAATGGCGTTTTTATGCTAACGTGACTTTTAAAAATAATAAAATTAAAATTTTGTGAACGTGTTTAAATTCGAATTTTTTAGCGAAAAAAAAAACAGTTTTTGACTTTAAAACTGTATAATTTGGAAAAAAAATAAAATTTCCAAAAACCCCTATGAAGTCTACTAGATAAACATGTATTGAACATATTGACACACAAATTAGGCCATTAGGTCGCGTGGTATTTGGAAACTTTCTACCGAAATTCACCTTTTTTTCAAGGCGCTTTGGAAGATCAGCTATCACACCGCCATTTTGTTTTCAAATGTCATGAGAAAAACACACACTCATTTCCTCTCCAACACCCTTACACCTCATTGATCTTAAATACTATTTATCACAACGCTGCCTACCCAAAGTTCTACTCGCTTGTAGGGACAGGTGAGAAGGGCATTTGCGGGTTGAGCTTGCGGTGGAAAGAGGAATAAAGATAAGTGTGAACTTTAAGTCGACATCGAAGTTGACTTTCACAATTATTTTAAGGTCATCTTTACATTTTGAGATAAAATCCTTTGTTTTCGATTCTGGAATCAACCTCTATTTCCCAAACCGCTAATCTTCTCTTTTACCTACGTGTACCCTGCACATCTCAAATTTTATCCGTACCATCTACCAGTACTCTACTTTCCCAAAATTTAATCTGCTAGTAAAATTTATTTGGTAGGGTATTATTCAGTAGATTTCAAGATAGGAATGACAATAAAAATAAAGGTAAACTTTAATTTGATCTTTGAGCTAACTTTTCAGCTTATTTTAGAATCAATTTATTATTTATAATAAAAACCTTTATTAATACTGAAATAGAAAGTAGATTTCGAAAATATTTTAGAAGAAGTAAAATATCTTATCTTTAAAAAGTTACGTATCTCATAAATGTTTTGAATATCTGATTTTTAATCGTGAAAATCGTTAACAAATTTCTGATTCATGTGACTTTTTGTTAAATGACAAAACTAATTATTTAGACATTTTTTATTATTTCTGGTAACCGATCTCTAACAAACTGTCCATAGATATTCCTATTGACACTTTAATAAAAAATGTTGGAACCAATTACATATCCGTTAACAATTCTACATCATATCCATAGGGCTCCAAGGTTGTGTTGATTTACCGTCCTACGCCAGTGAGGATTCTCGTCAATAAGGGTAATTATGATTATTGCTTTCTCAGTCACTTTAAGATGTAGTCTTATCAGAGAAAGAGCATAAAATTTAAATAATCAAAATCATTTTTTATCATCTCTAAAGCCTATTTGTACAACACAATGTGACTTTAAAACGATAAAACTTCAACTCATGAACTAGAATTATGTCATAAACATGTATCTAAGGACTTTGAGAATTCTTAGAGAAGATCTTAATGAACTTATGGATGGATTTGGCTACTGCTTAGTTACTGATAATACAAGGGTCTAGATAAATGATTACAAAAACAGTCAAAATAAGAGTATTGTTATTGTCATATTCGTGGTAATAACCTATTGAATCCATCTTAACCAGCGAATTAAATTTCGAGTAAACAGCGTGAATAAGCATAAAATTTGAGATTGATGGAGTCATGTTAGGTCGAAGATGGTTATTGGGTTATTAATTTATTATTCCTACTAAACACGGTAATGCAGTGAAAATGCAAGAAACGGCTATTTAAGATATTCGACCATGATTTTTGAGCTCTTGGAGGTCATAAAACAAAATTTTGTTTAACTCTAATTTGATGTGAAATTTTTTGCTCTTTCCGATTCCGGCATAAAAAATAGGAGTTTTTATTCAAAAAAATAAAGTTGACATTTAACTGTCCTCAAAGGTCAACTCTAAAGTAAAACTAAGGTCACTGTTATCTGACCCTTTATGTCTTTTTTAACTTTTGTCAGAAACTTTTTTTCGTATCTTGCTTCAATTCTAAGATATTTAGGTGCGGAAATTTAAATGGCTCACCCTTTATATATAGAACACATCGTTCAATAAGTCCCGAGACTAACCCAGAGATAGTGCTAGTACTACCAAACTGGCCAAGTTCCCATAGAGTGCGAACCTTTACATGAAACGTGTTAAAATTTAACGTTGATCGGATCACAGACAGCAGAGTTATCGAGGTTAGAGTAAAGTCACTTTGTAATTTGTTCGGAAAATAGAAAAAAGCGAGTTTCGCGTGTTGATAAAACATTGTTTTTTAATGGGTAAAAACACCGTAGAAGCCCAGCAATGGCTTAAAAAACATTACCCGGGCTCCTCTTCATCCAAACCAACGATTTGTCGTTGGTATGCTGAGTTTAAACGTGGTCGTACGGACACAAACGATGCGGAACGTTCGGGTAGGCCATTGGAAGCCGTTACACAGGAATATGTGAGTGAAGTGTTAAAAATTATAATAAAAAATCGCAAAGTGAAGGTCCGTACGATTGCAAACATGACACAGATATCATCTGGAAGCGTATTCACAATCCTTCATGAAAAATTGAGCATGAAAAAGGTTTTTTTTAAGTGGGTGCCGCGATTGCTTTCAGCGGAACAACAACAGCAACGAGTCGACGATTCAGAGAGCTGTTTATCGCTATTTACTCGCAATAAAAAGGATTTCCTGCGTCGTAACGTGACCATAGATGAAACATGGATACATCATTTCACTCCGGAGTTGAATCGGCAATCATCTAAGTAGCGCATGGCTGGCGAAAGCCGCCCAAAGCGTCCAAAAACGCAGCAGTCTGCTGGCAAAGTCATGGCGTCTGTTTTTTGGGATACACATAGCGCGATTTTTATTGACTACCTGGAAAAGGGTGAATCGATCAACAATGATTATTATATTGACTTGTTGGTACGTTTGAAGGAGGAGATCGCAGCAAAACGACCGCATATAAAGAAGAAAAAAATCCTTTTTTACCAAGACAATGCACCATGCCACAAGTCCATGAAAACAATGGCAAAATTGAACAAATTGGGCTTTGGTTAGCTTCCCCATCCCCCGTATTCGCCAGATTTAGCCCCCAGCAACTACTGGCTCTTTGCTGATCTCAAAAAAATGCTCCAGGGAAAAAAATTTGGCTCAAATGAAGAGGTCATTGCTGAAACTAAAGCCTATTTTGAAGCAAAGGATAAATCCTTCTATAAACATGGTATAGAAATGTTGGAAAGGTGTTTGAAAGATTGTATCACTCTAAAAGGAGATTATATTGATGAATAAAAATGATTTTTGAAAAAAAAATGTTGTTTTCGTTGTTAGTCTCGGGACTTATTGAACGATGAGTTTTTAGGTGTAGTGAAAAGTAATCCATTATTTTGCTAACAGATAGCTTTAGTAGTCTGTATCTCCTGTTGTAAAAGTGCGATCGAGTTACACTAGATGGCGTTAGAAAGATAAGATTTCGTACTAAAAAAGCTTCGGATACAGTTTTGTGATTGCTTGACTGAGTATTTTTTTAGCACGCGTCAAAGATGGACACCAACAAAGAGAAAATACGCCATATTTTACAGTTTTTCTTCGATAAAGGCGAAAACGCAAGCCAGGCAGCTGAAAATGTAAATAGTGTTTATGGTCCTGATACTGTAACAGCCAATCACGCGCAATTTTGGTTTCGTTGATTCCGTTCCGGTAATTTTCGTCAAAGATGCACCACGCTCTGGAAGGCCAATTGTCGAAAATGGCGATAAAATAATGGAAATCGTCGAGTCCGACCGTCACGTAAGCACTGTTTTAATTGCCCAGGAGCTAAACATTGCACAAAAAACCGTTTGGAACCACTTAAATAAGGCTGGTTACAAAAAGAAGTTTGATGTATGGGTGCCACACGAGTTATCGCAAAGAAACCTGATAAACCGAATTCCCATCTGCGAATCGCTGCTGAATCGCAACAATATCGATCCATTTCTGAAGCGGATGGTTACTGGTGATGAAAAGTGGGTCACTTACGACAACGTCAAGCGACAACGGTCGTGGTCAAATCGCGGTGAGCCAGCGCAAACGGTGGCCAAGCCAGGATTGACAGTCAGGAAGGTTTTGCTGTGTGTTTAGTGGGACTGGCAGGGAATCATCTACTATGAGCTGCTCCCCTACGGCCAAACTCTTAATTTAGACCTGTACTGTCAACAATCGGACCGTCTGAAAGAAGCAATCGCCCAGAAGCGGCCAGCTTCGGCCAATATGAGAGGAATTGTGTTCCATCAGGACAACGCCAGGCCGCATACATCGATAGTGACTCGCCAAAAGCTTCAGGAGCTTGGTTGGGAAGTTTTTATGCATCCACCTTATAGTCCGGACCTGGCACCAAGTGAATGCCACCTGTTCCTGTCTATAACGAATGATTTTGCAGGTGAAAAATTCGCCTCAAGAAAAGTTTGTGAAAGTCGACTGTCCCAGTTTCTTGACAATAGGGACAAGGGTTCCTACGAGAGAGACATTATAAAATTACCTCCAAAATGGCAACAAGTTATCGAACAAAACGGTGCATATTTGACCTAAATTATATCATTCTATCTATGCTAAATAAAACCTTCAATTTAATGCAAAAATAATGGATTTCTTTTTACTACACCTAATATATACATAGATGCATTTTTGTATGTGACAGCTAAAACAGGCAAATAAAACTAAACGTATTATATATGGTAGGCGGGAAAAAAAAATAAAGATAGATGCGTCCGTAAGGAAAAATTATAGTTCAGCTATCATCTTATTAGCCGAACACAACTAGATTATCTTTACTTGACTACTTTTTCGAGGTCTCTAAATTTATATGTGAATTTGTAAACTGTAGAGAAATAATGTTGTCTATCTTACTTGCACTCATACCTGGGCTCAAGTATTTTTTAAAAAATGGCAAACACCAAGAATGATCATGACATTCCTTTTTCTTCCAAATGACTCACATTTTTTTCAAACTTTCGACCTCTTAACTTTTAATGAAAAAGTAATATAAAAAATTAGGCAAACAGCATTTCTTATAGATTAAGATCTCCTCTTTTGAATGATGTTGAGAAATTTTACATAAAACGATTGCCAGATAAGTTACAAGTCGTTTTTCCAAAAAATTCACAGGTATTTTGAGTCATTTTTTTTTCATCTTTATATTAAGTTGGAAAAAATTTTGATACGGCATCGTAATCACTGTAAACGGTAGCATAGATATCTACTTTTCCAAACCCCGTTAGATTTTGTACGAAATTTAAAAGAACGGATATAAAATGGCGTTCGAAACGGAAAATTATTTGTTTCAACTTTACGAATTTTTATCTCAAAAACTATTAAAATTGGTAAAAACTTCTAAATACAAAAATGTCCCAAAATTAGTCGGAAAATACCCTTAAATTTTCTTAGAATATTTTAAAAACATTTTTGAAAATTTTGATATTGTGCATTTGAAAAAAATCAAAAATTATCTTTAAAAATTCGAAAAAAATTTGAGGATATTCTTCATTTGATTTCATAACGTTTCTATTATAAGAAACTCCCAAGCGAATTCAATAGTTTTTGAGGAAATCATTAAATATTTAATTTTGTAAGTGTTTCTTAATTTTTTTTCTGGCTGATAACAATTTTTCCTTTTTATATGCATACGCATAAAAATATATGTACTTATATGTATACGATATCACGTTCTCTTGCCGGCAAATTGTTTTTATTGTTGCCCAACCCTCAACACGAGGAGGTAAACGTAAAATAAAAGCCTTTTACTGTTTTTTTTTTACTTTTTTATACTTAATTTTTTATTTTTTATTTTTTTGGAATTTTTTTCTTTTTCCACTTGTTATAATCCTTAATAATTTTTTTATACAATATGAAATTCATTTCAATAAGGTGTACAAGAGTATTGATTGCATTCATTTCAATACCAGTAACTACGTTTACCACAACTGTAAAAGCACGTTTTTCGTGTATTACTTTTGTAATAATTCTGATTTTTAGATTCAGAACTGCAAATAATTTTGTGCAATATTTATTGCAAAATCTTTAACGTACGTTTTTGAGTTCCTTCGAGATGTACAGCATGATATAATATAATAGCATTACTAATAGATGACTCAATCATTTTTGTAAATATTGAAAACGTCCACTTCTTATTTCTTATTGATAGTGATGCCTTGCTGCAGTACTGATCGTCTATGTCCACACCTCCTATGTATTTGTTATACGTTGTAAAC